>CM046811.1:407491-795764 GCA_025617385.1 Murraya koenigii
ATTAGATAAAGTAATTCCACGAGCAATATAAACCGTACCTCAATATCCCGAATACAAATTATAGCATCTTCTCCAGCACTAATGATATTCCTGTTTAACGGCCCCAAGACTGCTTTGTTTATTCTTCCCTGAGGGCCTTTAAGAATAAGCACAGATTCACCGCTCTCTAAAAAAAAATGTTATTAGCAAGATTAGTCAGCAAAAATGATCCCTATTCAGCAGCAGCACGAGCGTGAGCAGCGGCGCGACCGTGAGCAGGGAGAGAGATGGAGAGATAGCAGAGGTAGAATGAGAGAAGTGACTTTCGTTTTATGATCCAGAGGGAGAGAGGAGAAGATTTCGTGCTTGTAAGGCTGAGATGGGAGAAGATGGTTTCTTTTTGTTGCCATTAATTTCAATCGATTGCCTTTTTTTTTGGTTAATTTAAAAGCCCAACTTTTGGATTCAAATAAGTTGAATCCAATGGTTTAAAGACATTTTCTGCACCATAGGGATTTGTGTCTGCATTGTAGCTACAGCCAACGATAAAGTAAAAACATGCCATTCAAATAGTCTAAATAGGATTTGTAATAAAAAGAAAAACATACATATGCAAGTAAAATAAAATAAAAAGGAAAAAAAAAATTAGTGACATTAATGTTTTGTCTTTAACTGTAATTATAATAAAATAGAAGTTTTATGAAAGTAATGAAAATGCATCAATGGTCTAACTTTATACAAAGTCTAATCCATAAATGTTGTGTCTAAGGACCAGTAGCCCACAATTTTTTTTCCCTAATTGCGCGAACTATGCTGGTGTTATAGCAGTAAAGATAGTTACTGCCTTACTAGGTTTTGTAATTGGTTTAAAAAATGGCAATCAATTACCTGGCCAAGCTTAAGGTTGGGCTGGTAAGGTTACCTTATCATTTAAAAGAAATCCTACAAAAACATGTTAAAATTGATTTTTAATGAAAATTATTTAAAATTAGTGACATTCCCACGACTATGACAGTGACACGGTAATAAATAATTTTAGATTTTTGACATAATTAATAAATAAATTGAGTTTAAGTAACTGAAATTTAAAATATATGAAGATAACACAAATTATATCATCTTTACATCAGAGAGCAATATCTTATTATGTTAGTACATGAATTTTAAAAAAAATAAAGAAACAAAAATGAAAATTTGAAAAAAAGAAAGTAAAAGAGATTTTTCAACAAATGTGAAACACCTTTTTTTTGTTTCTTTTTTTTAAATTTTGAAATGCAGAAATAAAATCTTAAGAAAATTGGTGGGGCTATTTGTACTCTAAAAATTAATTTGACTACTCTAATTTTAATAAAAATATATATTATAAAAATACCCATAATGTAAATTACTATTAGCGATAATTTCTTATAAGTCAATATTATATAATTACTTTGAACACATATATAACACACTCATTATTCAATTTATAATTCTCACACCTTAAATCCTAAAACTTTTATTTCCAACATCTTAATTAATATTTAATGACAATGAGAAAATTAATTTTGAGGAAAAATTTGACTACAAAATATGTAATACTTTTTATGTTTTAAAAATAAAATAAAACAAAAGTATTGTATAAGAATTTTTTTGGGGTGGGGGCTTTAGTCATTATTCTTCACCTTCTTCATATCTTCGTCCTCTTTTTCTCTTTCTCTTTTTTTTCTTGTGGGGGTAGTATTTATAGAATATTTTCTATTATTATATTCTCATTGCAAGTTATTTTGAGTGTAAAATTTAATATTAAACATAATTAAATAAAAATTAATAACTATAATTATGTTAAATAATTTATTTACATCTTGATTTAATCATATTATTGTAAGTATATGCTAATATGTTAAAAATAGTGTGTTGAATAATTTTATTAATATTTTAAGTAAATAAAGTTAAGGAAGTTAAATAGTTTAAGAAATGATATTTTTGAACATAAAATTTAACTTTTTTGTAATTAAGAGCCAGCTTAATAATGCTATAGTTTTTAAAATAATTGTTGTTAGTTATATTATAAAAATAATCAACTGTAAAAAGAATTAATTAAGTATTTTGTAAATTTTATTTTCAGAAATATTGTGAGTTTTTAAAGTAGTTGTGGGTATTTGATAAATCTTGTTGTTAAACTGGTGTAAAAAAAAAAGTAAATGACTAAAATGGACATAATACATGATGAAATTTACTTACACATGTAAAAAATATTATATTTTTAATAATTTTTAAATATAATATTTTTAATTGTGTATTATAATAATTTAATTAAAAAAATTATACTAGATTTATTTTATTTCTTATAATAAAAATTTATTGAAATATTAATTTTGCTTTCAATTTGAATAAGGATAATTTTAAGTTTATGTAATAATTATAAGGATATTTATGAAATTGTATTAAATGATAAAATTGATTCTTAAAATCAAAATCTAAAAGCTACTAATTCTCTACTTTTCAAAATTAGTGGTAGAAGAAGTTGATTTGATAAAAATGATTTAAAATTTTTTTATCAAATACTAAAATTAATTTTTAGATTCTCAAAATCACTTTTAAACCTCCTAAAAATAATGTTAAACGGACCCTAAGTTATAAGTGTACAAATAATTGAGTATTTAAAATAATATTTATAATGTAAATAGCCCCATCCTTAAAAAAATGAGTTACAAACAGCAAAGAAAATTAAAGAGAAGTTAGTATTTACATTTGGTACTATTTTTCAACTGCCATTTTTCGTTGTCTAAAAACATAAAAATGAAAAGTGCGTAAGAGCATTTTTTGCGTTGTTTTTGTTTTCTAAGAAAGCGAAATATTCTTATTTTTTACTTTTTTATTTATAAAAATGAAAAATTATTTTTTAATGTTTTTCAGTTTCTAGTTTAGATGGGCCCATTAAAAAAATGCTTTAAGGTTTCATTGTGCTGTCAAAACGACTGGTAATATAATATTATTTTATAATTTAATAATATTTTATTATTATTTTAATAAATTATTTTAATTTTAATTGGTTCTCGCATCTTTTTAAAATGTTCATTAATTTCAATTAATTTTATTATTTCTTTAAAAAATTTAACAAACATTCTTGAAAAATTACTACTTTTTTTTTCTTTTTTATTAATTATTATTTTATTTTTAAAAAATGCCATTATTACAAAAAAAAATAAATTCATGGAACTAAAATAAATAAATGATATTATATTCTAATTATTATTTTTAATTCTCTAAAATGATTGAAATTTTATTTAAAATTATATAATTTTCTCATTCTCTTCCATTATTTTCATATTTTCAGAAAAATAACTAAACGTCTTTTCACTATCTTTATTTTTATACATTGTTCAAAAAAAAAAAGCTGCCAAAATTATTTTTAATTTCAAAAACTACTCATCAAAAATATTATTTTCATCTTATAAAATGAGTTTATTAAGCATTAATAACATGTTGGTTTTAAAAAAATTAGAAAAAAAGAAGAGATAAAAAGAGGAGAGAAAAATTTATAAATTTTATATCTAATTAAATAATAAAAATAAAATTATAATCTTTTTCTCTATTTTTTTCTTTTTATTTTTTTTTCATTCCGGACTTATCTCCCAGTATTTATTCCAATCGAATATGAGCTAGTAGAAAAATAATACCAAGTGTAGACTGGGTTCCGGGGACAACAAGGACACACGGTGCCACGCAGCGTATATAGGCATATTTAAAAATAAAAAATAAAAAAAAAGTAAGAAATCACATCCTCTCCCACTAAGAGATTTTAATTATAAATTCCGAAAAGGAAAATTGAAGAAATAATCTATGGATACAGAGAACAACTTAAAAAAAAAAGAAAAAAGAAAAGAAACGGCGTATAGTGAGGCAGAGAAGCAATTTTGAAACCCTCGGATCGCTTGCAATTGCAAAAAAGGTTTGTCATGTGGCTGCTTTTTCCTTTATATTGAAATTGATCATCCAATCCAAGTGGAAATGTCAAAAGAGCATTATCAGTTATTGCGACTTCGATGATGATGATGTCTCACTATGATAATACTAATAGTAGTGATCTCCGTCCCCAAGAGAAGAATTCATGCCGATCACCGCTTCTTCGTAGCCGAAACCGTCGATGGCGGCACAGTCGCATTGGCACTGCAGTTGTTATGGTGGCTGCACTCCTCCTCTCTACCACCGTTTGGCTTTCTGTTGTTTTCTCCACCACAACTTGCCGTTTCTGGCTTCGACTTAGGGAGTGGGAAGGCAGTCCCCGTTCTCGGTCGCATTTTCACACTCACAGTTACCGTCATTCGCTCCCCTGGACGTCAACGCCGCCCCCGCCGCCTTCACCTTCATCCAACCTCAGCCATTCTCTTTCTGAGGAAAAAAAGGAGGAGTTGTCTCTGAAGCACATAGTCTTCGGAATTGCTGGATCCTCTCACCTATGGCAACACCGCAAGGAGTTTGTGAGACTATGGTGGCTTCCCAACCTCATGCGTGGCCACGTTTGGTTGGAAGACAACTACAAGCTTCAGAAAGGACAAGGAGACGACTCCTTGCAGTTGCCACCTATCATGGTCTCCGAGGACATTTCCCGCTTCCGCTACACCAATCCCACCGGCCACCCTTCTGGACTCAGGATCTCTCGCATCGTCATCGAATGCTTTCGTCTTGGACTTCCTAATGTTCGCTGGTTTGTTCTTGCTGATGACGACACTATTTTCAATTCTGATAATTTGATAGCAGTTCTTAGCAAGTATGATCCCACTGAGATGGTTTATGTTGGTACCCCCTCTGAGAGCCACTCTGCCAATACTTATTTCAGTCACTCTATGGCCTTTGGTGGTGGTGGAATTGCCATTAGCTACCCCCTGGCTGAGGCTCTTTCTAACATTCACGATGACTGCATCGACAGATATCCTAAACTCTATGGAAGTGATGATCGTCTACATGCCTGCATTACTGAGCTTGGCATTCCTTTAACTGTTGAACCTGGCTTCCACCAGGTCAATTTTCTCTCTTTTCTACCACCTATTTTTAGTTTTATTCTATGCAGCATAAATATAAATGCATTAATCTCTGTAGTGTGAGATTTTTATTTTAAGTTGAAAATTAAGATTACTCATAGGCATTGGATAACTTATTTCAATATTGATATAGTTTATCTATTTATTTATTTTGTTATTTTCACTCTCGTTGCAGTGGGATATAAGGGGTAATGCTCATGGTCTTTTGTCCTCCCATCCTATTGCACCATTTGTATCCATTCACCATGTAGAAGCAGTGGATCCTTTTTATCCTGGTTTGACATCTTTGGATAGTCTAAAACTCTTCACCAAAGCCATGAGAGCTGATCCCAGGAGCTTTTTACAGCGATCGATTTGCTATGACTTGGCAGGCCACTTTACACTTGTAGTCTCACTTGGTTATGTGGTTCAAGTCTTCCCAAATATTGTGCTCCCCCGTGACCTTGACCGCTCTGAGAAGACTTACACTGCTTGGAACAGAATAAGTCACCGCAATGAATTTGATTTTGACACTAGGGATCCTCATAGATCTATTTGTAAAAGGCCTGTCCTCTTTTTTTTCAAAGATCTAAAGAGGCACGGAAATGCTACAGTAGGCTCATATGCACGAGCTACAGGAAAAGATTATTTAAAAAGAAAAGTGCTCTGCTTCCCACGCTCCCCTCCTCTAAATCATGTCAAGAATATCCAGGTGTTGGGTTTTCCTCTTAGGAAGAACTGGCATTTGGTGCGTTTTTTACTTCTATCTCCTCTCCTTGTTGTATGATCTTACTATCTGTTTTCTAATAGTTTAATTTTCGACAGGTGCCACGTCGGCTATGTTGTAAAATAAACCAAAGTAGTGATGAAATCCTTGCACTGACAGTTGGGCAGTGTCAGGAGGGAGCTTTGAGTTCTGTTACTGACTCTGTCTGAGTGCTGGATGGTATGATGCGAAGGGAGCTTTGGCAGTGAACACTATCAAATGCGAATTCAGTTAGAAGAAGAGGCCTCAGCTATTGTTTCTTTTATATAGTTTACCTGCACTGACTTAGATCTTTCTTGCAAGAACCCTTGGTCAGATAACATCCAGCATTTTGAACATGCTTGTGGATTGCAAATATTAGAGTGGTTCATTGTACACAGTTGAGTTGAAGAGGACTGTGCTAATTTCCAGCCTGGGGGTCCATTCTTTGCCTTCCTTTTTTTCAGAAGGTAAATTAATTACAAACGAACACCTAACTATTGGAAATTGTTATTGAAGTGAGCAAAAGAATCAGTAGTTTACTGATGAAATGCTAGAATTAAATTTTCTTGAAACTCTACACAGTTCTTCTGCTGTTTATTTACATTTCTTGATTACTTAGGCTGCAGACCCTTTGGCCATTTTTCTTGATCTTTTCCTTTTAAAAGGAAAGGGAAGAAAACGATTTTTTATTGTTTATGGGTTTCTATTGTGGTCAAATGGTGTAATCTAAATTTCATTCTGATTTTTTCTTTAAATTTGTCCGTTATGGAGAGGCTTTTAAACTGTAACGCTATCTCATAATGTAACTTGAATTCTAGGTACATGATTTATGCAGATTAATTCTCTGACTTAAATTGAAGGACAATAACTAATCTCTGCATTGTTTAAGATCTTAATAGTTGGATTTAGACCTAGCTAAACATGACTTTTGTAAGATAAACAAAGTGAATATATATATATGGTAGAACTTAAATGGAGAGGAGATTTTTTAAAAAGAAGATTTTATTGTTTGCATGGAAGGAACTTATTTCTGCCACTAGATTGACTTGCATCGAATTAGTTTACTGTACTCCTTTTCATACTCTTCATTGTTTGCATTAGAAACTCCTTCCAATAATTAAGTCTATGCAACGTATAGAAGACAATTGATGAGAAAAGCTTTGATAAGTGTAGATTAAGGAGTCAGGGGAGGAGCATATTCTGCCACTGACTTAACTTGCACTGAATTGGTTTTTTGTAAACCTTTTTCATACTCTTCATTGCTTGCATTAAAAACTCCTTTTGCTAATTAAGTTTATGCAATATTCAATATTTATTAGACAATTTATGAGAAAAGCCTTGATAAGTATAGACTAATGACAGGTGACGGATACATGATTTTATACAGATTGTTATTTGGGTGTAAATTGAAGCACTGTTCATGTTATAAAAATTACAGTACAGTAACTGAGTTGGCATTTCCGAAGTTTAAGTTGACTAGAAGTGAACCTGATATGGGTTCTTCTGAAAGAATAAATATATTATATGATGTATGTATGACAAATTACTGTTGAATGTTGAAGCTTTAACCATATGGGCAGAAAAAAGGGAAGGGATAGGAAAAGCTACTCAGTCTGAACGAGTATAAGTTGCTACTGGCCATGGGTGTTTATGAGTTTTTACTTTCAATTTTCCTATGAAACTTGAAATTAGTAATTCCATATAATTTGCAGATTCAGGTATTTGATTTACTGCCTTTGTTTTAAGATTCTTGCCCAACAGAAGTTGATGGTGTTGAGATGACATGAAGGGATCACTAGATAGGCACAGGGCTTACTGCAGATATGTCAAAGAAACCTCTTAAATGCATGTAGCTTCACGTTGTTGGATAATAGCTATGTTTTTAAGTTATGCATCTGGTCAAGGAGTGATGAAACAAATAGTTTTCTAGTGTGATTTAAGCTGAATTTTTGGGTATGGATACGTTTCAAATTGGCTTGATCTATTATGTAGGTTGGTATTAAAGGTGAAATGATATTTTGGTAGCACAAGAAACTCTTACAAGAGGCACATTGCAAAAATGTATTTGATCAACACAGCTGTACAAGAGGAGTTTGAGGAAAACTTTGCTAGCTCTTGTATGTGGGGCAACTTGTCACTCCTTGTGTTTGCATTTTTGCTTATTCAAAGTCGATATTGTTGGAGATGTTGGTTGTTAATTCTTTGTGACCAAATATTTCGAGAGTGATCAGAATTTCTTTCTTTTTTTTTTTTTCTAAATGGTTAAAATCATTTGGAAGTAAAACTTATTTTAACTAAAGTGTTTCATGGCTGGTTGGTTGCTCCCCATTTTTTTTCTCATGGGAGATTTTCTGCCTCTTGATTTAATTTTATTTTTTGGCTGTAAATTAGCAGTCTGGAACTGTTTATTCAGATAAGAAAATTAGATTCACTTATGGTGTTATGATTTACAGGTTTTCTAAATTGAATACAATAATAACATGTGTGATGTGTCTAAAAGTTGGTAAAAGTTAAGAAACTAATTTGGATTTTTTTATTTTTGACACTATCAAGTTTGTGGAGGTATTATTTAATCATAGATTCTCATTTCTGCATGTTGTATGTTGACTAGGCAGTTTGAACTTGGTATTCATGGACACTGAAATGAGGAGCATTTGTCTTTCCTTTTATGCCTCTATGACCATGTTCCTTGTTCATACTGGTTCAAGATGCATAAGTATCCTTGGGTTTTATTTTTAAGGAGGCCATTAGGGGATTTACTGAGGTATGGCTTATTTTCCTCTACCATCAAGGACCAAATATGGTTAAGGAAATGAATTTTGTTGAAAAATAAATAAATAAAGAGAATAGAGTTAATACCCAAACCTTTTTTTATATTCTAGCATGTAATGTCTTTCATTTTTCAATTATTCAGCTAACCACTATATTTTCTTCTAAAAGTTTCTTAATGATGATGGGGATGGGGCCATGCATGTAGGATAACCTTTTTCTTATTTAATACAGTAATGGTAATTTTATACATCACAATTTATTTAACATTTGGGTGACAATTACAACTATTATTGCAAGCTTACTTCTCCATATTGTTGTGTTCCCTCTATGTGGGATTAGTTGTCCCTATCTTGCCGGGATTTTTGTTTTTCTTGATACAGGTTGGATAATTGTGATTTAGATTGTGTGCATCATTGACTATTTATTTTATCTTTCTTGATTTTCTTTTAACTGAAATGGTGTAAAAAGCTTTCAAGCTTATGATAATTGATGTGGAACTTTGTGTGCTATTAATTGTTTGGAAATCAACTGAGTATGAATAAGAAAAGTCAATCCAACATTTTCTTCTCATTTTGGAGCTTGTTAGATGCATAGTGAGAACAGCAGGTCGAACAAAGTGTGAACTTCCTTATATTTGTGTGTACTGTGTCATGTCTCTTGGGTTGCCCTGTATGCCTTGAGGCTGTTGTACGGCAGGGTGAGTGAAATTTGGACGTCATAAACGGTGATGGTGAAGACACTGCTGGTGGTATCTGATGATAGATCATTCAATGTTGACGGAAAATTTATCCATTCATTCATCACACACACTAACAATCCCACGGGCCTCTTATCCATTTCCATTCTTATTCGATCGCGCGTCGGGGGGGATCAAAATAAAAAACTCACAATTCCTACGACTCCTATTGGGTTTAGGGATAATTGGAACCCTATTGGGTTTAGGGATAATTAGGTTCCAACTGATAATTTTTGCCACGTCAAGGTGAAATTTTAGTGTTGAGTTATATCTCTTCCATACTCCTACCAAGAAGTAGAGCTAGCTAATCTTAAGGCAAAATTGAAATTGAAATGGGGCGTCACCAAGTGGTAAGGCAATGGGCTTTGGTCTTGGTATTCGGAGGTTCGAATCCTTATGTCTTAGACTGAGTAGAATAAAAATTGTCAATTTCTTTTTTGAACAACATGCTTAAGTATAATTATTAATAAAATATATGTATACGTATTTTTTCTAATGAAAAGAATTATTTTTCCTTAACTATGGTTCTTGAGAAATGCCTTGGCTTAACCCATTCCTCGAAAGAAGTTTTTACAGGATCTCTATCTACTAAAATTTTTATTTTTGGTTCTGACGAATGAGGTCAATGTGCAATAGAAAACACAAATCCTTTGGTGCCAATAATTACTAGAATGGTAACAACCTATTGGTATTATAGGGATAAAATGACTTGTACTTAAATTTATCCAAAAATATGATAAATCATAAAACGTGAATAATAAAATTATTTTTTTAGCCCCCAATATTAATTTTATTTTTTTTACCTATTATAATTTTTTTTCACCATTGATAAAAATGAAACAAATACAAAAGAAAAATTTATATAATTTATTTCTTATTTATTAAAGGGAAAAATTAATATATTACAATTCAACTAATAAGAATGTATAAAATATACGGTTCTGTAATGAAATAGTAGTAAGAAATTAGATATTTCTTGTAGTCATTTTTTATTTTTTAGCTGCATCAGCCACTCTGTTATAAATTTCTTCACTTGGAATTCTAGAACCAAATACGGTGATTATTTGTGATTTACCTTCTCCCTTCATCTTTAGAACTTTTTGGGTTTTTGACGATTCCATGTGTTTTACTGCTCACTTTTAGATGTGAATGTGAGATTTGGTTTGATTATTCGGCGTTCCTAACAATTTAGGCTCATGTTGGATATAAAAGGGCTAGCTCGGTCAGTGGGTGGATTGAGAAACTGGATTGGGTGTACATCTACATCTATTTTACGAATTTTCTTTTTACTAGTGATATTTGATTATCTCAAAATTATTTTATCGGTCTTTATTGTTTAATAAACTCTATTTATGTCCTGCCTTATATATTCCTTTTATTTAATAGCACTTATTCAAGTTTCTTGAGTGTCATTTCTTAACTCAAATTTTGACCAATAGTTAATTTATCATTCTTAAACTCATTTTGATGAATTTTTTTAAATTTTTATAGTTAATTATTTTAAACTCATATAGTTCTTATATTTTAACTTAAGTGTTTGTTTGTTTCTTATATTTTAAAAAATACATTAAGACACTCATTTTATTAAATATGTTATACTTTTACTCTTACTTTTTCTTTCTTTTTATATTAATATCCTTACATTTTAAAAAAGTAACGTAAAAATTTATTCAAATTTTTATATTTATTATTTTACTTTTAGGATTAATTTGATAAATTAATTTTTTATAAAATAATTACTAGTAAAATTATTATAAAGATATTAAATATTGCTTTAAGTTAGCTGATGTTAATTTATTTATAAATAAATATTAGTAAGATTGTTGCATATGTACAAAAAAAAATATTAGTTCTTTCACTACAACAATTTTTTGGGGATATTAATGAAAATAAAAAATAATAATTTATCAAATTAATCTTAAAAGTAACATAAAAATTTACTCAAGCTTTTATATTATTATTTTAATTTTAGAATTAATTTGATAAATTAAATGTGTATAAAATAATTATTAGTAATATTGTTGTAAAGATATTAAATATTAGTTTAAGTTGGTAGATATTAATTTATTTATAAAAAATTATTAGTAAGATTATTGAACAAGTACAAAAAATATTAGTTTTTTTCTACTGAAATTTATTGAATAACTTCTTAATTAAGTCAAAATATAGAAGTTAAACAAGTATTTATCCGTATGTTAAACAAGGGGTGATAAAAAATCACAAAATGAGTTTGAAAAGTATATTTGAAGAACTTGAATAAAAGATATTTAAAAAAGTAGTAAATACAGATAATTTTAAAAATAATTGGATTAATTAAAAATAGTCGATGAGATAAACTGAGGATTTTATTAATTTGGATTTGGTAATATGCAAGACAGGTTTTGTGGATCATCAGTAACATATTATAGTAAATAAGTAGTAATAGGTGAATTTGAAAAAAAAAAAAAAGTAATAATAGGTGGGGGTAAAGATTGATGAAAACGAAGAGAGGAAGCATGAGGCAAGGGGCAAGGGGCAAGGGGCAAGCGGCATTTGCACCGATTTGAGGGCATAATGGGTAAGATGATGCCTGGCAGTGGCAGTTGTGGGGTATCACAAATCCGGGAGAAACGCCACGCACGTTCTTACCACCTCATCTCATGGGGCCTCTTACAGCTGTACCAATCTGTTCCTGTCTGCCTCCACCTCTGTCCTTTCCTTTTCTATTTTTGCCTTCTCTTTTCACATTTATTTTCCTTTTCAAGTTAAATTTCTTTTCAACCCCCATTATTCCATTTTTGCGGTGCGGTATTTCTCCGATACCCTGTATTCCTGTGTTGGTTTATTTGTCTTTTAGTCACCACCTCCCCGCCAGCCAATTTTAATATGTATAGTAACTAACTTTCTAATAAAAATTTTCTTATTTTATTTTAAAGTAAGTGGTTATTAAAAAAATAAAAAATTTATATTTTTAATATAATATTTTTATCTTATACTATATTAAAATTTATATGTTTTAATTTTTTAACTTTTTATTTTTTTAAATACCCTAATTCTCAATTCTATAACCTTCTCTCACAAATTCTTTTCATCAAGTCATCCTTAGAAACCAACTCTTATCTCTTGGTGTCAAAGGACGAGTTACTTTATTGTCTTATCCAAAAACCTTTTTTTTTCTTGGAGAAAGAGTCTCTTGCAACAAAATTTTAGATAGTGTAATATATATTTATCATGTAGTTTATTAAATTTTATCTTCTTTATTTTTAATCTTTTTTTAATTACCCATTCCTCTTGCGTCGTGCAATAAAAAATTAGTTCAAAAACCTTCTCTCATGTATTCTCTTCTCCAAGTCATCGCCAACAACTAACTCTTATTTCTTAGTGTCAAAGGGCAAGTTCCTTTCCTATCTTACCCAAAAACATTTTTTTTATTCTTGTTGGAGAAATACTCTCTCACAGCAAGGTTTTTCTCCTCATTTTGTTAAAGTAGTGATGTCATTAAAATATAAAATAACACAAACTCTAATACATTGAAAGTTATATATATATATTTGTTAGTGTATTGGAATATATATTTTTTTAATCTGTTAATGACATTATCACTTTGTTATAATAAGAATGTCTACCTTGAAGAAAAATTATATATATATAATCTCAAGTACAAGCACCCTCATTTTTTTTTTTATGCAGATACGTTATTAAGCTATATAACTTTATAGTTAATTCAATACTTACTTTATTAGACCATATGATTTAATAGTGAATTGAGCACTGATGCTATATGACTTAATAACGTGTCCGCATAAAAAAACGAAGAGTGTCATTAAAAATAAAAAAAATATATATATATTTCAATACACTAACATACAAAAAAAGACATTTTCTAATATATTGAAATGTATATTTTTTTGTATATTAGTAATATATTCATTTTAAATTTAGTGAGGAGACACAATAATATACACACATATATGTATGTTTTTATGGTGCGTTTCCAATCAGGAATCTCTAACCATATTAAAATCAGGAATGTGGTAAAAGATAAAAAGTCACGTATTTTAATATATTATATGATAAAATACATTGTATTAAAATTTTTTTTCTCTATTAACTTATCCTTGATTTTAACATAGTCAAGAATCTCTTATTACTATTCGCGCGGGCGCACGTCTTCTTTTAAGACCCTTGCTTGATTCCAGTTTACTACTAGTTTGCTTGGAATGCATCCACCTTTACTATATTGCCAGCCTTGCTGACATGAGTAAAGAGAAATCTTGTGAAAAACACAATCGCCTGCCAATGGAAGGCTTTCTGCGTTCTGTCAATCTATACAAGGTGTATCGGTCCCTAATGAACCCCCGAAGAGATCAGTCTTTCATGCATGAATGACTTCTTCTAAGCTAGCCTTCTTTCTTCACCAATTAGTTACTACATACTCCGGCTCTGAAAATATTTATAGTGAGCTACAGAATTTTGCCACCTGTACAAATGCTCAATATATGATAAGCACTAATGGTCACTAAATCATCTTTCTATATATATAATACGTAAAATAAACATGTAAATTAATTCCTAATTAAATGTAATATTAGTTATATTATTTAATTTTATTGAGGATTCTTTCTTGCCCTTGGGCTTGGGTTATAATTAGAAAGTTTTTACCTTCGCGTGAAAATTCTCTACATGGAGATCCAGCTTCCAGTTAAGAGTTGAAAGCAAATAAAATAATTATATTGAAGGATTAGAAGGATGATCATAATGAATAGTTTATAATTACACCGTTATGATAAACCTACGGCCCCAATCACATGGAACTTATTAAGATGGTCAGACAGGACCGACAAGTTGCTTTAACCAAAGTCATCAGAGACTGACAAATGACAATACCCACTGACTCTCTTCTGTTAATTGGAGCGTGAACACAAATGAGTATGGGATTAAAATTCTCATCATTCATGTGCTGTGTTGAGTTGGTTTATATCATTCACTCACATATACTTCAAAGTGAGAGTAGCGTGTACCGCCAATCAAAGTAGATCTTGGCTTAGCATTACTTGTTTCTTTAGCTTTTGCAATTGCTTTGGTTAATTATTAACTCTGGTTAAGTTGGAGCGTAGATATTCCGATTCCCATCTCGAGTTTGTTCCAGCTCAATTTTTAATGCATCAAAAATATTGTATTGTTTTATCATATTATTATTATTCTCTGAAAATAAATGGAAAGAAATGTTTCTCCGGTTCACTGTTGAGTGGACTCGAGGGGCCAATTTGGTAATGTCTGTTCTAAAATAATGTCAAAGAAGAGAACCCAATCAATTACAGCCACGTGTAATCCGAGTTGAAGAGCTGGGGTCATTTTATTCAACATTATTGGACTGAGAAGCAAAGGGAGCACCGGATTAAATTGAGTGGTGATGTATGCCTACATCCTCCTGTATTTAATTTCCTTTTAGGTGTAAATATTTTAATACAAAGAAAATGTTGGTAAAAGTGGTTTTAACAATTATTAGCAGCAAAGTGAGAGCCGCTGACAACACAGCATCTCGTTTGTTTTATCATTTCACTTCTCTCTCTCTTAATCATCATCATCCTCTCCTCATAATCGTCATCTCCATTCATTTATCCAACCCTCTCTCTCTCTCTACATTTATCTCTGTAGACAGCCCCATCTATCGTTTGCTTTCTCTCTTTTTTTTTTAATTTTTTCTTTTTTAACTCTGTCAAATTTGCAGTGCAGTACACCAGTTGTTGTTGATGATGATTACGCCGTGCTGCTTACCTATCTTCGGATCTCTTTCTTCTTTACTGCTGGGCTGGTTTTGTATTTTTCTTTCATGATATTTTTCTTAGAGTGGCAATTTGAGTAATAATAATAATAATAAAAAAAAGGAAAAAGGAAAAAGGAAAAGGAGGAATAAGAAATGAAAAATCAGAAGCAAGCGGAGGCGGAGCACTAACTCATAGGAGGAATTCTCTTTATTTCTAGATTTCATTTGAATAAATATTTCCGGTTAATTAGTTGTACACTGTTCCGTCGATTATCTCCTACTTTAAACATATCAGGCAGAGCAGCCAGCCAGCCTGTCTTTAATTTTCACCAAATAAACTGGTAGTATTCTCATAGTCACACGTCTGTCTGTCTCACATCATATTTGCTTCAATTGTCAATTCTCTCATTCCTCTCCCCCGCCAGAGAGAGAAATTTTGTCCTGAATTATTCGGTAGAATAGATCTTCATGCACCTGTATTAAAAGCTAAGGTGGTTGAGAAATTAGTTAAGATGCAACAAGGAGGAGGCGGCAGCGGCGGTGAAGGTGGAGGTGGAGGGACCCAATCCCAATACGGAGAAATGGCGACGGCCAGTACTGCTACTGCTGCAGCGGCAGCCACTCACATAGACATGGGACAGCAACCAGTAGAAGCTGCTTCACCCATAAGCAGCCGACCACCTGCAAGTGCAAGCAATTTGGATGAACTCATGAGGCTATCCGGCGGAGATGATGAAGAAGGCGATCGAGGTGGAGGTGTTTCCAGCGGCAACAGATGGCCCCGTCAAGAAACATTAGCACTTATCAAGATTAGGTCTGATATGGATGCCGTCTTCCGTGATGCCACCGTTAAAGGTCCTCTTTGGGAAGATGTCTCCAGGTATATTACTAATTACTAGCTCTAGTTGCTAATTAATGCTAGCTTAGCTAGTTGCGCTACTTGCTAGATACTTGCTAATCTATTATTATTATTATTACTACTACTATTAATTTAATTAATAACTTTTGAAAGTAAAATTGCATTATTCATTCATTCTCAGTGGTGTAGTCTCATCAAATCCCTTCTATATTCTATGGAATGAATTACTACTTCTTAAGTTCAAATCTCTCTGAGTCTCATGATGCTTTGCACACAACACTATACAGAAATGCACATGCCTCCTTTCTATCTCTTTTCCCCCTTCACGACTCACGAGTAAGGCATCTTTTCTTTTCCTTCTCTCAATTTTATTTACAAGTGGCCCAGATCCGCTGCATGAATTCTGCCCAATCCTCTCTTACTCCCCTTTTTCCTTTTCTGTTCTTTTCTTCTTTTTTTTTTTATAAATAATTTAAGAAGAATATTTCTCAAAATTTTTAAATCACCCAGTCCCAATGAGAAATTGAAAATCCCGAGAGAAATCCTTTCAATTTCCGTAGAGACTACTCCTAATCTTCTACAATCCCGCTCTTTGCTAAAATCCCGTATCTGTTTTCACATTAATTTTAATGAGTTAATTTGGCTCGTTAATTAGTTATTGTGGGAGCGGAAGAGAGATCAGGTTCTCCCATTCTCTACTGTTTTGCTCCCACTAATAATAATAATAATAATAATATATTTAATCATGACACTATTTCTAACATAATTAGTTGAACATATTTCATATTTGATTCATTCATACCTACCGCTGCGCAATATTAATATTTTATATGTGTATATAACAAAGATATGCGAGTGAATGAATTAAATGGGCGCCCGTGGTGGCAGGAAACTAGCGGAGCTGGGATACACACGGAGTGCCAAGAAATGCAAGGAAAAATTTGAGAACGTTCACAAGTACTATAAGCGAACAAAGGAAGGGAGAGCCGGTCGTCAAGATGGAAAAAGTTACAAATTTTTCAGCCAGCTCGAGGCTCTTCATTCATCCCCTACAAGTACTGCCACCACTAGTAACGTGTCAGCTTCTCTACCAAAGCCCGTGACAACTGTCACTGATGCTAACACTTTAGATGTTGCTCCTGTCTCTATTGGGTTCCCAATGCCCATCTCTTCTTCTGTTCATATTCCTACCTCAACTATTGCTGCTTTGTCCTTTCCCCACGATCTTAGTGCGACGTTAATACCAGCTCCCTCCTCCGCCGTCAATTTTCCTGGATCTGTCACTGCACCAGTGCCACCCACAGCTACTACAAACCCCACTCCCATTGGAATCAGCTTTTCTTCTGACACTTCTTCTTCTTCTCCAGAAACTGAAGATGACAGCGAGGACGACATGATGGACTTTGAAGGACAGCCATCGAATAGGGCGGGTACCAGCAGCCGCGGCCGCAACCGCAAACGAAAGAGACAAACATCCAGTAGCCATAGGATGATGGGCTTCTTTGAGGGTTTAATGAAACAGGTGATGCAAAAGCAGGAGGCCATGCAGCAAAGGTTCTTGGAAGTCATTGAGAAGAGAGAACAAGACAGGATGATAAGAGAAGAGGCTTGGAAGAGGCAAGAGATGGCTAGACTGGGTCATGAACACGAGCTTATGGCACAGGAACGGGCCATTTCTGCTTCCAGGGATGCTTCCATTATCAATTTTCTTCAGAAAATTACAGGTCAAACCGTACAATTGCCTCCTGCTATAACTATTCCTGCTGCCCCGCCTCCACCTCCACCACAACCACAATCACCATCACAAGCGGTCCCCGTCGCTACAACTACCACACAGTCTCATCATATGCCACCACCAGATCGCAGAGATCATCAACAACACCATCATCGACATCAAAAAATTCAAAGTAGTGCTGCTGAAGCTGTGACCACGAGGCATCAACAACCGAGTAGTACTGTCTCCACATCCATACCTTCCCAAGTATTGATGGCAGTTCCTGAACAGCAGGTACCACCATCTGATCATCAGGAGATTGGTAGCGGTGGCAACTTGGAACCGGCCTCGTCAAGATGGCCGAAAGTTGAAGTTCTTGCACTTATAAAGTTAAGGAGTGGACTAGAACACAAGTACCAAGAGGCTGGGCCAAAGGGACCTCTTTGGGAAGAAATATCCGTAGGAATGCAGCGAATGGGATACAATAGGAGTGCCAAGAGATGCAAGGAGAAATGGGAGAACATCAACAAATACTTCAAGAAGGTTAAAGAAAGTAACAAGAAACGCCCTGAAGATGCCAAAACCTGCCCTTACTTCCACGAGCTTGATGCACTCTACCGGAAAAAGATAATTGGAGTTGGCGGCACCAGCACTAGTAGCCAGAATAGACCAGAAGAGCGTCATCAATCCCAATCCCAACCCCAACAGCAGCATCAGCAAGAGAATGTGAATGCAGTAACAAATCCCCAAGAAAGCAGTATTAATGTTTCAGCAATCTTGCCGGAACCTCTACTGATCACCCAAGCTCATTCTGACTCGGAAAACAAAAATGTCAAAGCACAAGCAAGCAATGTCAGTGTAACAGGTAGCCTCATAGGAGAAGGAAACGCAGGAGCATCCAAAAAGGTAAAAATTCTCAATTCTTAATTTCTTTTCCCTGTAATCATTCTTTTCTGATTATTTATCATGTATTGAATATTCATATAGAACTAATGAACTAACTAATATGCCATGTTTGTATGATCACTTAGAAATTTTGTGATGTGATGTCTATTGATTCTTGTTTTAATATTGAAGCCAGAAGACATTGTGAAGGAGCTAATTAATCAGCAGGGGATGCAACAAAAACAGCAGCAGCCACAAGTGTCAATCGTGGATGATCAATCTGATAAGGTTGAAGAATCCAATATGGGCAGTGAAAGTGATAATATGGAGTATGAGGAGGATGAAAGGGATGATGATGAGGAATCAGAAGAAGAGAGGAAGATGGCTAATTATAAAGTAGAGCTTCAGCGACAGAACACCTCTAATGGGGGAGGAAATGGAGCACCCTCTTTCTTGGCCATGGTTCAGTGACAACGGACACACATTACTGACTGGTGGCTGAGATTTCTCCTTGAATAATCTTTCCTTGATCACCAGTATGTACCATTTGTACGTACCTAGCTAGCCATATGTCCAGAAGCTCTCAACTAAAGACACATAACGTTCGTCTCTTTTCAAAGCCTGATTGATCTATAACTTACATGATTTCTTCTTTAAATCCACTTCCTTTCCTTTTTTTTTTTTTTCCATCTCTTCGTAATTGCTCGTCATCCCCCTTTTCTTTTTTGGAAGTATAACAGTTTGTTATGATGCATGGGGGAAGTATCGAGGTGTCAGTTACTTGTGTATCAGTCTCTTTTTATTTATTTATTTATTTTTCAAATTTATTGATTTGTTGGTGAATAAAGAACCGTTGCAAAGGCAAAACGGAAGAGATTGAATCAAGGCAGACAAAATAAGCAGCAGCAGCAGCAGCAACAACAGCGTCAGAGATAAGGAACAAAAAACATAAAGCGGAAAAAACAGAAACACAAGTGTCGACGTCAGCTGATTGATAAACCGAAGCTAGCTGATGTTTCTGTACTATTTCTTCTACTATAAGCTTTGCATTCTTTCATAGTTATTTTGGTCTAAATTAAATTAATGCATTTCAATCCTCATTTTATAAATGTTGCAATTGACTCTGTATTATCGCATTCTTAATTTACTTCGGTGATATTGCTTTTATTATATTATCATCCTCCATCACTCGCGAAGAAGAAAATAACGAAATAAAATTACTAGGAAAGATAAAATAAATAGATGTTACATGCATTGTCATTGCTGTGCGTGCCTGTCTGATAATGATGGTATTTCACGTTTCACGCTTGCATGACCCATCCTTTTCCCTTTCTTTTCATTTTTTTAAAATTTCTTTATTTTTAATTACTACACACAGGACACAGCTTTTCTGATAATGTTCGATGGCAATGAATTTTTTTCTTTGAAAAAGAAAAAAATAAGGCAAGATGGTAATCGATTACATTATTAGTGCCGTTGTGGTTAATTAAGAAAACGATAGCGATAGCGATCATAAAACCATATAAAATAGACAAATGGGGGCCAGATAGAAAAGCTTCTATCACAATATTGATACAACCTATCATATGATTTGAGGTTGATTAAAATACAATAAACAATTAATGTGAACCCATAAGCTTGAATGATTTGTTAGAACTGGCATCTCAGATACCTGGATGATTTCACACATCCACAATAAGTCAATAATAGCATTAGCACAGTACACGAACGTTTCTGATTTTCAAGGGTTTTCTAGAATCGTACCATTGACTGCCGTCTTAGTCGACCTGTTAAAAATCCATATGGCGGTGGCGTTGACTTATCATGGTTGCTTAGACTTCGTTTAGTAGCATGGCAGCCGCTGTTAAACAACTGTAAGAGTATAAATCACTTTTAACTCTCAAATTTAGTAGAATCACGGCTTTTAAATCGCAGCTGCTAAACAACTAAACCAACCAGACCCTTATTTTATAAGAATCCATTTGATTACCTTAAAGACCATGAGCGAAACCAAGCCTTTATAACACAGCTGACTTAGAAATACTATTGAGACTAAAAAAGGCATGTTAAATTACAATTTTTTTTTTAATTTTCAAAAGTAAACATAGCATACTGGAAATTAAATCTGACTAAAGTAATAAATCCCAAATTTCTTATTTCAACTCAAGTGATTTTATAACTGAAGCAGTTGAATATGTTTTCCAGCACATCTAACTTCTATATATAAAATATGAGTTGGGAGCAGCTAGTCCTAATCTCATTCTTAGTCTAGGGTAGGGATGATGAAGCATTTTACCATAAATCCCCCCAGAGCGTAGCTCAAATTAATTGTACTTTTGATTTGTACTTACAGTCATTCGAATTTAGTTAATAATAAAGGATATGACCGTGGTACAATTAATTACAGTGTGGGCACTATCAAATAGTCAGAATGTCAATAAGAACTAATAAAATTTGACCAATTAAAGATGTTAGGACTGTAGGATACTATGCCCACGAGATACCATATTCACAATCAACAATAAGAGACATGAATTGATCTTCAATGGGCGAGATTTCTTATTCCATTCAAATATTCCTTTTTTTTTTCCTGGATACAAAATTTGTAAAAAGAAATGGAATAACATTTGTTTTTAAAAAAAGGAGAGAGAGAGAGAGAGAGAGAGAACAGGGGGCAGGCTATGTTTGAAATAATGAAAATGTATTTTGACAACTCAAGTATGAGGTGAGGGAGGGTATATAGAATAGAAACCCCATAATTCCCACTTACATCAGCTTTGAGAAATGATAACTCGCAACATGGCTTTCTATCCAATTATGCTCCGTTCCACTTAGATTGATCAATCCTGAGGTGCCCTACCCATGTGCTTTCTTATTTTCTTTTCTACCATCCTGGCTGCCATTTCCCACCACTTGTTTCTTACTTTTTCTTTTCTTTTTTAATTGCGCTATTATTTTATTTTTTCTTTTTTGGCCCCAAAAAAAAGTAATCACTTGCTAATCATTAATTCTTCGTGCATAACCGTGAGTGTATTACTATCTAATCAATATTCATGTACTTGTGGGATTTTTTTAATGTATACTCCTTTAAATTAAAGTATATAATAGGTGGAGCACATGGGGAAAGAGAGAAGCTTGGTTGGAGTTGGTGGCAGGTTGTACTTCTAATAATTATATGTAGTGTACTGTGTACCAAGCAGCAAGAAGCATTTCGGTGATAGAGAGAAATAGATGGAGGACAAGAAGATATGCATCTCTTTCTGTAATTTAGCAAACGAAAAATTACAGAAATCTACTGGTGACGAAACTTTGGGGCAAAACTTCAACTAATACCCACCAAGAAAAATGGGAAAAATCGTATAGAAATAATGCAGAATTCGAAAATGGCATCTTTAAGATTATCTGTTCAAATTTAATATAACATATCCAAACTTAACTTTTCAACGGAAATTTACGGTAATACACGTGGCAAACATTGCTTGCCAGTTATACGATTGCGAATGCCGAGTAGCAAGTACTACTGCTTTCATGCCTTCCGAACCAATAAAAAGGCAAAAATACTTCGTCTATGTACATTGTCTCGTCTCACGAGTAATTTCAAAATGAATAATCGATTAATTGTATCATTTTCTCTCACCTTCTAATTTCAAATGATGAGCCGATTGCAAAGTTTTACTCCTAAAATCTCTTTCCGAAATCTCATTTTACTTTTCGTTTCGTTGCAAACAAACTTAACTAACAAGGCACTCATAAATTAAGAGAAACTGCAGCAATCTGTAACTTGTAATTACATATGTACGAAAAAGCTGCCTCCGTTAAAAAGTAATTGTTAGATTAGACCCAAATTTGCCAATGTTTTGCTGTCAGCACAGCATCAAAATCCTATGGTACCAGACACTTTGATGATTTCGGTCCACATACAGCGACCAATTTTGGGCCTAAACATGCACTTACGCGTGATAAGTACGTATGACAATGAATATCGTCCGAAGCAAATTTATCATTACTAAAAATTCGTATCCAAGTAATTTAAATTATCAAATCTGCAGATTTTTTTTTTTAAATTCACCCACTGATAATTATCAAACTCGCAATAATACTTAATAAATTTATTGTGAATTTTTATATTTAAAATCACAAATATTTAATATTTAAATTTATAATAATAATTAAAATTATACATAATATACTCAATTATAATTTAATCAATATAAATAAATAATTAAAATTTAAACATCAATCCATCACAAATTCTCAAATTTAAATATAAAATACATAAATCTATCAAAAAAAACCATAAACTAATATTCAAAAATAACAATACAATTATACAAAAAAATCAACGTACCAACAATAATTATCATTTCATATTTTCATTCAACACAAGTATTAAAAAAATAATATCTTCAATTCATTCACCACCGTTATTACTCATCCAACATGATTCCAATAATAATAATTAACATTAATATTTTCTAAAAATAATTCTTTTAAAATACTAATACAAAGAACAAAATTATAATAATAAAATAACTCATATATTAAATTAAAGAATAATAATCTATATAAAATTATAATAAGTATATAATAATTTATGTATTATTATATATCTCTTTAGTTTAAATTTCCTTTAATTTAAATTATGACTTTAATTAAGGCTTAAATATACTATAATTTACACATATTTACACTTTACATTTATTTACTTTATATATTTTTAGATTTAAATAATTTTTCAATTTAAATTAAATTAAAAATATTTAAAAAAATAATTGTGAGTTTGACAAATACACATACAGATATCCATCAGATATTTAACTAATATCAAACTCACCCACAACGTGGATCAATCTATAATTTCAACCATCCGCCGGCAACCCGTAAAATTACCTGTAGTGAATAGGTTTTGGCCAACGGATTTGCAAGTTTACAAGTACCGTTGCCATCCCTACAAACAAGCATAGCCTCACATTTTCAGAGAGCAATCTAAATCAGGTAGGCAGTTAAGTCACACACAATCAAATTCAATCATTCCCAAATATCTCAGAATCCCAAGAGGCTTTCCCCCAGTCCCCAACAAGAGCTGCACCCATGAAACTTTGCAAATGTGACACCACTCACTCTTTTAAGTCATATCACTTCATTCATTTTTTTATTTTTATTTTTTTTTTCCCACAACTTCACTTCATGCTGTAACACACAAAAGTTATAACTGCATATTCAGAGTAAAACCTATGTTAAACTGATAATTTTTCCAAGAAATTTCATTGCCTCAGCTGCAAGAAAACATATTTCAGACCCATTCCAAAATTGACATACTACAGAATTCAGGCAAGGGTTTAGCCTAAAAATTAGGAATTCCCTAAAACTCTGGCTTGCTCTTACTTTTTTTCATCTTTGCTTTAAACCTTGACTTTGCCATGAGTGTCTGAACTGTATTTATGAAGTTCCCAACTGCCATCAAAACCAAAAGGGCTCCACAAAAACTTACCTGCATAAAACAATTTCCCATCACCATGTTGCTGCATCATTAATGCAAAATGAGCACATTTCACTTTTGCTCCACAATATTAAGTGTCTTTCTATTTAGACACCACAGAATAACAAGATGTTCCATAAAATAAATGAGGAAGAAAAAACAGCCCCCAAGGGCGTGGTCGGAAGTGGGGTTTAAAATTGTATTTTGGCTTGTCCGCCCCCCTTTGCTTTTAAAAAAAAAAAGAAGAAAAAAAAATGAGGAAGAAAAAACATGGTGCATCCTACCTGCCATTCAGAAACAACCCCAACCAATGCTGTTTTAAGCAACAATAGTCCAACATATGCCTCAAAACCCTAAAAGCAAGTTCAGAAGAATAACCAAACAAATTAAGTCCAAAGTCAGATCACTTTGATAAACCCAATTGAATTCAAATTCCGGATGCAAAGAAGTTTACAATTACTGATCAAAATAAAGGTACAGAAAGGAGGACGCTTCAGGCTAAACATGAAATATGAGCAGACAGACATGAAGAAAATTACACATTGGGATGGAAAAAGAAAATAAATAATCAGAATCAAATAAACACTGTACACCTATCCTCAACAACCCAGAATTGATGATTCCTCAAAGATATTAAGTTTTATAGTAAAATATTGATAAAGGAACCTGCCCCCAGAGGCACTTGATCGAGTGGTTTTCAAACAGTTTTATTTCGTTCGCCGCCTAAGTTTGAGTTATGGGGGAGGTAGGGACTAAGAAAAATTGATTTGGACTTTACCCACTCCCCTACTCTTTTCTTCCCTAATTTTTTTTTTTTTTTTGAAATCTACAACTATGGGCTGTTATTTGCACGCTTAAGCCTTGTTTGGTATTGTAGTTGGGCTTACAACACTAAAGTATTCAATAAACACTTGTTGTTGGAGCTTGAAAGCTAAGTTGATTTTATTCCACATTTGTATGATTAAAAATCTATAACATCTTTACCACTTTTGTCGAAATTATTATTTAAAAGTTATATTTTCACACACTATCAACCTTTTTTTATCATAGTTACAGTTTTTTCCTACAAAAATTGTAATTTAAAAGTTACGGTATCTCAATACCAAATATGGCCTTGGTCCCTAGGGTATTAGTCATGCGAAAAATCCATTGATGCAAACAAATCATCACTAGAAGAAATTTGTAACAATGATCATTAACAAATTGAACTTGATAGCCAACTGTTAAATCTCTAAAGTCTCATATTAATTGAAATGGTCAATTAGCTCGAATCACCTGCAATATGAAAAGAATAGGGCACAACAGCCACAATTGGCCATCTACACCAGCAGTTTCGCCCCAAACAACATCCATTCTCTTCGCCTATGAAAGCAAGATAATAGGATTAAACTGATTTTCCAATAAAAATATGCACATGAAATGAAGGCATTCTGACAAATGAGAAATTTTAAGAACATCTGACAGCAAAGAAATGGGAGATTCAAAAAAAAAAGGTGGAGTCAGGGATCAAGAATGCAGTATAATAAAAGCCAAACATAAAATGACAAAATCGAACATGCAAAAAGATAATTTTGGTCTGATACCTTTCCCAGGGCAATACGAGTATATAGTCTTTGACGTTGATATCTGTTTTGCAGAAGCATGGCAACTCCTTGCATCATAGCCCATTGAAGGAAAAGTTGTACTCCCCTCTGCACAATATCGAACTGGCTTTTAACAAAATTTACTAGAAATATAATTAGGAGGTAATGAACAAAGAGTAACCTGCTTTTGCGCACAATTTGGCTGTCCTTTAATCTCCCATGTCAGACTAACAAGCGCCATAAGCATAGCACAATAGTGATGATAAATCCACCTAAAATAGTATATTCGGTATCATCAATAAAATGCCGTGTCTGCTATGTTAGGGGATGATATAAATAAAAGCGAAGTACATGCCATGCTTGCACATTTTGAGAAAAAAAAAATGTCAAGTTGTTATCCAGCAATCTTCATTAATTACTAGATGTAATAAAGGGATGAAACACAGAAACACACAATTATAATATAAGTATTCAAAGTGAATAAGTGATTGTGAACTCAGGGCCTGTTTGTTTGCCTCATGTTTGGTGCAGCCAATTGCCGCATAAGCATCTTCTTCCTCTTTATTTTTATTTTTATTTTTTTATAAATAAATTTATTTAATAAATAAATAAATAAATTTTTTGAATATAATATAAAATTAATTTTTATTTTATTTTTTTAAATTAAATAAATATAATTATTAGCACAAATTAATAAATATATAATTTATTATATTAAAAATATAACCCAATAATGTATTTTTTAATTATATTATAATAATTAATATATAAAATTGATTATTATTTAATAAGTTAATATAAATAATAAATACTTAAATAATATATTAAAATAAAAATATAACATAATATTATATTATTTAATTCTATTATAGTAATTAATATATAAAAATTGATTATTATTTAACAATTTAATATAACTAATAATAAATACTTAAATAATATACTAAAATAAAAATATATTATTAATACAATAAAGTGTAGCACCAAACATTATACAACATTATTATAATACAATACTAATGCAATACAACATAATATAATACACTTACATTAAAATAATACAATACAATGTATCAAACGCACCTTATAGTGGATAATTCATCAAACAGGCCAACTTAAAATCATAGCAAACCTTCCATGTTTTCTTTTCTTATATACTTCACTCATGTTCTAACATACATCAAACTCAAAAATAGGTGAATAATCAATCAATTCTATTGAATTCAGTACAGTTGTATGCGCAATAGCATCTAGTACACCAGGAATATCAATAAACCTGATTATTGCAATTGTTCAAGATACCCTTTTTAGCTTCTAGTTAGTTTCTAATCGATTTCTTAGATCAATATCCCTCTTACTAACCGGGAAAAAAAAATTAGTAGATCCGTTCGAAACATTGTCCAATGGAAGCATTCAAAAATAATTAGTCCAAGAAAGGAGAATAAAGAAACAGCTACTCAAATTTCTCTCTTAGTATAAGTAATGAAATAGAATAAAACAAAGCATATTACATAGCAACAAGTGGACTGGAAACAGTTAAATCTTATTTATTACTTTTTAAGACCCATTCAGTCTACTAAGAGTTGCCATTAAACTAAATTAGGCAAAACAAGCTACAAGGATCAAGATTACTTGAAGTCCCATCTAATGTCCCGCCAACCACGACCAGAAGGACAAAAAAAAGAAAAAAGAAACCATAGACATCCATAAAGTTGGCAGGTGAAGAATAGGAGGTCTTAATTCTAACCGGTTGCACAAACATTCCTATGGCAGCTCTTGTTCCCACTGAACCTTGTTTTTTAACCAAAATATAAGCCCTTCCCAAAATATAACCAAAATTAGGAAGAGCGAAAAATCCAATGCTTAACAGACTAGACCCAAACGAGTGTAAAACCGAAGATCCCAGAACTACTAATTTAACATTATCTAGAGAATTTTTCTCACAAAAGCAAATTATTCTAGAGATAACTTTACATCTAGAAAGAAGCCTCCACATGAACTTTGTGTTTTTCTAATCTGAACTCAAGTTTGAAAGCTCTTGGGACCATAATACCGACACCATATAAATGCCGACATAAGTGGAAATTCCAAAAATCTCTTACCATTTAGTAGAATTAGGGACCAAAAATAAAAATAAAGAGTTAAGTAAAACTTAGTATCTATAGAGAATGGTGATCATTCTCTTTCCTTTCATATCAGTCATTGCCATTAACTACTCTAAACTTCAATGAAAAAAGTAAAGCAAACCCTAAATCTAACAACAGTAGTGACAAAAATTACCCTTAGACAGTGCCTTAGAAAGTTGAAATTTAGTTTTTGGGCAAAAGTGTACAAACTTCCCTTGTTTTATACTTTTCCCTGACCAACAAAGATTTTGCTTAGCCCAAACACTAGGACACCTTTTTCCATCACCACACAATGACAGGATCTGTATGACAATAAGATCCACTAAATACGGATATTCAATCATTTGATGCATAGCAGACCACAAAATTTAGGATGAACCAGAAAGCCAGCACAAAGTATTTTCTTGCTGCATTATGTCATCGACAGACCTCATCATTTATGAATGTAACCCCACACCAAGCCAAGATTTCGAATCAATAGGTCATATTTGCATCCTTATTTGCTGCATTAGCTCACTGGTCACAACCTTATAAAAGTAAAGCTGTTCTTGGTTTACATATTTTATATCCATTTTGAGCAGCAATGATAAGTCTATGAGAATATAGATATCGTGTGACTTTAGAACAAGGAAAATGCCAAGAACTTGATGGAATAATGTCACTTTGAAGTAGGAAAGAAGTTGCCAATCAAAGTACATTCTTGTTTTTACTTAGCACTTGAAATATTTTATCAAAAATTGAAACTGCATGATGAGCAAGTATACAATTGAGCATGATGAAGTGGGTTTGCTGTAGATAAGGTACGCACATGAAAATAGAAAAATAACAATAATAATAAGGGAGGACTAAAAATATGGGATTTACCAAGGGCGAATATCACTTCCATTGATTCTCAAAATGTTCTCTCGCAACGCCAAACCGGTGTAGAGAAACAACAACCAAGCCTGACAGGAATGTAAAAAGTAAGGAATGAAAAAAGATAAGAGGTTGGTTAATGTATTAAAGGGAAATGGAAAAAGAAAGAAGTACCTGGTAGAGCTGAACAGGAAAAGCAGGCAAGCAACCGTCCCAGATCCAAGATCTCAAAATAAGTAGTGTCGATGGAAAAAGAAGGAACAAAAGGGCAGTTCTATCCTGCTCAACAGATACAAAGAACAAATATTAGGTTGAGAGAGAGAGAGAGAGCAAAAAATAAACAAACAAATAAATAAAAAAGAGGGAAAAAATAGAATAAAAAGAAGAAAAGACAAAAACATACTCTGTAACTGTTATACTCCTCTTTAACCTTCAACTGGACGTCCTTGCGAGAGGCTCGCACATTAATTGGACCAATAAACATTTTAACAAAAGCACCTGAGGAGGAAGGATGGATTAAAAAGTAGAGTTAATTAAATTAAAATTAATTAACTAGAGGGAATGCAATGCAAAGCAAAAACAAGAGGAGTGTTTATACCCTGAGCTTTGCTAGGAAGAAAAGCGGAGGCGTCGCCATCATAGATCAAACATCGCGCTTTCTGTAAATCTTCTTCAAGCTGTTCAAATTTAAATAATTTGAAAAGAGAGAGTAAATAAATAATCGTGTTTTTTGTTTAAATTAAAAGACAGGAGAAGGAAAGGAAAGAAATAGTAGTAAACTTACCTTGTCAGCTAATTTAGAATCAAAAAGAAGAAGGTTGTTGGTGTTGGAGATGGACGAATGAAGCAAAGAACGCAAACGACGAATGTTAGAGTCCAAAGAAAGAGCGCGCTGCCTTAGGGATTGCTCCTCGCTTGACGTCTTATTTATCAACGTTGCCGCCGCTTCCTGCAACTCTTTCGCCTCTTCTACCACCCTCTCTACTTCTTCTTCTACCTTCTTAAAATTACTCCTCTCCTCCTCCATCCCCTTTCCCCTTTCCCCTTTGCCCACCCAACCAATCTCCAATTATGATTTTGATTTTAGTTATTTTCTATTTTTATTATTTTTATTATCTGAATCTCGATTCGATATCATATGATTCTCCTCTCTTCTCTGCTCTCTTATAATAAGACAGAGGATAATGAGGGAGAGAATTGAAAAGCAAACCGAATATTGATCGAATTTGATACCAGGAGAAAAACAATGAACAACCACGCAACCCAGCCCACCCTAACTCTCTCTCTCTCTCTCTTATATACAAGGAGAAGAAAGACTAGTCTCTCTCCTCTGGGTGTGTGTGGTGATCACTCTTTTATTTCATTTTATTATACGTAATATACAAATTTTTTATTTATTTCATTTTTACTATGTGTGTAGTATTTATCATGTATGTATGCATAGCATGGCATAGCATACAATAGCATAGCATCGCTTAGAGATACATCTGGCGCTGCCTCGCGTACTTCCGTTGTCTTTTTGGAAACGTAACCCACTGTTTCAAGATTCTGCATTTTGCGCTATTTTATTTTTATTTTTATATGTAGGAAATTGGAGAGTGTGAAGATCAACCCTCGAAGCTACCTCTTCCACACATTTTTACCATTTTTTTTCATAAATTTATATTATTATATATTTTAGACGGCCCCTTTGTTTTTCAAGCAGGGAGGGTATTTCATTCATTTCCAGAACAACAACGTACCTTGTATAATGTATATGCGGCGCCAAATTGAAATAACATTTTTCCTCTTAATTTAAGAATATTTGTCACTGTCAAAAGTCCGAATAACATTTACAATTGCAAAAGGGATTCGCTATTTACTCTTTCTAATCAGGCTGGCTGGCTGACTGTATGGTCTCGCTCTAACAATAAAATTTAAAATATATTTAAAATAATATATTTATTTATTATATAATTAAATTTAATTATCTGATCAATATTAAAATTTCTTCTCATGTCACCCCTCTCTCACGGAGACCGGTGTTAGTCATTACAATCTACGACGTGGAGCGAAAGGGAACTGGGAATATTAAAACATTTGCTTTGGCCTTGGACTTTTTTCCTCTCTCGTCAGCTTTTTCAATTTAGTCTACACGCTCGCGAGTACCATACCAGTGCGGTCTGCAGATGTTGCCAACCTTATTATATTAAATTAATTTTTGTAAGATATATTAATTACATTTTTCTTGCGTTCTCTTGATTCCAATTTGCTTGTGTAATAATAATAATATTAATATACCTTTAAGTGAAAAACCTTTCAAGAGTTTCGTCAGAGCCAGCTTAAGCGTCTGTAATTTCAAGTCAAATAAAGCCACCTACTAATACTATATTACTACCATATGGCTATGATTTTTGTTACATGTCAACCGCAAAGTCACTCTCACGCACCCCGCCGTATCATATCTTTCATATATACGATCCACTCTCGTCTTCAATCAACAAAGTTGGTGTAATGTTACCCTAAATTTTTAATTAATTAGGCTGTTAAATCATTGGCTCATTGTTGGCTAAAGGCTAATTTTGATGTTTGAAGGCACCGGCGAAGCCTCTTGTGAGTTAGGTTGGGCCAAATTTTATTTATAATATTATCGTTATTATTTTTACAATATTCCAACTTTTCTTTACTCCTTTTTAATATATTCATCTCAACCTCAACTCATTTCTCTCTATCTAAACTTCTTTCCTTCTGTGCCTTCTAACTTCGATGATTACAAAAAAAATTAAAACACAATATTATACACTTGATTTTTTTTCTTAAAATTAAAGAATTTAATTTACAGTATGCTCGTCTCAAGTTTAATTTCTCTTTAATATTATGATTTAATTCAATATATACCTTGATTCATGAGAATATTTTCAAGTATTATTTTTTTAATTATCTCAATCCAGTATTTAGTGAATTACAAGCTAACTAAGTTTCTATTTTCAAGACTTCTTGAAATTTAATAAAAATAAATTCTTAATCACTCTTATTTTATATAAATCTTTGAATAAAATGCATACGTATTATATTTTTAAAAATTAATTTCAATATGGCCCAGACTAAAAAATCTAGTAATTAATACTTTCATTAAAAAAACACTTTAACGCACCCTTGAAAAAAAAAAATACTGGCTCCGCCATGTTTGAAGGTGAAAATTATTAAACCATTTCATTTTAAATGGAGTTACTTTCTATGCAAACAAAGTGCGTTTTTTCTTTTAAGAGGTTCATTGTTGCTTACAAGTTGCAACAATGTAAATGTGCTACTTGCTTAGTCTACTAGTTGTACTAGTCCATTACCATATCAACAATAGAAATAGAAAATGGATGAAGGTGGTTGGCTCTATTTGGCAAGTGGGTAACCTGCCTTTCTCTAATTAGATCATCATTAGAAGGTTTTATTTCTCTGTTCCTGCAGCATTTTATGTATGTATGTAGCAGCTACATCCTAAAATATCAATCCTTAATAATCATTGAACAAACCCAAAATAAATTGGTGTTTGAAACAGTCTTCCATCTTGCACAAGTCAGCTCCAGCCAGAGCATGAGGGATAAACATTTCCCTTTTTTCCATAGACAAATGATGACACGACAACCAAGTCTCACATGTTCAAAGGAGAATTACTCCAGCAACGCCTAAACACCAAAAATGCTGCTGCAAGCATATAGGGAAAAAAAAATGTACAAGTCTGCACTAGTGTGATTTCTATTTAGCTTCACCTGTCCAGTAAGTTTTGACAGCAAAAAGAATTTTCTCAGGATTAAATGGTCCACTCTCATGATCCATAATCTGGCTTTTCCATCTCATTCCTTCTGTTATACTCCTAATCTTTACAAGCATCTCAACTGTATCCCTAAATATAACTGTCCCTTCCGGCCTTAGAATTCTATCCATCTCCAAAAGAATGTTGGTAATGTCACACCTTCAGTGCACAAATTAATAAAAACACCAGATTCAGCTAATATATATATCACATCACAACTTGTAAAAAATGAAAACACTTGATATTAATTAAGCATATGGAAAAATATTTTCTCTTTATTATTATTATTATTATTAAAAAAAAAATTATACCTGTCCTGGTATATGCTGAACACACCACTGGCATGTATAAGATCATATGTTCTTGGATACGTCGAAAATGCCTCACACCAATCTTGATATGTCCCAATGAGGCCCCGTTCATATATTGCGCCCAAGGTGTCTGGATTTGAATGAGAAGGAACCACATTCATAACCCACACTGGATATTTTGACATGGCAGCAGCAAATCCACCAAGATAGGCATTCATGTCCATTACATTCCTGTATCGTCCTTTGTGTATGAGAACGTCAATCTTTTTGTAATATGTCATCCTGTCCTTCCATAGTTCATTATCCTCTCGGAGCTTTTCAGCAGTGATTCCTGATAATGAACCACTACTAATTCTGGGAGGGACAGAAAATACTCGCTCGGGCCATTTTTCCAATGCACCACCAGCAACTTCATCTGAGCTGCTTACTCCTGGGAGTGGTGTTATGCAAGTTTCCATATCTTTGTACCTTTTTTAAAATTAGAATTAAAATAAGTGCCTCAGATAATAACAACAAAGGTATAAATGTATTGTTCTAAAATGCACAAATGTAAACGTAAATTAATAATTTATTGGTGATAAATTACTAGAAATGCTGATCATGATGAGAGAGTTACCACTTACCAAGCAGCATCTGGATTGTCAGGCCCACATATTTGGGGGGTTTTATAAGCAACTCTGCTCTTATTGCAGTCAATATGGTTGATGGGCTTCTGCCAAATAGCCAGATCGTTCCTTTCTATCAGTTTCTTCCAGCAGAGGCGCTTGGCAATATCTTCAATAGTGTCTTGTTCTTGTTTCAAATCTTCTTTGGTTCTTTCCCACCCTCTCCAGTATTTTTTCCAGTGGATAGGAGGTCCCGAGAGAATCCAATAACCACCAGGCCTCAAAACTCTGTCCACCTCGAGTAGATACAATCCATCTGTACGTAACAATTAAAATAAATGAGTACAGAGGTACAAGACTTAATGTTGAATTCTTCTATTAATTAATTAGTTTATTTTGTTGTATATTAATTGCAGAATATAAGCAGAACATCAATAGCAATCTCATTTATATAAAAGCAGATGATGGGCAGGGGCAGGGCACACCCTACCGTACATATACCAAGGTATTAAGCAGCGAGAGCAATGAGCCATATCAAAAGCCCTAGCTGGATAAGGAAGCCGCTTAGAAGAGATGACGCCAATCATAGCAGGAATTCCCCGTTCGAGTGCAAATTGTACTTGTGCTTCATGTGTATCCCTTGGGGCAAAGGACATTGTCAGGATATCCCTCTTCAGAAGGTATGCACCCCAACTTGCAACCTTAATTAATTTAACAAGATAACCAAAAAAGAAAAGAAAAATTATTATCAGCTTATCAAATAAGAACAGGATGAGATAACTAATGTAAGATTATTATTCCTTACACCACAGCCTGTATCAATTGCAGTTCTGATGTTTCCACCGGCAAGAGGAATTAGCTCATTAATGTCATCGATATAAGCATCGGCTCCATTAGGGAAGGAGGTACCTCCACCAGGGAATCTGAAACGGTGACCTTCCACTTGAATCCAATTCTGAACAGCTTTCTCTATGCTGAGCTCCTTATGTGGAATATTGTCATACCAGGCATAGTCTCGGCTCTGAGGCCATTTGAAAGGGGTTTTATATTTTGGTGGTGCTGGTATTAGGCAACGTAGCAGCTCTTCTGGTTTAGGGCAATGCCGCTCCCTGTATTTCACCATTTCTCTATCAAATTTCCTTGATCTCACTGGATCTTGGCAAGGTGTGTATTCACTATACGACATGTCACAGGGTGGGAACTCATGCAATGAAACAGTATTGTTGATTTCAATATGATGATGGCTCTCAAAGTCTAAGGCAGCTGATGATGAAAGTGATGACGGATTCAGTTCGCCGTCCCCGGCTTGAGGGGAATTGATATTACAAGTCACTCTAGTAGTGTACACTTCAGATTGATTGATAGGAGTGGTGGTTGTCTGCCAAGCTCCCAAAACATAAAACAATATGCAGAGGCCACTCACACCCAAGACCCATGTCAGACGCTTTCTCTTTGATTCCAGCTGATGAGGCTTCGGTGATCCATTGTACTCCTTAGCCATCCTTAAGTCCCTGCAATTAACATAACAATAATAATAATTGCTTTTCTAAATTATATTTATTGTAACTTACAATCAAATTTTTCAGTGCAATCAAAATTTTTAGTGCAATGGATCGAGTTGGCTAGTGAGTGAATTTTATTTAGTTATAAATTATAGTAAATGTAATTTAGGGAGAACCTAACAATAATAACAATCATCATCATATTTCAACAGACCTAAGAAACTGAGCCTAGAGCCCTGAGGTGAGGGTGACGCAAATTAATGGCTAGCTAAGTTCTCATAACATGGCCATAGTTATACCCATAGGCCATAGCATATTATACTATATATAGTGCACAGAAATTCACTTAATTAAGTGCCCAAACTGTACTTTTTATATCATATTCAAGTCAACAGGTAGACAATGAGATTTCGAAAATAAAATTACTGAATTCCCGCTGTGTTTTTTGTGGATACCAACCTTACAGGAAGCTAATATCATGAATAATGAAAGCTACGGTACAAAAGACATCGTATGGAATTGACATTAATTAAAGGTAGGTCGATAAAAATAGTGTATGTGCCCAATCCAAATATACGTCAAATCAAAATGAATTGTTGTTTTGATTAACTAATTTTCGATGACTTGAGAATAAATACCAATTTGAATCAACAAATTTAGCCTATTTTTCACATTCACAGGAATTTAGCTATGTTTCTGTTTTATAAATATGAATTGATGGTGAATGGTGATTGTTATATATTATTTTTGTCATCATTTTGTCTAGTTTCTTTTATCTAAATATATGTGCTCAAAATAACAATGAACTAAACTCTTTTGCAACAAACCCAAATGCCCAGAAGTAGGCTTGTCTCAAAAGTTTTTCAACTTTTACAAAATCAAATGAACTTTTGCAAAACCTTTCTTCAGTTTATTATTATTATTATTATTAATGTTACTACCATTCTTTGAATAAAATCAAGACACGAAAACAGCCTTTGGTTATCCAGGAAACCCCAGAAGAGAAAATGATCTACGCATGCGTACTTATAATAATACTAATAAATATATTTTAATTTCCCATTCGCCAAAGATAAAAAGGCATACCTGAAGAAGGTGATTTACAACTAACTAGAGTCCCCGAGTTTACTAAAACAAATATAATGTTGAAGCAAATTAGAAAAGGAACTCTTAGAATATCCTTCCTAATGCTAATAATTAAGATGTTACGGATATGAAACAGACGGCTCCATGAAACTAGGGGAAGCAGGTGCACAGGGAAGGCAGTGGAGAGGAATAGGAGAGAGATAGAGAGATGGCATATTATAATTTTGATAATAATAATAATAATAAAATTCGTAGCATTCGCTTCATTACTAAAAAAAAAGAACGTCTAAAGGTCTCCGGCATTACAGGAGGCAGAGAGTGGTGACTCAGATTTTATTTGATTCTTTAATATATAGGAAAACATAATATTAGAAGACAAGATAGGACTAGAATTAATTAATTAATTAATTAATTAATTATTTTGTATTTTTTTCCAGAATTGGCGGCAGATATAGGACTCGCGGGACCAAATTAACGACAAACCACCAATTAAGCTGCAATCGCAGGAGGGGAGGAGTCTGACTAGCCTTTTTTCCCTCTCCTCTTCCCTTATTTTTAGGCCCAGCCACGTAATCGTACATTAAAATTGTTTTCATTTTTTTACTTTTTTTTTTGGGTGTATAAATTTATTCCTGCTTTTATTACTATCAATATTACTTAGCCGTTACTACCCACACTCTACTGCTGCATATCATATGATATATTGTTCTGTTAATTTTCATATGTACCTAGCTAGTTCTACGTTTATGATTGATACAAGCTGAGATGACTTTCAATTTGAGCTGTTGATCACTTTTCCTATGTCAATATGCATATTCATATCATTATTATGATTTTTTTGTTTTTAATATGTATAATGGTATTGTTGATGACAGCATTTAGAGACGTTTGTTACGGACAGCCTAATTTGAGCCTAAAAATAGCTCAAAGTCATGTGTCAAAATATGTTAGTTGACCCAATTCCAGAATATTCCATAAAATTCTAACACACCTTGCACATTTGTATATATCTTATAATTCTCTAAAATTTTGCATATGTATATAGAATTATCTAAGCCTTAGAAAGTTCTAGAGCTTGACAAGCCTCCCTATTAATATGAGTTAGCATTAAACATTTGAGTATCCAAACATTGAGCAAGCATCTCAAGCACTCTTGTAAGCATTCTTTCGAGTAATATAATTTCTGCATTTGGCTCAATTACTATCTTACTCTCTTTTCTTTAGTATTTTCAAAAACCTTTCGGCTTAACTATTGAGAAGCTCAAATACTTACTTTCTTAGCAACTTTCGGCATGGGTGCGTTGCCCAAAGCACTCACCCATGACAAGTGGTATCAAAGCTATGATTTGCACCCACACAATCTACCTCATATTGAAGCAATGGTCAATCTTCCAACTTCAAGCACAATACAAGAGAGCGCTCTTGGTGTGAAGATACTCCCGGATCCAAGCTAAGATTGTGATGAAACTCGCGGGAAGGCCAAGACTCGTAACAAGTCCAAGGTCGATGCTTTAGAGCCTCACATGCCTATGCTCGAATCTTCGATGTCTACCGCTCAAGATACCCTCGAAGGTTTGAAGGAAAGGGGTGGATGGTCTCGAAGGAGAATATGTCGACTTTATAGTGGCAATCAAGACCCTCATCCAAGACCAAGTCAATACCCTTTAAAAGGAATTTCGAGCATTCCACGAATAGTTGCTAAAATTACGCAATTTCGTTAAGAGGAACCACGTCCTGTCTGTGTTGAGGTGGAGAAAGTCCAGTCAAACTCAGCATAGCACAAGCGTACACTTTCCGCTAGCTCAATTTCCATAAGTATGAGTGATGCACAACCTATTGACATGCCAAAGCTCGACACCTATGATAGCACACGCAACATCACTATCATAAACAACTTCCTATTCAAGCTTGACCAATATTTTGATGTCATAGGTATACAAGACAGGGCATCGAAGGTTGGCACTACACCCACATATCTCTACGGCTCTGCACAATTATAGTGGAGTCATAAACATGGCAAGATGGGCAAATGCATTTGCACTATCGACACTTGGGCATATTTGAAACAAGAACTCTGAAAGTAATTTGTCCCAAGCAACACGAAAAAAGAAGTAAGAGCGCACTTACGTTGCTTCAAGCAAACAAGTAGCTTTGTGACTACATCAATGAGTTCATTACCTTCATGCTCAAGATTAGCGATATGTTGAACAATGAATCACTGTTCTACTTTTAAGATTGTCTCAAGGATTAGGTTAAGACAGAGCTTGATAGGCGGGGCGTCTAAACTATTGACGACACCATTGCTACCGTGGAGTTACTTACTGAATACTCCACCCAATCAAAAAACAAGAAGTTTAATCAAGGCAAAGGTAGGGGAGAGAGTCGTAAGGATAAGGGCAATAATGACAAGGATTTGTGGTAGAAAAAGCTTTCAAGTGGCAAAACAATAAAGGCAAATCAGAAGGTAAGAAAGAATCGCCAAAGCCTAGAAGCCTATGCTTTATATGCAATGGCCCTTACTAGGTACGCAACTTTCTCGAGAAGAAGTCATTTAATACATTTGTTACCTAACTCAAGGGTAACTCCACACCAATAATGGAAGAACCTCGACCTAGCATGAGTTCTCTCTAGTGTCCCGATGCACTCAATAACCCATAGTCTACACTCACCAAGAAAGAGCTCATGTATGTAAGTGCGATCATAAACAGATCCTCCATGGACGACTTTAAAATAGTCATTGACATGGAATTCTTCGATCAAGTCCATGCCTTCCTACCGCCAGCCACAAACTCTTTAAGCATCCTCGATAGGACTAAGGCATGCATGGTTCTCAAGGAGCATGGCAAGTCTGAAGAGAAGACGTTTTCGGCTATGAAATTCAAAAAGGCCTTTAATAATGATCCAAACTTCATAGTGTCCATTCGGGAGCTCAATGAGGGAAAAGATTCTGAAAATGCTCCATTCCAAATCCCTTCACCAATATAAGTTGTCCTCGATAAATTTAAGGACAAGATGTCTCCAGAGCTTTCAAGAAATTTCCACCTAAATTAGAAGTGAACCATTAAGTCAAGGTAGAAAAAAGTTCGAAAACCTTCAACTTTGGCACCTACCTCATGGCACCACCCAAACATGAGGAGCTGTAAAAATAACTCACGGATTTGTTAGATGCTGGCTACAAAAGCCCATCTAAAGCTCCTTTCAGTGCACCCGTTCTTTTCTAAAAGAAAAATGATAGTTTGCTATGGAGCTGCATCTACTGTCGGGCACTAAATAAGATCACTATAAAGAACAAGTATTCGATACCCTTAATAACGGATCTTTTCAACCAGCTTAACAAAGCGCGGTACTTTACTGAACTTAACTTACGCTCTTAATACTACCGAGTTCTCATCGCCGATAGAGATGAACCAAAGACAGTATACGTAATAAGGTACATATCTTTCAAGCTCTTTGTAATGCCATTTGGCCTTACCAATGTACCAACCACATTTTGCATGCTCATGAACAAGGTGTTTCAACCATTCTTCGACCACTTTATGGTTGTATACTTAGATAACACAGTAGTGTACAATATTATGCTTGAATAGTATGTTGACCATATAACGCTCATCTTTATCTCAAGATATTTGATAATAGATGGTGATTCAAAACCTATATAAATTTCCAAACGGTGCATCTTAGTACGTCGTGGATGTGCAACTATCACTTGTACAATACAACCAAAGTTGTGTAAATGGGATGTATTAAATTGATGCTCCAATACCAATTGCAATGGGGAATATTTGTGATAAACAGTAGGTCTAACTTGTATAAATTTTTCCCTTTACATGATTGAGTTGCAAATGGACTAATGCTGCAGCATGTAGAAATAGGTAATTGGTTGCGTAATAATAATATTCTAGTAATTATATATAGACGTTTAATTAGAGATTCTACTAATCTATTTTGAATGTGAAAATAAGGCACTGGATGCTCAATATCGATCCCAATTAACATACAATAGTCATAAAAAATTTTAGAAGTAAATTCACTAACATTATCTAGTCTAATTGTTTTGATTGAATAATCTAGAAATTATTCATGTAACTTGATAATCTATGCAAGCAATCTAACAAATGCAATGTTACATATATATAACAAAGAAACATGAGACTATCAAGTAAATGCATCAATTAAAACTATAAAATAATGAAATTGACCATTGGTAGGTGAATGAGTCCATAAATATTTCCTTGAATTCTTCACAAGAATGATGGAGATTCAAAACTAATTCTACTAGGTGATGGTCTAAATACTAATGTACCCTGTGTAGGCAATGTAACTGTTCTCATTAAATAATAAAATTTTTAAATTCTTCAATGTGTGTCTATGAAAATTTTCAATAATCTTATGCATCATTATTGATCTAGGGACCATAGTAACCAAAATGATCATATAAAATGATAAAAGCTTTTAGCTCACATAACTTCTATTTTATGATTACATAGCTTTCTCTTGATTATCATATAATATAAGCCAAATGAGAGAACTAGAAGATTTTCTAATATACATTTGTTGCTAGAGATATTAGAAGTAATGCAGAGATAGTCTACATCATTCTAATTTATTATATCAATATGAAAATCATTATAACAAATATCTTTAAAGCTAAGTAGATTTCTTCTACTCTTGGGTGAATATAGAGTGTCACGAATAAAGAATTAGGTACCATTTGTTAATATGAATATAGCTCTTCAAGAGGCGTCAAGAAGCTCAACAAGAACTAATATCATAATCACCTTAGATTCAAGTAATATTTTGTATCTCAAAGGATTATATTTGTAATTATACTATAGGCAAACAAATATCCCCACTAAGTGATTCATTTGCAAAATTCATACCTTTTCAATAAATAAAACAAAAAGATAATAATTTGGAAGATCCAATTTAATAGCAATCATATAGCATAGTTGTAAGGATAGCTTTATTAAATAAACAAATAAACTGTTGTTGGATCTTTTAGTGTGTCAGCTTGTAAAAAAGATTCTAGTATATTGTAATGATAGAACTCTTTAAGTCTAGTCTATAAATAAATAAAGGTACTGATAATGTACTATTGTAGGATCTCATGCTATGCTCTTTTCTTCTCTTAATTGAAGAAGTAATTGGAAAATTAAACAAATAAAGATTATAATAGAATAAGATACTGGTTATACTAGAGCAAAGTCATGCTGGTAACTTGTAGTGAATCAAATTGGGAAGCGTCCACAGTATGCAAGTAAATAATGTAAATGATTAAAAGCTAAAGGAGCCAAATGATAATGAACAATAGATTGAATATAAGCGCGCACGATTCAGCTTTCACGTGTTTCAATTGTCTCTAAATTATATTTTCATTTACAAGCAATTAATTGGTTGGTATTTATAGCTTTTGCGCAAGCAACATCAAGCGGTAGACGAGTTTGCCATTATGCATCCTACTTCCTATATTATGTAGTGCGAATGAAATACACAAATTAAGTTAATTGTTTTATTTTGCAACACATCCTTGGAGAATACGTTTGTTGAATCGATTTGTATGATGCACATATACATGAAAAATTATGTAGCTATTTTTACAGTTTACCTTTTAATGTCATTTGTATAATTGTACATTACTTTTATCAAATATCAAAAAATGATTAGACATATCCCAAAACAAAAGTTGATTAAGCAGCAAAGGAGAGAATCCTTTACAAAATGTTCTTTATTCAATGCCGGTTGGAAGTGTCCTTTATACCAGTGGGCGGTAGACTTTATACCAGTGGGCAGTAGACACCATTAGTAGAAAAAAGAAAGACGAATGGCTTATTCTGACTCTGACTCTCACTCTCACTCTCATGCTATGCCGTTTACTTCTCTGCCGAGCGCAAGACCAGACCAACAGTTATGAGGTTGTCTTCGGTGCATAGACAAACCACATCATCTCTAATTACACTGTATTGATTGTGCATCATCATAATCTTCATACGACTCTTAAAACAACAAGGAATCTGACCAACTCATCATCATAATCTTCATTCAACAATTTAGTTTATGCTAAAAACATAGGTTTTTTTCCCCGACTTAACAGATTCCTTCCAGTTTTTAATATATATTTTTTTAAATTCCGTTACATTTGAATGCTCTGATAATTTAGAAATAAGCAAAATGCTCCTTGTTAAGCTACTACAGACTCGTCAATCTAAAGTACCAAGGAAATTCTGCATATTTTGCAACACCATATAGATATTGAACCTGTTAACTTTTGCTGCCACAAAATGAAGACTACAGAAAGCAAGAAAATTCACACCACGGTGTGCCCCATGTAACAATCTAGTTTACACTCACTCAAACGGGAGGCTAGCCTTGTCAATGCCATGATCTTCAAAGAGGATTCCCCATGGCCACACGATTGTGGTCATCCCCAATATGTATCATTGCTATTGCATAAATGGAAGTTTGAGAAGATTTGTGTCTTCATCCACTATAAGATGATATGAGCTTCAAATAATCACAAAACCCTGCAAACCAGCAAAGTGAAAAAGGAAAGCTAAAATGAGAGATCCCAAACAAGTTACCATATGCTGCTGTCCATCATCTCAAATTTTTGAGCAACCGCACACTGCTTTCTGTCTTCATAAACTTCAATTAATGACCGCATGGCCTTGGATATCATCTCTTTCTTTTGATTCCCAACAGATTTATTTTCATTCTCAAGATGAGTAGTTGACTCTCCCAATGATGAGCATAGCACCTTAAACCAATCCTCAAGAAAAGAGGATTTCTATATGGTACAAAATAGGAGAATAAGCCAAAACCGGAGAAAACTTACAGTACAAATAATATAAAGTAATACTAAGCATCTATTTAAAACATTAAATAAACAGCAATGTAATTGATTACTCTTCCCTTTACAATGTAATGGAAAATAGCATAGCAAGAATGAATAACAGAAAAATATGGATTATAAGTCATCCTATTGATCAGTCTAACATGTCAAATTCTCTAAAATAGGACCGCACATGGCAAGAGATATTTCATGGCAGTTTAGCATGGTATTTGCAAATGATAAGCACTTACTTTCACCAGGAAATCTTTCAGAGGTTGGTGATCAGAGCTCGAAGCAAGGCCTAGAACATGCAACATGGTTGAGGTCAACTGTAACAGGAAAGGTTATAGCTATAAGAGCCCAGAAAAGAGAGGACAAGAACTGAACCATAATTGCAATTGTTTTAATTGTGTGATACAAAAGCAAAAGGCACTTGATAAACTGGAAAAAAAATAGACTCGCTAAGAATACTTAAAATATTTAACACAAGAAAATAAAAAGCTTACGCAACAGAAACACATATTCATCTAATCAATCAATATATGATTAACTACTTTTCTGATCACTAGCACCATAAGCCAAAATTTGTATTGAGAAAAGGCATATATTTCAGAAATAAATTAAATGAATTCATAAAGCTATCACTTGTGTGGATCAATAACTGGGGATCAATAAATACCTAAGATGTTTGCAGGAGTGACACCAATAGGGAGTTAAAATAAAATAAAAAGATCATGCGAGTAAGAAGAATGTCAAGAGGGAAAAAAGGAAATTTGCCAGGAAGAATAAGAGAATACAAATGCAATTTTATAGTAATCCACTCCAACAACATTATTGAATTTCATTGAGATAATTTATAATGTTCCTAAAAATTGAGTAAAGCCTTCCATTCAGTCATAAACACTCTATAAGCATTCACGTTAAAAATTCTGCTTAATCTACATCTGAATTTCAATGTCTATACTTCAATTTCAGTATATTTTTTGTATCTTTCAAACATGAAAAGATGGAAAATTTATGACATCAGGCCACCGGACTGCCAAGAAACATATGATCTAGGAGCTTGACCTGTTTTTGAAGTGCAATTCTATATTTGAAACCTGATGGTGCTGAAATATGGTCTGCATCTAAATTCTCTAGTATGTGCTCCAGCCCTTGGACGACATCTGAGAATGATTTCCCATAATCTGCATAAAACAGATAATAAGAACAAAAGGAAACACTAAACTCAGCTTTATAATTTGAACGGCAGTGGAAAGCCTGAGAACAAAATCCACAACCAGTATGCACAACTACTAATTCACAAAGAAGTTTATCAACTAATGCAAAAGTGGCAATTATGTGAGATTAAGGTTGAATTAGGGATGGCAATGGGGAGCAGAGGGGAGTGGACCGAGATCCCCATACGCATCTTTGATATTTTGCATATGTTCCCTTCCCCATTAGAATGGCTTAAGGGGATCCCCGTCCCTTCCTCAAATAATAACAGGAGATCCCCGATAGTCTCCGATCCCTGAATAACTGATTTTTTTTAGTTTTCAAACTTAATTAGTTAATTTAATCATATTAACTTAAAAATATATCAAATAAAATGTGAATAATCGTGAATGAGTCTTATTTCATTCTACACCATTAAACTTTTGGTATATAAAATATTCAAATAATGATTTTCAAAAGTAAATTTAAATAATGTGATTTTTATACAACATTGACACGAGTGCTGTCCATGAGCAATGATACCTCTTGGCCATCGATTATGGCACAAAGAACGCCGCAAGCGGGGCTGCTAGCTTACGTTGCGACAAGTTGGGTTGCACGACCATTCGCAATGTGATGAGCTATTAGGCTATGATGAGATGAGGACAAGCTAGGTGTGACTATGACACGAATAAGTTGAAAAGACTTTGGGCTGTATATTTAAGTTTAAATTACATTACAGTCTCTATATTAACTAATATTTATATTATTTATATAAATATTTTGATATTTGTTATTTACAGCAATATTTAATATTTTACAATTTAAATTTTATTATTTATTCACTAATAATTCTAGAAAAATAAAATAAAAATTAAAAATTAAGAGGGGAAATGGGGAGGGGATCATCCCCATCCCTCGCCCGTATAAAAAATTGGGTAAAAAATCGTTCTCGTCCCATCTCCGAATAAGAAATTGGGTATAAAATCATCCTCATACCCTGCCCAAATTAGAAAAATCCCCGAGGGCCCCGTTAACTTTAATCATAATAACTGGAAAAGGGACCATCTTACTACTAACCAGAAACTGATGATGGCACAGCCAATGCAGCAGCAGCCTGTATCCTGATCTTAAAATTGGAGGAATCACGCAGTAGTAATAAAAGAATGCTAAAAACAGATGGAGCCCTGCCCAAGAGATTCATATTCATAATCATCAATATTGCAATGACGTAAGTAGCATGACAAGTAGAAAAAGAAGAATATCCAGATTGAGTAAATATAGAACAGGCCAGATGGAGATGATATGTTACATATGTAACAAAATAACTAAAACAGAAAAACAAATGACTTAGTATTTAGCCGAATTTAGTAGCAGAAAGAACATATTTTCAATGAAGAGTCAAAGACTGAAGAGAATAACATTAACATGCATTGTTAAGTCTCACTTACTTTTAAGTAAATCCAGCAATTGGGAGATAAATGAGAGAAAAAAAAAAACATCTTACAAGTTTTGGGACAACAATTACCACAGATGAAGGTATCAATTTAGTTTGATGCTCGTCATTTCCTTTATATACCCATAGGCATATAGATATGAATCAAGGAGTCACAAGTTTCTGATAGCGTCCAACACAGGAAAAAGCTCCCAAAATTATAAGATGTTAGACGCATGGAATAGAAGAAAAGCCATCTCAGTGCAAGTACACATTCAAAAGTGAAAACTTTAACACCCAACTTATCAGAAGATAATAGTGAAATGCAATAAAAAGCAAAATTAATTCAAGCAATTCAAATATTTCCCACTTAAGCATTTTACCAAACATAATGTATTAATCCGTGCAAATTGCATAGACAGCAGAATGCATATCTCAAACATACCAAATATCAACTTGGTTGGATACTTTATCTTATTGTTGCATAAGCATTCTTTAAGAATAAAGCCAAAAATATAAATAACACAGAAAATACCCAATTTTCAGCCAAGCAAAGAGAAACAATCATTTAAGCCATACCAATCCATGTCTTGCAGGTTTAATGTCTCATTTAGAAAGAGATTGCTCAATGCATGACAAACATTCCATTGCACCTGTTACATGTATATTCACACTCATGAAGAGAACACACAGGAATATGATGTGACAACATAAACCACTCAAATCTAATAAGCGCCATTGTTTCATAATAAAAAAAAAAAAGAAAGTGATACCTTAACATTTCCAGTTGTGACACAAGAAAGAAATGCTTGCACCATTCTCTCCAGCCAACATGAATCTCCCAAAGACGCTGGATGGTTTGAACTCGTATATTTAACAAATCTGGAAAGATTTCCAAGACCCCTCACAGCATTGGATTTGATCTAAATGTTAAGTGAGAAAAATTAGAGGGGAATGAAAGCAAAGACTTGGGTAAATATACAATCATAGCTTAATATCAAATTTACCACTAACAAAATGTAAGAGGTCAAAAACTCCCATATTCACGGAAAAGCAATGGAATTTTTCAAAGAATAGATTAAAATTCATTTATTTTGTGATTTTTGATACAGGGCAATTAGGATGAAATAAAATTGTCCCCAAAGAGTAACAGCTAAAGTTGGCACAACGTTTCTACTAGAGTGATTTCCAGAAATTTACAATATTCATACAGAAAAGCAATTTATGCTAATCAATTTTAAAGGTTACGTGCACAATACATCTCAGAACTAATATACAATATTTAAGGTTAGAAGCAGCTCAGACTATTGACGAGATATACAGAGCCAGATAGAAAAAGAGGTCAACAATATATCTAACACCATCAGTAACAAATAATGAATAAAAGAAAAGGAGGTGTTGCCATTTAGCAAGTTTACCTTGTCACCATCTTTTGTTAAATGCAAAGCACACTCAGTTAGCAATGCCATCAAATGGGAGTTTGCATTTGAATCTAAAACAAAAATAATAATAATTAGAAAATTGAAACCTAAAATATTTTCAGAATATGTCAAATTTGAACTCCAATCTAGTATCTTGAAGCCCACCCGTAGATGGTTTAAAGGCAAAATCATCTATGCAGAGACGAAGAGAATCGCATATGTTTGCCAAAGCCCAGGAGGCTGTGATGCGCACCTGATATGACAGAGGATCAAAAATGATGATAACTTGCAAAGAAAGAGATATAAAAGATAACTTCACAAAAAGAAAATAAAAATGAAACTGAAAGTATATTAAATAAGTACCGAGACTAAGGGATCATGGGCGTTAATCTCAACAGCATGGATAAACTTGTCAATGATCTCTGCACTATAGATTTAAGTTCGTCCTCAGTTGATTCTAATTTTCACGTACAAGTTCTTTGTGGCTAAACAAATTAATGATGTTCAAGAATCACCTCTGGGAAACTTGTGGAAAACATGAAATGACACCAATGGCACGACAAGCAGCCGACCTAACCGAAGGAGCCTCGTCATGTAAAGCTGAATCAATCTATGGAGAGAAGAAAGAAAAAAAAAAAAAAAAAAAAAAAAAAAGATCATGCATAAGCCCCAGTTGTAAAAAAAATGTGTTTTATTGTCCATGCCAAAGGAAACCAAACTTAATTTCAAGTCAATGTCAATGACTTACTAAAGAGGATATAATGAACTCCTGTGTCTGTTTCAGAAGAGAGAAGAATACAGAAGAAGTAATACCCGCAAAACAAGTAACTGCTGCAGTTCTCACCTTGAAGAGATAAAAGAGTACTTAGAGCCAGATATAGGCAGGCAAAAAAGGAGAAGCATCAATCTCAATATCAGGAAAAATTACTAGATTGAGCACTCATTGAGCACTAGCTATCCAATACCCACCAGATTTAATGCGTGTTTTAAGCTTCCATAGACATGACATTTCTTATCAGAGAAGACAAGCCAGCAAAAAAGAATCGTATAATTCACACTAGAAATTTCTAGAATTGGATCTAGACTTGAAGACTTAAAATAGTCATCATAAAAAGTCCACAAAGCTATTCTAATGTATAAACAGAAATCTATTGCTTCAGCAAGGAGAAAAAAAAACTCTAACCAACCATTGGAGAAATATGCCGTAAAATAAGTGGCATATGCTTCTCAATCATCTCAGACCACTGCTCACTTCCTGACTGAAAGGCTTTTGCTGATTCTTTTATATCTTCTGAAATCTCCTGCTCATATAGTGGAGCTGATGATACCTTCTTTATTCTTATGCAATCAGAAGTAAATGGAGTATCCACTAATTTATCATCTAAAAGATCCTCAGTTCCTTTAAATCCAGATATTGCCCGAAGAGATTCATCCAAAACCTGGAAAAAGACATTAAAAGCTGTAAGTGTAACATCACATTAACGAGAAGAAGAAAAAAAGGCATCAACAATAAGAACGAAGATCAATAATTCCTACAAACATCTGCACAAGAAGGGAATAGTACAACTATTTCATATTTTACATACTCAAAATGAGGATTATTACATTGAAATGGTTATTTTATGTGCCCTAATATCTTCAAAACCAAGCGCTGAGACAGTACATGAATCCACAGAAAACATGTAGTTGAAAAATAGAACCCTAGGCAGAATGGCATTAAGAATAAGAAACTGATTAACACAGAAGAAAAGAAACACAATAATCATGGTGAGTGTAACCACCGAACACCAAAATCTAAAATCCTATAAGCCATATATGAAGAACATTCTCAACGATGCCCTTAGACATAACAACTTCTTGATATTCAAATTATAACCACTAACATTGTATTTTATTGACTCAACTCAGAACAGATACGACAATCATGAGATCAAAACTTGAGAATGTACAACATCCAAGTATAAAACAGGTTTAAATTCATTTTGGTTATGGAGGTACTAGCACAATACATTGTTGTACTACATTTTTAGACAGACAAAGTTAAAAAATTCAAGCTCATTTGAAATATCTAAACCAATGGCAGTATAAACCTTGAAGAAGAAAACAGAAGACCCAGAGTACTTTTGTCCTCTGGACGTTTATAAAAAGAAATTTAAAGCCAAAGAAACCAAGATAGAACTAAAAGATACTACCTTGATAGCAGCTGTAATCACTTTTTCCCCAATAAACCCAGCAGTGTTTCCAACATGTCCCTTCCATGTCTTTGCAGGAACTTCTGGAGAAGCTGCTTTCAAAATTTTGAAAACAATGGTGGATACTTGTTGCCAATATGATGACATTATGTTTGGATAATTGTGTGAAACAGCTCTGAGGGCCTGCACCACATAATTTTATAATTAATATAATGAACATATTCGTTTTGTAATTCATAATGATCAATATTTTTACAACAAATTTTGTAAGATATACTTTTGGGAATGAAAAGAACTGCAGATCTAGGAATAGTATTTTAGTTTACCTCCCTCATCATGCATGCGTACAGAAACTTCTACTTTAGCAAGCACATTCAATCAAAATTTTGTGAAACTCAACCAATGATATATAGAGGATCATCATGGCTGCCATTGAACAAGGCTATTTGATTTTCAAAAGCGGAAGAGACTACACAAACTATACCTTATCACAGAAAATTAAGCAAAACATGTTAAATATCTCTAGATTAATTCAAAGATTACCTGAAGAGACTCAAAACATATTACTGGGCTTGCTAGTCGTTCTGAACATTGAAGCAATGTAAAGAGAACACTTGACCTCTTGTCAACCTCAACAGAACCTGAAAAATACTTCAAGCTTTTCATAAATAGCAATATGTCAATGCATGAATTTATAGAATCATTGAAACCATAAGGGGAAGTAGCAACAACGGAACATAAGACCAATTAATATATACAGTCCATTTCTAATAAGGGATCATTTACTTTAATACGGTAAGGACCAACCTAAAAGACAGAGAAACACAAATTTCAATACATTACAAGACAAAATACATTGCATTAGAGTGTGTTTTTCTTGACTTTTAATTCATCCCTTACTTTCATAAAATAAAGGATCCCTTATTGAAAAATTACTATATATTTTCTAATGAGGAAGGCCTCATTTTATGACCAAGCTAAAAAAAGAGGGGAAAAAAAATGAATCTCAATCTGCTAAAGGACAAAAAACATTACATTGAAATCATTATTTTTTTCTGTTTTTTAGTTGGAATTATTGCGTGTGTGTGTAATTGCTTCGTCCACGCAAGATCAATCAATGCCAAGCAAAAAAAGAAAGCAAATAACATATATTTGGAGCCATCATAGAACATTTGCCAAGCTGTCGCAAAACAATTAAAACCATAAGAATCAAACTAGATAAGTTAGCCATCGAGCAGTGCCCATTTTCAAATTCTAATTCATTGGAAGGGATGAGCTTAATTTATCAAAATCTAAACTAATTAACTGAGTTCTTTTAATTATATTACCAAGGTGAAAAGAGTCTGTCCACTGAAGGACATCACATTCAGAAGTCCTCAAGTTCAGGATGATTTTGTTTATGGCCCCCAGCAAGTGAAATAAATTCTAATAATAAATATAAATGCGTAATTGGTCACTGTGACCTCTGACCCACCCATCTCCCATCTACAGGCCCCAAAAAGATGAAGCAAAACAAACAAAGACTGGTAAGAATAGTTAAAAGTTCTCAACTAGCACATGACAGTTGCATTTTGTCTGACAAAGCCATAAAGTAGCAAAGATAAAGCACGATGCAAACAATGCTAACCTGGTGATATTTCCTCGAAAAACATTTGTTTCACTTGCACTGGGGCAGGTGAAGTAGATAGAGCTGCTGTTAAGCAGCTAATAGCAGCAACCTGTCAAGAGCTATTATTGTGAAACAGAGATCATATATGAAGGCCCACTTTGTAACTGTTACATATTCTGTTTAAAAACAGAAATGTAAAAGAAGCGAGAGTTAATTCAGTTGACTATAGATATAGGCTTAAGACAGATTTTGCCAAATTCTTAAATCTTCATCAAGTTCAGTAGACCAGTTGGGTGATAATATTAATCTCCAATACATCGTAACGGTGCAGAATAATAATACATAAACCCTGGCTTGCAGGATATTATGAAATATTATCCTGCTCTACTACATTACATCCTCCAAATTTCCCCCTAAAATAGAATTAAATGAAGCAAACTAACCAAAAGACCAGTTTGATCAGTTTTTAATGGAAATCCTTCTTCGATCCTCGCCCTTAGAGATATGATTACATTCGGCATCAGCTCTCCAGGCATTCTTGAGTATCTGCAGAATAATCATCAAAAGATGGAAAAAGGAAAAAATTTAAGTACAAACACAAAAGTTTTCTCATAAGACGAAAAAGGCAAACCATAAAATTACTGGAGGTAGGAAAATAGAAAGCACACAGACCCTGATGTACAGATGATCAGAGCACTCTAATTCTTTCAATTATGGAAAACTAAAGATCTTATGATTATCAAATTGTATGAGAAGAAGGATTCATACGGTGTACATGATATCAGAAGCATGAGAATTTTGAACAAGGATACCAGCAATCTATCATGAGTTTCACGTTGGATTAAGTATAGAATACCTACATCCATAGAGATTAAAAGCAAATGAAATAGTCAAGCATACGAAAAGTACCCAAGAAGTGTGACAAAAAGCACTAAATGGAACCACTGTTCACACTAAACTGACTGAGCTAGAAACCAGGATATCTTGGAAGTACCATTATGAAGTTGCATTAGTATATGTCCATAGGAACTAGAAAGTGGCATGAAAGATCCACATTTGATATATTCCTTGTATTCTGCTACCTGCAAAAATACAGTTGAAGGCCCATCCAGCATGGCTGCTAAAGTTGAGGCAGATGCCATCCGTGCCTAGGCACCACAAAGTAACAAATGTGAGGTAGAAGTGCCACTCCAGAAACATCAGAAATGATGACAAGACACGCAGGAACAGCAGCAAATGAAAAAAATACAAATTACAATTCATGGACCAGGACATAAGCAAGAAAGTTAACTAAAATAATTATGGGCAATCATCAGAAATGATAACAAAACACACAGAAACAGAAGTAAATGAGAATTACAGTAACAAATGAAAAGAAGTACAAATTACAATTCATGTGGAAGAACACAAGCAACAAAGTTAACTAAAATAATTATGGGCCTAAATACCATGAAGACAACTAATCTACATCAAATATTACCCACATAAGAGAACCAGTACCTTTAAATAAGGATCAAACAGCAAGCATGTCATTAGAGTCGCTTCAAACTTCCTACTAATAAGAAAGCAATATAAGATAACTGGAAGGATAAAAAAACTTTGTAAAGGAAATGAAAAGAAACAAAACATAAATATAATCATATGGAAGCATAATATTTCACCTTGGTTTTAATACATCATTAGTCGGCAAAAGAATTGTCCATTGGGTAGTAAATGATTTTGGATCAGCACGACAAAGATCCTTCACCCAGAAAAAGAAAAGTGCATTAATAATAGACTTAGAACAACTAAGAGAACGACCAAAATAGAAATTTGAGTTTTAACATTCAGAAACAGCCTAGCTATTGTGATATCAGGACAAAACAAATTAACAGAATACAAAAAAGTGGGTCAAAGCATGAAAGGCTGATGTTGTGACGTTACCTGCAAGCAGACAAGTGCAGCCACTCTAACCTTCGAACCTTGAACACTATCAGTATCTTTAATTGAACCATCACTGTCACTGTAATCTGAATCTGATGACATAAAATCCATGGTATTAGAATCATCATCAGAGAAAATCCAATAGTCCTGAGCTTTTGGCTGCTTGATATTTAATATGTCCTTTTTGCGCAAGTGTGGAGGCCTATACAGAGTATGATCTATCTTTTTTGGCCCTTCAGAAGTCAAATTAGGGCTCACTTCCTTATGGCCAACTGCTGGAAATGTTAATTGCGGTCTACTAGTAAGGCCATAAACAAAGAACAATCTTAATGCTGTTACAAAACCAGACACCTGCAGTAGCATTTTAACTCAGAAAATGTACAGATAATGGCTGCAAACACTTAAAAATGACAAGACAGGAGACATTGAAACTCAAATTAATGAACTCACATGGTCGGATGGGGAAATTTTCAGATCAGTAAGAACCAGATGAAGACAATTCAGGAGAGAGGAATAAAACCTGCTGCAAAGAATCATCATCGTTTCCAAGGTTAAAATTACTTTATATAAATAGATAAAAAGAAGCAATCTTTTGGAGTTGATTCTCTTAGCTGATTCATACAGGGAAGATGGAAATTTTACCTGGACAACACACTGTCTTCTCGAAGCACACTTTTAGATGCAATGACATCAATTACTTTTCTAAGAACCTTAACAACAAAACACACACATGGGCATATACTCATAACTGCAGATTTATATCTACATAAGCAAATGCAAAGGAGCATCCATACCTCAATTGTTGACTGCCAAATGTCAACAGGCAAAGAAGACCCGGCCCTAGAGAATGCTTCACCAAGCATGGTAAAGGAAAGAGCCTGCACTTCCCATAAACTAGAGTATCTATGTAACCTCTTCCCAGTTTCAGCAGTAGACCTTTGGATGGCACTTGAGTTATATAGGCAAACAAACTCGGCATGAGAGCATCCAAGGATGTGGAGAAGGAATTTCACTAAATGGACAATTTCTAATGGCGAGAATTTCCCCTGATATACACTGGTAAGACCTCTGGGAAAAGAAAAAATTTATATCCGAGAGTGTCCATTCTATTTCAAAGGCATAAGCAATAGAGAGTGCGCATACTGAAAAAAGAAGAAGATAGATTATTCGGAGAAGGAACTGAGTATATACCTTGTAGTCTCCAGGCATTGTATAACAGGTTTGAATCTAGTAGCACTTGATTTAGTAGCAGCCTTAACCAAGAAAAAATTGATAATGCTTTGGAAAGAGTTGAGGATGAGATTAAAGAAAGACGAGTTAAATTCAAATGAAACGCGTTGTGATATGTTGTGAATCTGCAACAGACGAGAACAATTACATTCGAGAAAAGAAACGAAAAGAAAAGCAAAAGCAAAAGCAAAAGCATACCAAGTGGCAAGTATGTGTAAATGTAAGAGTGCAATCTTCTCCATCCCTGGGAGAAGCATTGGAAACCAATTCCAGCAAAAACAACAAATCGGACGTGACCTGTGTGAATAACAAAGTTTCAGTATTTATTATACATTCATAAAAACGTGATCGAGCTGATGGGTGAAGAAATACAATACCTCGTGAGGAGGGAGGTCTGAGGCAGCAGAGACGAGAGAATGTGAATTAGAGAATAGAACATCGTGAAGAAGTTGGCCAGCTGACGGACAACCGCTTAAGCTTGAGGTTTCGTCTCTCAGCGTCAGAAACGCCGTTCTCCACAATCTAACCGCTGTTGCAGCCGATGATGTTGCCATCATATTTTGGATTTGGATCCACCATCAACTCCGACTCCGAGCTTTTTCTTTTTCTTTTTCTTTTTCCTTTTTTTTTTTACTGTTTGAAAGGCTCTACTTGGAAGGGCACGTGTAACTTTAAACTTTCGTAATAAAATATTCGATAAATAACTATTATTATATCTTTTAAAAAATTAAGTTAATTTAATTTTATATTTATATAATAAAAAATTTATTATATTTTTATTAATTTTATCAGAATTATATTTATTACATAATATTAATTATTTTATAATTATAATTTTTTCACAGCAACAACATAGATTAAGATTAAAATAATTGATGCGTTATTTTTTAAGAAATAGTTAGTAGAAGTTAATTATTATTATTATTTATTATCTACTAATTATTATTATTATTATTTATTACAACAATTATGAGGTATTTGTTCCAAATTTTCAATACATCACCCATCATTTGAATTGCTATAGCTTTAGTCTTTTTAAAATTTTGAAGTAAAGATTGATATATTCTTTTAAGACTTGTTTGGTATATTTTTTTTAATACAGTTTATTTAAATAGCATTTTTATTAAAAAATTAGTTATTTAATTGTTAATGAGAGTTTTTATTAAAAATTAAAAAATTATGTTAGTAAATAAGTTTTTAAAGTTATTTTATAAAATGAACAAAATAATAATATAAAATAAATAATAAGTATTTTAGACAATTGAATTTAAAAAAAAAAAAAAGGCTCTACAACTTTCACTACTGCAAGTATAAAATTAGAATTTTTGTTAATAGATGTAAAGCCCCAAAAACTTTAATAAGACAACAACCAAATAGCAACAAAAATATTGAAACTAGCTTATAAGATTAAATAAACACTTATGATCATTAGATACATAGTACCACAATAAGTATTAAGGCTCCGTTTAGCATAACTTTTCATGTATAATTTATTTTAAGTATAGTTTTTACAAAAATAACTAAACAACAACAAAACACTTAAAAAGAAATTAGGCTCCATTTGGTACAACTTATTGAATAGAGTTTATACGACAATAACTTATACTAGTAAAGCTTTTAATAAAAAGCTATTGAATATTTAATTGTCCATTAAAAAAATTCTTTTGAACCATTAATCTATTTGGTTTTGCAAAACTAAAAGTATTTTTGTATAAAAAAATTTCATAATTATATAACTTGTAACAAAATGCATTCAAGCTATCAATTAATAAGAAAAAAATAGTTTAACAATTTCTTCAATGTTCAAAATTAAAAACTTATTAATAACATATTCTTTCAAACAAATAATAATATCCAAATTAAAATATTAATCAAATAGTGACAATAATTTATATTGTGTGGATTCTATATATAATAAGTAAATTAAAGTAGCGACAGTCTCATTAAAAAAAAAAGTGAAATAGTAGCAATATATTTTTTATCAAACTGTGACAATAATTTTTGTTGTATAGATTTTGTATATAAATAAGAGTATTATGTAATTAAAGAGATATTCTTATGATATATTTTATATTACATATATTTTGAAAAAGCCCTCTAACCTCTCTCTCAAAAGCTCAAATTTTGAGCTTTTGCTAGTAAAGGTAAATTAGATTATTTAAGCCTAAAAATTTTACTAAGAAAAATTAAACAAAAAAAAAAATTAACTACTTATTAGATTAAATAAACACTTATAATCATTAGATAAGTTATATTAAACAGACACTTATTAGATTAAATAAACACTTATAGTCATTAAATAAATCATATCAAATAGGTATTAAAAATCAATTGGTGATCAGGTAATTGACATTAAACTATTTAACGCTCCGTGCGATATTGCTTTTCAAATAAAGCTTATTTAAGTAGAGTTTATATAAGTAAAAATTTTCACATAAAAAAATTAATTGTTTGGTTGTCAATTAGAACTTTTATTAAAAATTATTAAATTACTTTAATAGACAAGTCTTTTAAAAATTATATTATGAAATAAAAGAAATAAGATTATCAAATAAGTAAATGATATTTTAGACATTTTAATATTTTAAAAAGATTTTTCTCCCATAACTTCAAAACTTAAGCTTTTTCTAGTATAGATTATTTAATCTTTAAAACCTCTACTAAAAAAATAATCAAATAACCAAAAAAAAATGAAAATAACCTATATAATTAAATAAACACTTATGATTATTAGATAATTCATACCAAAAATGCACTAACTCTATCGCTCCATAATCTTGAGGGTAGTTGATGGCCCCTATAAGACTAACATTCTTTCCATTGACGATAGAGTTTAGGATTTATGATTTTAGCATATATGTACTCAATTAGTTGGCGTGGCCACACTTTGGACTCCACCATTATGACTGAAGTCACGCACAGTCTCCACCATCTACAATATTATCACATTGCTTCTACAAGTTTTGAAGTAAAGGATGTCATATTCATTTGGAAACCAATTGGTGATGAGAGAATGAATATTAAACCATTTAACTTCGTTCATTCATAGCACCACTAACACAAAAACAACAATAGTAGGCAGTATTAATGACTAACAATGAATGGCAACAGCGATGACAACCAGCAATCAATGGCAACAAGCAACAATGAGAACAATGGTAGTGAGTAGCAACATCGACGATTTGTACAAAGTGCTCTCTGATTTTTTTATTTTAAATATTTAAAGGAAGGAAACATGGAAATTATTAAAATAAGTGAGACTAGCATAGTCAGTCCTAATTCTCAACCCCTTTTAGAAATAACTCCATAAATTATTATCAAATTAGTGCGGGTCTACTAATTTAATTTACATTTCCTCTCTTTATTTTAAAAGCAAACAAGTTAATGAATCATATTCCCTCATTTCTATTCTCGATTTTTTAAAACAAATTATAGTAAAATTTCAATAAATCAATATTCGATAAAGTGATAATCTCAATTAAATAATAGTTTTCACTAGTTTCAACTTAAGGCCAATGTGATAAATTAATAATTCAATATATTTGCAAGATAATAATTTTTTTTAAATCCTATTTTCCTATAGGTCCCACCTGCTATATAAATTAAATGTTACCTAATAAAAATTTTAAATAATCTAATTACACTGATGTAACACAACTATTATTCAAATAAAATATAATAAATACTAAATCAAAGTAAATAACTACTATAAATGTGATTATATTTTTAAAATATAATTAAAATATAAGAATTTCTCCATAAATTAGTAATTATTAGTTTGATGATATATTAATATTATTTAAATTAATAAATTTTTCAAAGCCTCAGTTCTATCACTCTATCAAAGTAATTATATTTATCTATGCGGCAATTGATTGACTTGCTACAAGTATGTGAAGTGTTGAGTCATACTATTGGCATTTAGGTATTATTGGGTAACCAACAATGACTCAATACTTCAAATGTCAATAATATAACATAATATGGAGTGAAAATACATAAATATCCTTGTATTTAACACAACTTAATTATTTTCAAATTGTATTACAAACTCCCAAACTTATATTCCTCCAAACATGCCTAGTAGTCGAGAAGTATGGCATGTTTACATAATTTTATTTTTAATTTTTTTTTATTATGGTAGCAACGAATGACCAATTAGAGTGGATGTGAAATTTTTTTTTTCTGGTTTAAATTCGTGACATCTAATTTCACCTTTATTAAATTTCCAGACTTCCCAAAGGCTTGTCTAGAGATCAATAAAATTAAGTCTAACCTAAGATCTAGAATTAACATTCCAGCGCTAAACTCAAATTATCAATGATCAACACAATAAATCCCATTAAAAAATGATATGTTGCCAGTTTGTTTAAGTATAATCCATTACATTTTATGAGAAAAAGTACTAAATAAAAAACACACAACAATTAAATTATATAATTTTATCTATGTGGTTGTAAGCAAACAAAACATAAACTCAAAAATACTAATGTTATGTTGCCTCATATGGAATTCCACAAAAGAAACAAGATTAATATGCAAAACAATGTCATATGCAGGCATTAATCTAGTGATTATTTCCAGCATCTTTCTGGAAAATTCTAATCGATATATAGATTATGATTAAGCACACCCAATTACCCAATGCAGGAGTTATATCATATCTATAATGTAGTTAAAGAAGATACAACTATGAACCATGCATCTGTGTAAAAAATGACTGTGAAGAGACCAACCATCACTCAAACGCTTTAGATACGAGCGTCTACTAAAAGATAGTCATGACTAAAAAAACCCGTTCGGACCGGATCCAGGCGAAACCCGAACCGCATGTAAAAAAAAAAGAATTCGGGTATTGAAATTCAAAACACGGACATTTCCAGGCACGGGTCTAGGCAAGGAGTTAAAAACCCGAAATCTGGATTGAGCCCGGTTTATTTATTTTTTTAAAAAAGAAAAATATAAAATCACAAGAAAAAATATTAATTTTTGTTATATATTTTGATATTTTCATATGTTATGTTGGTAGTTGGTATTGTAATTATGAACTTATGATATGTTGGTAATTGTTATTGTAATTATGATATATTGGATATTACATTTATTTAAATTTATTTAGTGATCATTGTATTACTGGATATAGATTGAATGAATTTAGGTAGTAAATAATATATTGAAATAATTTTTATGTGTTAGTTAATTATAATTTGCTAAGTTGATTGAAATAATTTAATTGAGATGTTGAAATAATGTCATAGAAATTTTAAAATTTTAGAGACACATGCGACTGAAAGTCCGGATTGAAAACTCTGGCCCAAGAGGTGCCGGGCTTGACTCAGCCCGCATGTATAAAATTCGGGCTTTAGTCCGGATCCGAGTAGTAGTTTTATTTGTCCAGGTCAAGCCTGGGTAAGCACAAACCCGGCCCAGACCTGCACTTTTGTCAAGCCTACTAAAAGATGATACATGTAAGTCATATTTGCGTTTCAGGAATTTATATGATTTTAAAATGATGCCGTTTAAATTGGTTGTATTTTTTTCATTAAATGCTTAAATTATTTCATAAAAAAATGACTATAACAACAATACCATTTATACTAAACGACACCGGTTTTATAAAACCTAAAACACAACCAAAATCTACCAAGTGTTGAACAAGTCAACAAATCCATCACTCTCACATGAATCCCTCTCTCTCTAAGACTGCATAGAACCCTAACATTGAGCCTTACATCCACCGTCGATGAAGCCGAGCAAGTTCGCTGTGTATCAAGAATGCCCCTCACTCACTCAAGCATTCGCTTTTCTGTTTCACTAAAAGCCGAAACCCTCACTGAAACTCTTAATTTGTAGAAGAATAATAACAAGAAGAACCATGAGTCCTAAACTTTCATTCAAATTGTTCGATTAGAAAAGAATAAGGTGTGTTTGAAACCCTAGATTTAATTTGGTGCGTTTCGATCTGAAACCTTAAGCTTGATTAAACGTGTTCCTATTTAAAACCCTAGTTTCAATTAAAACGCAGTCACAGAAGGTGAATCCAATAAATTGAAGAAGAAGAAAAAGCATAAGTAAAAGATGTATTTGAATTTGTTTGAAGCTTTTTTATTTTTGGAATTACAATCCAAGGTTGTGCCCTTTTTTTATGATTGTGCTACTATAACCCTAAGCTGGCCCTAGGTCTGATTTCAGATAAAAAGCATTCATCGACCAAGTAGACCTATTCCAACATTTGGTTTATACTACCAACTTCCCAAAATCAGTAAGTACTATTGTCATTTTTCTGTTTTTTACTAATTTCGTTACTGTGTTAATTGAAAATCAAAGCTAGCATTTTTCAAATTAATTAATTACATTGTATTAGTGAAAATAATATTTCTTTCTGTTTTCTCTTTCAATGCACAAATCCAAAGAATCGTTCTTTCCTTAAATACTAAAAGATACTTAATAATCAAGTAATTAATCAATTTTATTCCATCCCCCACCCTGATATTTTTTTCTCCATTCGTCCGTTAAATTAATTTTTCATTAATTTATGAATTAATTGATTTCTCATATATATTCTCAGAGATGTGAAGATAGTAGTTGAATTACTAATAAAGTATCTCATTAACAAGCTAAAACTTGATAGCTACTAAGAGGCATTTATATGTTGTGCTATTCCTTTTTAAATATTTATTGAAGATTCTTCAAAATAATATAATGAAGGAACCTTATTACAAAAATGAAGGCATAATAAAGCTACACTAGTAAAATTCATCAAAACTTATTTGTATAGAAAAATGGCTTTGTTGCTAACTTTGTGGAAGGTTGGTGCATTGTAATTTGTCAAGCTGTCTCAAGGTAGTTTAATGACAACACGTGGACCATGAAAATTCATTTTATTTAAAAATCATTTTGTGTATATTGCTATTTCTTTTTATATTATTAAGGTGTGTCTTGTGGTATTGATCTGACATCAATTTAATTTTTCTTGGTGTGTTAAAAGATAGACATTTATTTGTTCCATGCTTTCAAAAATGGTTTAATTAATATATGAATGTATTAATTTATTTGTGTATATGCGCGCCTAAGTAGGCCGAGGTGACATAGGATCATGACTTGCATCAAGTTCGGATTCTTCACTTATTTTTTCAACCATTTATTTTCTTGCTCTTTCATTTTTATTACCACATCAAGCTAGTGTCCTTGCTATTACTACTGCTGCATAGTTAAGTATCTAAGCTAGCTAGCTGCAGGCAACAATATGTATGAAGTTTTAGAGTTGTTGCAATATCATTTAATTTCTATGAACAGTCGCCACAACCAAATAGGCCATTGTCCTCAATCCACCATAGTCGGCCGTATTTCACATATCACCATTGCTGCTATTGAGTCCGAGATTACTTCAACACAATTATTTAATTTTTCAGTCACGGCAAGGTAAACCCAAGGTTGGGTAAAATTACTCTTTTGTCCCTTATTCATTTCAGTGGTTGTTGATTTTCCTTTATTAATTTATAATTGTCTCACCAATATGCATGATTACATGATTTTACTGATTGTTGAGCATGATTTCTTAAATCTATATTTTAATTTCAATAAAGTATTAAGATACACAACTTTGCTATGAACCTAACTATTGTTTTAAACCTAATATTGATATTTAGATATATTGAGCCGTGCACATATTTTTTTGGATTTTTTAATAACTATCTACATACTTTCATTGCTTAATAAATGCAAATCTTTATACCTTGAGAAATATTATTTGGGTGTCAAATGGGGAAATAATTTATATGCTTGATTAATTTGCATCATATAAAAAGACTTAAGAACATTTTGGTTTAATTTAATTAATTTTATAAAATGGATCAATCACATTTCTCTTGAAAAGTAGCATATATAATGATGCTGCACATCATTAATTTGACAATATGAAATTTTTAAGATTACATGGCGTTGCTAGTGCTTCTGCTTCATGTCAAATTTTGAAACTTAAAATTCAATGGCATTATCCTTTCTAAGTTTTAAGCTCCCTTTCTTTCGAATTGCATTTGATCAAATAATTTCTATATGTATTTTGCAAGCATTTGAATCAGCATATATATTTTCAATTCAGGTGCTTTGATGCTACTAGCAATGAGTCTTGAAGTCCACTTGAAGCAATTCTTACTATATTGCACAAGATTTTAAAAACTAGTAAGCTTGAACTATTCTTTTTAGGTGCTTTTGCAATACTTCATTTGTCACAAAGGAGCTCAAGCTCATTTTCAAAAAATTTCTATTATGGAATTTGCAGGAGTTTATGTGAATAAGTATGTGATTTGAAAGTAAAGTGAGTTATTATTTGTCTTGTTTTGATTGAAATTAAATGCTTTGATTAGTTTGGGTCTGTTTTGAGTTTTAATGTTCATTTACTTGGCTATGCTAGGTTGGTTTGAGAGCGAATTTTAATATGTAAATATAATGTATAGTTGTTTTGTGTTGAGCTTGTAATTATACCATATTAGAATGGTTTGGTTTTGGTGCTTCTCTAATGGAATAATGCTTTTTGGAAATTTTGAATGTAATGGCACTATAAGACTACATTTAGTTTAAATGAATATTGCATTTAGTCTAATTACTAAAAGTGTGAATCTAATGGCATTTAGTTTGGTTTATTTGATGTTCTCTAGAATTTTGCTTCCATTTTGTTTTGTTGCATATGTTTACTTGCATTTGATGGCAGTAGCAGACTCAGTTTGGTTTTGTGGCATTTGATGGCAGTTTAGTTTGTTCTTAGTGTTGAATTAAGATTGTTCTTGCTGTGCTGATGTTAATTCCAAGTGCTTGAATCAACTAGTATTGTTGGTTATTCAGATGATTGACTCAAGCAGTGTTCCTGGTTTTAGACTTTTAGGTGGTGTTGCTGGTTGATTCAGATGGCTGACTCAAGTTGTTCATTTAATAATTGTAATTGAAATATTATGAAGCAAATTAAGAATTAATGAAGTGTTCATTTAACTATAATTGTTGTAGTTATTTTATTTAATAATTGAATTATAATCTATGAAATTTGTGAATGAATTCGAGAATTATTATATATGAATTATACACACACACACATATATAGAATTTTTATTTATATAATAATTTAGATAATATATTTCAATTCCCGCAAAAGAAAAAATTTATAAACACAATTGGCGCTAATTTCAATAATTCCCACCAAATAATTAAAATTTATTTTATTTACAGCTAAAATATATTTTAAAGAAATTTCAATTATTCCCGCCATATTTAATAAAAATAATTTTATTATTCTAATTAAATATGCTATGTTTATATGACAAGACAATAGTCATGAATGGGAAGTGTTTAAGACATATATTAATCATGCGTGACCTTTTATTTTTTTTTCAAAATAAGTATAAAATAATCGTGATAGATAATACATTGTACATAACATGATATACAAAAATAATCATCTTATTTTTTTATACCAAAATCAATGATAGTCGCTCAACTGTCATGTTACGGGGCAGACGATGGATAATAACAATTAAGATATTTTTTTTTCAAATAGCGTATGGGCATTGGCATAATGACATGGCCCCTGTGATCCACCCTCGCCAAGAATTTGTCTTTACTGACCATCAAAACTATGAGCGCAACTTGCCGTTGGTGTACACAGCTCAATTCCCTGGGGGCCAAGGCAACGGAGCAATAAATTTGCATTGCATTTCTCTTTCCTACCTACTGTGTGCAACATTTCATGCATGTACATAATGCATATATATATTGCCTTAGTTTGTTTTTAGAGGTAATCCTACATTACAGCGGCTGTATATCATACAGCCGACTTTACTACCTGCATAAATTTAATTTGTTTTTGCTGTAAAAAAATTGTATATAATTAACATAAATAGATGTTGAATGATACATAAAATTTTAATGAATTATAAACTAGATATAGTATAATGAATTACAAAAAAAATAATAAAATAATCACATTCTTCGACTTATGGTTAAATACTAATATGTTAGTTGGCTGTTAAAAATTGATTTCATATATCTTTAAATTTAGTTAAATTTTCTTATGTACGAGTTATGAAATTCCAACTAATTAATCACTTATTTTGACTTTTACATTTCTATTTTTTTGGTCAGGTTCCAATTAATTAAGCACCAATTTTGGGTTACACGTTCATATTTTTTTGGTCTACTTCTAATATTATAAATAAATCTCTAGTTTTACTTAAACTTTCTAATTTTTTATTTTTTTTGTCATAAATTTCCAGCTATATCCACTAGTTTAGGTTTTCAAGTTCCTGTTTTTTATTTTTGTCAAATGCCAACATTATAGATAAGTCTCTAGTTTTTGCTACACTTTCTTTTTTGTTTTTTTTTTTTTTGGTTTCTAAGTCTCTAACTAATTAACCAATAGTTTTCAATTGATTCTCCTCTTTTTCTTTTGGGGCAGATTCCAATATTATAGGTAAGTCCCTAGTTTTAGTTAAATTTTCTCATTTTTGTGTTGTAAGGCTCCAACTAATTAATCACTAGTTTTGGATTTCATGTTTTAATTTTTTTCATTAAATTCCAATATTGTAGTAAGTCTTTAGTTTGATTAAACTTTCTCATTCATTTCTAATAGTCCAACTAATTAACCACTAGTTTTGGATTTTATATTCTCAATTTTTTATCAGATTCCAATATTATAGGTAATCTTTAATTTTGATTAAAATTTCTCATTTTTGGGTTCTAAAGTTCCAAATTTCACCTTCACAAATTTTCATTAGATTCGAGCATTATAAATAAATATCCAGTTTTAATTAAATTTTCTCTTATATGGATTATAAAGCTCCAACTAATAACGAGCATCTTTTGATTTCGTGTTTTCATTTTTCCGTCGGATTCCAACATTCTATAAGATGCTCGTTCATTATTATTATTATTATAAAAGTTACAATAATATTAATAAGGTGAAATATATTTGAACCCCCTTTCCATTTTGTGAAATATCAACTCTCTATAAAATAATGTTATGTCTATTTTATTATTTTAATTAATTTTATTTATTTATCATCAAAATCAATCATATTAAGAATTTTTTTTCCAATTTGTATAAAATTTTTACCCATATATTATTTTTTCAAAATGATTTATTTAATCTCATCACGTAGACTAAAATTCTAAAAGTTCATTTTTATTGTTGTTGTCGATGTTATTATTATTATTGTTATCTATTTTTACTATTATTACAAAATGTATTAAGAAAATTAACACCATAATAACAACATTCATTGAAATGATTTTGACATTTTTAACTTTTTATTAATAAAAAAAAAGAAAAGGAAAAAGTGATTTGTTAATTATTGATTTGTGCTTGCAAATGAATTTATTATGCCCAATTAATTTATGCAATTGACTAAAAAAATCAAATTAAATAAAAATAAAGGAAAGGAAGATGATAGGAGAGTGAAATTCAAATCTAATGGTTGGTTTGCTATAGATTTCTATAAATAAAATTGGAAAGAAAATTCCTTAATCTTTAATCGGACAATTTCACCCTTTACTATTGTGCTTTCAATATTCATTATAAATTACAATTACAAAATTAAGCTTTAGTGTAACTTAATCTATTAAATAATTAATTTAATAAATATAAGTTATTTTATTTTGTTGGTTAAATTTTAATTTTTACTTTAATTAATATAAAAATAATTATCAATCATTTTAATTGAAAAAATTATAAATAATAATTTTACGAACTTATATTTAAATATTATTCTCATTAGCATGGAAGTCAGGCATTTTAAGTATATTTTCATGTTATTAAAAAAAAAAACATATTTTTATATGAGGGAGTCTTTGGTAGTTTTCTAGTTTAGTTTGATTAGTTTGATATTTACCTAAAATGAGGGTAGTTTAATGATAATTATCTTAAATATTTGCCGATTTAAACCATTGCTGTCGGCGCCCCGTGAATACATTGGTCTCTGCCTCTGGGTGGACAAGCATTTATTACGTGGACCTCATCACTCTGACGAGTGACTTCTCTGGTATGACTGCAGCGGCTACTGATGGGGCTTGGAGAAGTGTCCTTGTCTCTTTGTAATCTTCTGCTAATACAACCAAATACATACGAATCAGCTAGCGTTTCTGTTAGTCTGACAAAACTTGTAACTAATGGTATTGATATCGATGCCCTTATCCTTTCGTTTTAACATTTCTATCAAGCTGAACATACATTAATTAATACCGCATGTTTGATTGTAATTTTTGGCTTTCTACCCTCATCGATAGCCGCTCAGCAGCAAAAGCAGCCTAGCTAATCATAAATGATCAACAGCCACTAGCGAGTTACGTTTTCAAACAATTAAGGCAAGGCAAACTAAGTACCAAATATGCCAAAGACGTGCCCTACTTTTCTAGAGCGATTTTTTTAATATGAAGAGCACTACGCAAATTAAGCCTCATTGGTATCCGGTTGATTGTCACTATGTAGCTTGACATAATTACTCAAGGATAAAGAAAATGGAACAGCAGTCAGCAGACAACCCCACCGTACATAGGATGTCACAGATCTGAGACCAAATCCTGCTCTTAAGCAGCATTACAATTACATTTTACATCATCAACATGAGAATCATTTTGAGACATTATTTAACAAGGGAAGGAAACGGTAAATATTCCTCTACCTCATGTGCACGTATGCAATAATTGCCCATAAATCATCTCGTCAGCCTATACTCACACGTATTCCCCATTCTTTTCCGGATCTTTCTCTCTCTGTTATAATCACCCAACTGCCTCAAGTCCAAGCCTTCATTCATAATTGATACTTCCGTCGTCCAACTAAGAAAGCATAAAATTAAAATGAGACCACTTCCCTCACCACCAACGGCAGTGGCTAAAAATCAGAGCCTATTATGCCCAACAGCAGCAGCAGCAGCAACAACATTAGCATGTGGTCCTGATCATGATACTTGTAAGTGGAAGCCTTACTCCAACTCATCAGATGATTTTGAAGCCAACGCAGTACTCATCCTCATAGTCATCTTCTGCGCTCTTATATGCGCTCTGGCTCTCAATACAGCCATCCGCTGCTTCTTACGTGACAACAACAATTATGACCAACAACGCCGGCCCGCCTCCCCCTCCCCCCAAACCCAACATCATCAGCAGAGAAATAATAAGCCAAGTGCTGAGGTAGCAGCAGCTCCCACGCTGGTCGTGTATTCAGCTGGGATGAAGTTAACAGGAGCAGAGGTCGAATGTGTCATTTGCTTGTCCGAATTTGTAGAGGGTGATGTAATTCAGGTTTTGGAAAAGTGTAAGCATGGCTTCCATTTGCAGTGCATCCAGAAGTGGTTGTATTCCCACTATTCGTGTCCAATTTGCCGATGCAATTGTCTCTTTTCTCCCACTTCTACCCCAACACCACCACAGCAACCGCACTGATGACTTACGACAAATCCACAGTTTGATACATATACTTCATCGAATTCCGAGGATAATTTAGCACCTAAGCTTTGCGCTTTCAATTTTTATTTCAATGTCATTTCTTTTCTTTATATCTCAATCTGGACAAGTTATAAATTAAGCATCTCAAACCAGGAAGAGTGCGTGTATCATTTTATATAATTGAGTATATTCTGAATCCTTTCCTGCGGCCCCCTGCGTAAACCCCAGGGTAGTAGTGTCATTACATTGTTCATTTATGTCACGGTTTTTGCTTGTAAGGCCGTGTCCTCAAAAGCTGATATTGAGCAGCTCAATCTTTCTTTACGGTCATGCAGTTGAATTCCTCCATAAGTACATCTATCTATTGTGTTGCGTTTTTCCATCTACAGAGCCTATATTTCTGTTGCGCGTATGGTATACTTCCTTGCTGTCTTGCTTTGCATTAGGTGGCTTCAGTTATATTTGTATACATGCAACGAAATTCTGATAGTGTTACAAATTATAAATTTATAATGTATCCTTGCGGTGCTTGGTTGCACGGCCTGGTTCCCACTCCAAGAATTGTCACATATTTAGTTATGACATATTTTTTTTTCTTTTTCAGGATGATGATTCTATCTTACTAATTCCTATTTCCACTTCTCAGAAACAGCCCCGCTCCTTTTAGAATAGTGAGTGTTAGTCACATATTTCACGCTTCGAAATGTAGTACTATTAATCTTCTGTTGATGTGTAGTACTATTAACCTTTTGTTCATGAGGCTTGTTCAATGAAAAGAGTGATCCAATGTTTGACCCTCCTTTTCATAAAATCTTCATTGGAGAAAGATTTGTACGCCCGTGACCTGATTTTCATTTACAAATTAACTCATTTAGTGCTCATGTTGGACTATAACTGTCTATCTTATGGCATAATATTTAGTATCTCCAATGAATGGCGTGATTGAAAAATTAATATATGGCATAACTCAAGCAATGGACCTCATTTGACATCATTTTTCTTTATATGCACAACTTATATTCTCTTGTTTTAATTAATTTCATTAAATGAATAATTTAGTTTTTCATTTTATTCAATATTGAAATGGTGTAAATCCCGGAGTGGTAAAAACCAATAAGTTGATGTTGAAATCTAGTCTTATTTAGAGTCCATACGACAATGCCTGATATAGTAAGGTAAAATAAATTAAGACTTATAGTTTTTGAGTCAATTTAATTTTTAGTATTTTATTATGATTTATCTTATTTTATTAAATTTATTTGAGTCTCATTTGTAATTCTAGTCTAATTAGAATTTTAGATTATTTCTCTTTAGCTACTAGTATATATAAACTTATTATTCATAATTTATTAAGCTTTTCATCAATAATATTTAGTACTTTCTCAATTGAAATATTTTCTTTCTTGTGAAAACCTTTTTTCTTGAATTTCAAGAACTTACACTATAATGAGACCTAGAATCATTTATGTACTGCATCAATACCAACACCTAAATTTATAATAGTGGGGAGATAATTTTGACGAGAAGCTTCTCAATCCAACAAATACGAACAACACAATCATTTTTCAGAAAACACCTATGCTTAGAGAGAACAATTATGAGGATGCCAGAGATTTTTTTGGATTTAATCTACAAACATTCCTATAAAAAAGAGTGTGAATTAACTAAGAGTTATTTATTACTAACTTAAATGAAAGGCTTTAAAAAATGGAAGGAGAAATAAAGAAAAAGAAGAATGAATTCCCAATGTTGTTTTTAGAGAGTTTTTAGGTAGAGAGAGAAGAGATAAGTTACCTATTCGAAAAACCATATGCTCACCGTTTTGTAACTTAAGAAAGTCACCTCGTGAGTACCGGTTGGACCAACTTCAAGGAGAATTCATGCTGCCCTCCTTGTTTAATATTAAAAGGAGCATGATTCGTGTCATCAGGCTTTCTCTTATAAATGTGGCGACCGCATGATGGCGTCAAACCTTATTTGACCAGCCGCTCAATAGCGCTTTGCGAAAGTGATTTTTTAAGCAACCACACTCCAGACTCATAAATGAAGGTTATCGCAATAGAATTAGCCAACCAATGACAAAAAATAGCAAACAAGCAAGAAGAACGCTATAATTGGATTTTACTGAGGCACCAACCCCCAACTTTTCTATTACTCAACAAGAAAATATTACAATATTGTTCCAGACTTTGTGTGCTCAAGGACCTCACTCACTCTATAAAAACCAGATCCCCAAACACACACTCACCCCACTATATATATATAAGTTGCAAATGACACCATCATTTTCTAAGGTTATGTAGCGTGCTGCACTCACGTCACCTCAAATATTTTCCCCCAAATTAAGCTCCACTAAGCATAGTAATCGGAAGTACATCTCTACTCTCCATTGGATCTTGCAACCGCTGCTCACCATCTCGAGACATGGAAGTTGTGGCTTGTAACCACCACTGCCCACTCTCATTTAGCATGGAAGTTGTTTAACCACCGCTCCCAACTTCTCTCAACTCATCTTCTCTAGGCATGTAACTCTAGGCCATGTTCTTTTGTAATTGCCAACTCATGCTTGATTCTATGAGCCACTTTTGGAGAATTTTCGCCAACATGCTCCATGTTCAACCGTCACTGCCAGCACATAGCCCACGTGTGAACGTCTTTCACTTTGGAATGGTTTGGCCCCTATGCATATCCCACTGTGCTGCAAGTTTGCGAGCAACCCTTGCATGCATTTTCGCTACTGTCCTACGCCATCTCGTAATCTACCTGCTAGATTAACGCTCGCACCCATGTGCCTAAGCACCCATGCCCCCTTGCGCTTGAGAGATGTGGCGTGCGCTGCCTCGTGCCTCCTACACTTATCCTGTAGCATGCGCTTGTTGTCGCGCCTCAGCCACGCGTCAGTCTTGCCTTGTTTTCGTGCTTGCTCCTTAGCATGGCCATGTTGCCGCCAACGACTTGGCACGAGGCTGTAACTCAGGCCTTGGCATCGCCGATCATGAACTACGACGATGACAATTCGTGTGAAGGAACATCTAATCGTCCTCCCCCTTCTTATCCTCCGAACAGAGCATAATACGAGAATTAGTTCCTCCATTTTTTTTTTATCTTATGGCATTTATTATACTGAAGCTTCTGGGCCTATTACAATTACCTGAAAGTAGGATCAAATAAGCGCTTAAAGCAGCCCTTGTTCCTACAATAAGTTTTTTCTGCTTAAATCGTTATATATATGCATACAAATTATCAGATCCATTATATTTTACTTTTTTTTTTTTTTTCTATAATAACTATGTTATACTCTCATGTGAGGTATATTGTATGAACTGTTTGAAGGATAAATTTTGCCTATCATTTTTAAAAATCTAGCTCCCCTTCAATAAAACCCATCATCATGGAGGAGTGAACAAGCCATCTTAGATGTTTAGCATTTTGAAGTCTATTATCTGTTGAAGTGAGAGTGAATTATTTGTCCGTTCACTTCAAGAAACATCTTGAGTATATTTTTTTGTACATTGAACTTTTCTGCCCTTTTCTATAACTCCTAACTTGTAGGGGAACTTTGGACTACTTCATCCAAACTCCTTTTATAAATTCATAGGCACAACTTGCTTGCAAATTGAGATGGGATGGTTTCCTAGAACGCTTTGCCAATGCAGAGTGGTGAGTGGTGGTGACCATGTTTCAAGGATAAATTCTAAAGTATATCTGATATTCTATATCATCAACTAATGTGGAATCACCAATTAATTATATTTTGACAAATATCAATAATTTTTAAACCCTAAAACAAATTAATTAAAAGTCAAACAATTTCTTTTTGCCCTTTTTCTCTCTTTCTTTCCTCTGCCTTGAAAAATTTATTTTTTCTCTTCCAAATTTAAGAACTGAAAAGCAAGAAATATTAATCTATAAAACGTCATAAAAGTAATTAATTGAGTAAAGAGAGAGATTTTTTAAAGGCTTCTTCTCTTTCCTATAAACTCCTCCATTAAAGCTCAAGATGGTAATTAACCCCAAAAGTTTGTTATCATGTTCTATTTTGTACACTTTCACTCGATTGTCTTCCTGATTGACAGTGTTATTATACTTCATAGTTAATTGAATTAATGGAAGAGCTGAATCCTACGTAACTGTAATTAGAATACAATAATGACATTTTATTATTGATTCTTTTGTATTTCACATACTGCCATCTTTTGTACCATTTTGTGGTTGATTCTTTTGTATTTGATATATTGCAATTTGAATCTCACGTTAACTGAAATGCGATGCTTATCTTCACAATTTGTAATCATGTTTATTCTGTTTTCTTTCATATTAAATTGACGGAGGACCTAATACTGTCCATGAGTGCTTAATTCTTAGTCATACTTTTTAAGGAATCAACAATCATGAAGCAAATTTCGTAGTAAATGTTTGTGAGTAAATTCTTCTCCTGTAACAATTATAACAAATTATGGTAAACCACTTGTGTTTTATGCTGATGGAAATTTTTACCCTCACTTTAACCGATATGTTACTGAAAGAAAAGATAAATTATCAAGATTTTATTCATTTCTGAAGCCTGATGTTCGGATTATCTATTTAGAAAGTGAGAAAAAAGAAATTGTTTGACTTTTAATTAATTAAATTTTAGGTTTATAATTTGTTAACATATGTTAAAATATTATTAGTTAGTGATTCCAAGTCAACTGATGATGTGGAACATTATATGCACTCTAGAATTTATCCCAATATAAGGATGATGCTTCAACTTCCCCTTTTTTATCAACCGACAATCATATCTTATTTGGCATTGCTGGGGAAAAAGGGCTAAGAGAGACATGAGACCTCATTGCCATTGCAAAGAGGTGTGTATATAGGTGCTGATTAGCTTGGATATTGGAGTAAAAAGGCTGGGATGCCAATGTAATTAGCCAATACACACACACACACACCCCAATCCAGAATTATGTATTTTGTTAAATTCTGAGAATTGGTTTAATAGCGTAATAGAATTATTCTACTAAACCACATAATTTAATAGTTTTTCGAACTTTATTCCTGAATATACTGCATAAATATTATTGTACATGCATGCTTTCAACTAGGGTTAGTAAAAGTTCGGATCCGAGCCGGGTCTTGCTATACCTGGACCTAGCCCAAACTCTTAAAAACCTAAATTTTTTAATATCCAGCTCAGACTTATTTCGAGCCAGTATTTTTTTAGGTTTTCTAAGTCCGGATTTTATATATAAAAAAAATTTAAATATTATATTTATGTATATATTTTTATTTATTTTATAATTTTCAAAATTATTTCAATGAAATTAAATATGAAATATGAACTTTTAATTTTTTAAATATATTGAATAGACGTAATAAAAAATATAATTATTTAAAATAAAATATTTTAATAATATTTTTCTATAAAATCTGGGTTCCGAGTTTTTCAAGTGATACCCAAACTCGTCTGGACTCATTTTCAGGCCGGATAATACTCAGTCCACATAACCTAGGTTCAAGCCAGATTCAGTCCGGGCGGATACTTTTGCCACCCCTACTTTCAATAAACATAATAATAATTATTATGGATTTTGGCTGTTTGTTTACTCGTTTGTCTGGAGAAATGTTCCTATCTATATATATGGTTATGCATTCATTTTATGAGTTTCAATTCGATGTTAGTTTCCAATATCTTTAGATATTTTTTATTAACCAGAAATCCATGTATCCAAGATGATGATTCTTGCACTTGAAAAAAATGTTTTGTCTTTGTAGTTATGCAATTTCTTTTACCAATAATAAATCATGTTTATATATCATGTTTTAGATAGATTTTGGGGTGAGAGAGATGGCCAAAACTTAATTAAGAATAATAAATTTAATTTTATGATGTAAGATAGCTCATTGAGTATGGTGTGTGGGTTGTTTTAGGCCCTTTTTTTTTTTTAGGTGTCTTGTGTAATGAGTATTTGACATATAGAACCTAAGCGATTTTATATGGAGTGCTCCAAGATGTCTTGCTACCTGAAGAATTTTTATTGATATTATTTGTTGATGCGGTCAAGATATTTTGGTCATTTTACTCATTTGGTTGTTTAGACCCTTTCGAGTATGCTTGAAAAGCAAATTGGGTATTATTTGTATGATTTATCATTTTTTACACATGGCGCATCTTGGTGGTCATTTTTTACGCACGGAATATGCTGGTGATCTATGATATCTCTATAAAAGTTGTCTAAATAGTTGTAGGTCTGAGAACTGAGAATTACTATCCTTGTGTGCTATCTTTTATTTTTTTATAAATGTGAAAATCTGTTGTTCCCTCTTTTTCAGTAAAATATTTCTTATTTTATTTCACAAATTCAAACATTCTCTTTGGGTAATGAAGATATTTCTAACGGCATACATTTGGATAATTTCTTTAATCATTTCACTTTGCATATCCTCTCAATCATCAGGTGCACCCAGTATACGTTGAGTACCTCTGATAATTTATTTACAATCACAAAGCACCATATCAGCATGCGGTGCTTTATTATCCACCTTCCATTTTTTTCCTCAAACATGTAATATAATATGAGTGAGGGCAATATAAATATTACATAAATGTTAGCTCTCTTCGAAAAGAGATGAAAAATATAAGTTGACAATAATTTTTCAGTTGAGTTGATTCTTAGTTTGTCAACTTAATCCGTACTCATAATCTAAAATTTGACTATTAGAGTTGTTCTATCAATATTCTTTTATAATTATATAATTAAAATTATAATATATTTTTTATTTTATATGTATAGCTATAATTCGCACTTTATATAACTCTAAAATAATCATTGGCATATCATTCGAATATATGCGTTGGGACCATATAAATTTTACTCAAGCGGCGTTTGCAAAATTATGGAAATAAAATAAAATAAAATTCGAAAAATAAAGAGGGCAAGGCCAAGGTATGTCTGCACGTGAGAAGCACGTGGTTTTGCAGGAATTAAGGAAAGACTGATGCCCGCACAGGGTTTTAGTTATTTAGGGCTCTCTTCTCTTCAATTTGTGCAAAGATCGATGTCGCTGGCTGGCTGGGTGAAAATCGTATCGTTAAATTAAGATTAGAAATTTAGAATCAGATAAAGAAAGAGTGATAGTGAGTGTGAGTGCGAGTATCAGAGAAAGAAGATCAGTGGAAAATTAATTGAAAAAATAAATTAGTGTTGGTTTAGGGAGAGATGTGGCATGGAAATGTAAAAGTATTATTGATGGATACATCGGTGAGATACTATTCGAGCTCGAGGAAAGCCGCAGTTAACGTGCGGAAGATAAACCCAAAAGTGCCGACCCAACAAGCATATTCTATAGCTCAATCCTTACACGGTATCATCAAACAACACGGTCCTCTTACCGTCTCAAACACTTGGATTCACGCCAAGGTCATCCCTCACTGTTTTTTTCTTTTATTTTATTTTTTATATTTTCTAATTCCTGTGAAATAGATCATAGATAAGCGTGGGTTTGGAAGATAGATATTAGATGGAAATAGGATGTTTGTCAATAGACCAAAGAATAGGAATAGCTATGCTTTTTGGTTAAGTTTTCTTCTTATTGATATGACACCTTGCAGATTTTGGTGTTCGATCCCTGTCATGTCCAATATACATGCTAATTGCTGTATTCTGACAGTGTTAAATAGCATTAGAAAGTTTGTTAATTCTTAGTGATTTTATTTGGATATTATCTGTGGCCATGGATCACTCTTGAGATTGTTTGACCTCCGGCAATAAGCAGTCGTGTGGTGTTCATGTTCAAGATTTTCTGATAAGTAGCCTACAGGTTGTCAAGAATCCAATTCCTTGGTCTATGCTTTTCGTGACAAGCTTTAGACCTCGTTTGTGCTCTGATGACGCTATCTCTTGCCCATCTAATTGAAATTGATTTAGATTTAGGATTAGGAACCTATACTCAGACAAATGACAGGGGGATGCTATTAACATCTTCTGCTTTATTTTGCTCTTGCTGTTTCTGATTCCATTGTTTTGTTGACAGGATGCTGGCATTAGCGGATTGGACAGCAAAACACACATGAAAATAATGCTCAAATGGATGAGGGGGAGGAAGATGTTGAAGTTGTTCTGCAATGGTGTTGGTTCTAACAAGAAATTTTTGCACGCTGCTCTTCCTGAAGAACCTCAAATTGACCAATTAGAGATTCCTTCTGAAGTTAAACTCCAGGATGAGAAGCCTGCACCAAAAACTGGGAAGAAGCTAAACGACAATAAGATGAAATGTGGGTGTTAAGTCGAGGAAAAACTTTTCTTATTGTATTGTTTTTTGCTGATGCACTTTGGTTTGAGAGTTTCCTTTTTGGCTAGATGCATCTTCACACCTTATTTCTCAGTTGAGCTTGGGATGACCTTAATGTTGCTAATGATATGATAGTGGTTTCAGAATTTAGATGCTGGGCTGTTCTCCCCAGCCTTTCTCTCTTTTTTCACATGGTTTAAATGCCTGCCTTCCTGATGCATAATGTTTATTTTCCTTTTGATGGACTGGCAGAACTGATCAGCAGCATTTCATGCATTTGCTTATGGTTTTGCAGCCTTCAGTGGTTTAGCTTCTAGGAGAAGATTAACAATCTGATGATTTTTAGACTATAGTGGCATTTTGAACTTATCTTCCATCTTTGTGGGTGGTTTTGATTTATTTATTTTTCTCTCCTATGGAAGTTAGGACTGGACTTCTGTGTTCATATTATTGTGATTTTTTTCCATTGATTATGCCATGGAAAACTGTTTTACCTTCTTAAATATAAACTTGAATTCCAGCTCGATGATTAATATTCCAGAGCTGCAGAAGAACTTGGATTATCTTATTTGCAATTTTATGTAAACTACAATTGAAATAGCTCATAATATGTGTAATAATTGTTAGTAATGTGCATTAGAGATCAGAAGATTTGAAATCATACTTTTATTTCAACTATATAGGTCACTCCAATTGTTGGGTCTCTAGTAGTATTATAATTAATATGGTATATCTTATTTGCAATTTTATGTAAACTACGATTGAAATAGCCCATAATATGTGTAATAATTGTTAGTAATGTGCATTAGAGATCAGAACATTTGAATTCATACTTTTATTTCAACTATTTGGGTCACTCCAATTGTTGGGTCTCTAGTAATATTATAATTAATATGGTATACCACCAAACATATTAATTTAAACTGGTGATATTACTAATTCATAATTAAAAAGTACAGTGAAAGGCAAAGCAAATGGCAGTCTGGAGCTTCTGGAATGCTAAAATAATTTCTAATTATTTGGAAGCAAAAGAGTAAGTGGGATGGGAGGGGATGTGTGCGTCAGGATGAGATTATCATGCGTCTGCATCGTCTCGTAAAGTATGCTGAGTATTGACTGGAAACTTAAAACAGAGAGGGAGGTATGTGTACGCACTGCGATTGGCTACAGGTACACAGTCGGATTGGCTATAGTCCAACAGTCGGGCGTTTGAGATTATTTTTTAGTGGGTCAAAAATAATTTTACAAATATAAAAATTAATTTTGATAAAATTATTTTATTTTACAGTATTGTTTGGTTAATATCGGACGAGGACTTCCGAGGCCTTCCGAATTCGAATAAAACACCACGAGGACATCCTAGCTCGAGCGGAAGGCTCGAATACTTGCGAAGACAACCTCACCGAACACCTCCCTTGGGCAAGGTCGAGGAATTCGGGCAGCGCGAGCCAGAGCACTCCTCGCATGCTCGATGTCGTCCACCTCGATCAAAGCCAGGTCAAGCTCGATCCCAGAGCACTCCTCGCTCTGCTCGAGGTCGTTCACCCGGTCAAAGCTCGTCGAGGTCGAGAGCCAGAGCACTCATTTCTGCTCGCAGAGATCAAGTCCCAGAGCACTAGCTGGTTTCTTGCGATCATGAGACGAATGGAATGTAAGACCGGCGAAGGCGGCCAGGCCGATTTCTCGAGAATCTTGGCACACTTTTTATGTCGACCGGGGTCTCACGTGGTATGGTGGCGGTACTTATTGCAGATGGTCGGCATATGCCCCACGGCGTCATCATTCCTAGCGCACATGCACGACATGGTGATCAGCCACGTGAGCCGGGTTAAGGAGGCAGCAGCGCATCCCAGGGAATATTACGCCAATCCGATTGTCGGGGGACCCGGACACCACCGGTGAGAGTGGGCGGACTGGAAATGGAAAGAGCGGGAAAAATGGAGTATAAAAGGAAGCGAGCAGATGCGTTACGAGGGTTGAACAAATTGATTCACAAAGGGTTATAAGAGCTTACACGAGGTTCTTCGACTTTTCTTACATTGATTACAAAAAACACCATATTTATTCGAAGGGAGGCGAAATAATATCCACTTTCATGCTTTCGGTCTCCCTCAGCTAAGGAGATACTAAAAGAACAATCAGATCATCGACTTGATCGTCGGAGGGTTTTCGACGGAACTCGCCCGGCGACCACTGACTCTGTTTTCTGTGAGTACAGATCTAGAAGATCACCATTCGGGAAAAGGCAGTGAGCGGGAAGAAGAAGGCCGTCACTGCTCGAGCTCGAGCTAATCGCGGTGAGGGTTCTGGATCTTATAGCTATTCATGAGCGAGAAAGTTTGAAGCCTTTGTTTGAAGACACGCGGGAAAACGACATCAACATCTTTTGGCGCATACGTGGGAATCGGCACTGAAGCTCGATTTCTAATACACTCGAGACCTGACGTTACGATGAGGAAGCAGTGAAGAGGAGTAAGTCCGGAAGAATCGGTGACTTTGAGAGAAGTGGCCAATGAGGCCCAGAATAAGGAGATCCGAGGAAAGAATGGATCGGATGGAGAAGCGAGATGGAGACTCGACCTCCCATTGCAAGAACTCGGGGAGGGACGGAGAAAGGCATGTAATGATATCCGAGAGTCCAGTAGTGGCAATGCCCAGATTCGGGAAAATATAAGAGATGAAGCCCAGACCTAGGAGCGCAGAATGTTGCGATGAGGAAGAAACAAACATGGAGGAAGGGGTCCGTCGGCACTTACAGGACCTGACCCGACCTCTCGCGGAAGAGTTGGAGGGAGAGGTGCTGCGAGTTGGCCTGAGTTGTGGAAGACCTCAGGGAGCGGAAAGAGCCCAGTGGCGAATAATCGTTGGATAACGAATCTCCACTCTCGGCGGAGATCATGAGTGTCACGATCCACGTGACTTCAGTTTCCAGATCTGAAATTCTCGGGGAAAAGTGATCCGTTAGTGCACGTAGAGCGGTTCAGCGACATGGCGGGGTGCGAGGGTTGTCGGCTGACTCGGAGGTGCGAGGCTTTCCACTCGCACTGGAAGGAAGGCGAGGAATGGTACTGCAGACTCCACGGGAAGCATCTTGAGCTTTGAGCGGATGTGTAGGGAGTTCGCGAGGCAATTCAGAGCGCGATAACCACGAGGATGACATGATGGGTGTCGAGTGAGGCGAAGAAGGGAACCCTCGGGAGTTTGTCGGAAGATACCGTAGATCGGTCCTAGATCTTGGTGCGTTCAACCATCCCGAGCCTTGAGAGGATTAAAGGATGGCATCCGGATGGGAGACCATGGTATAATCTGCGGAGTCCTTGATCAGTTCATATTGAGACAGCGTATGAGCGGGTAAAAGCTGGATATGGTAATCGAAGAAGAAAAAGCGGCGAGCGAGGGTGAGCGGTCGATGGAGCGAGGAGGAAGGAGAAGGGGTCTGCAGGGACACAAGCTCAAGGCGGCAGAGGCCAGGTTGCCTTGTACTGACCCATATCGGAGAGCTCCCCAGCGCGGATGGTCCCACTGCCACCTCGCGAGGTCTCGGGTCGGGAGCACGAGAGATCTAGGCGTCATGATGGCCACGCGTCCATGACCAGCCACCAGCGGACTTGAGGTGAGCCATGACAGGCGGATCGTTCATTGCCACCCGTAGAAGCTTCCCGAGGATAAGGCGATCTGAGTGGTGGACCGAGCCTGCTTACGAGCGAGTATACAAGGTGAAGGTATCTCTTGAAGAGATACTTACGGTGGGCGAGGCGAGGCTAGCTGAGCCCTCAGCGCCAGATGACCAAGCCGGCTAGTAAGCGGAGGCGAGGCGGTTCTGCAGTTTCCATGGAGACCACGGCCACTCCACGTCACGGTCTGGTGATTTGAAAAACCGGTGGAGGATCCGGTTAGGAATCGGTGTCTGGATGAGTTTGTAGAAGGAGGACACCGGTGGTTGAGCGGCGACTGAGGAAGGTGACCGAGCTTACTGAAATAGACACGGAGCCACCATCCACGAGGGTAATCTCGGGAGGGCCCACGATGGCGGGAAGTTCAATAGGGCTCGGAAAAACTACTGCTAGATGTCTGCAGTAGGTGAGAAGTCCTGTTCATTGCCCTGCTGCCGAGAAGGCCAAGGTTCGGCGGTGCCAATCATGTGGACGGATGAAGGCGAGGAGGGGTGTTGTACCCACGAGGATGCCTTAGTGGTAAAAGCCAATGTAGCGAACAAGGAAGTTGATCGAATATTGGTTGATTCGGGGAGCTCGGTGGATATTCTCTTTAAATCCACACTCGAGGATTTAGGAATAACGGTGCGAGCCTCGGCAGACGAGCACTTCCTTGAGAGGATTCGGGAGGAAAGCTAATACCTCTTGGAATCATCGGGTTGGCGATAACCGTGGGCTCGAAGCCTTTCGAGAAGAACGTGATCTTTGGATTCGTGGTAATAGATGAAACCGACCCATATCGAGCGATTCTAGGGAGGCCATTTATGAGGATCGGCCGGTCGTGCTATCCACCCATTACTTGGCACTAAAGTATCGAGTCAATGGGTCGTAGGAGTCGTAAAGGCGACGAAAGGGTGGCGAGGCTACTTCTGTTGTAGTGCCAAAGAAACTATCACGAGATAACCTCGTTTGGACACGAGGGGACTCGAGAGCGGAAGGCAAGGCCGGTGAGAAGTTGGAGGAGGTCGAGGTGAGGCGGGAGACCCAGGAAGAAAGTCCAGAATAGGCTCGGGCACTTGGCGAGCCGTTGAAGGAAAAGCTGGTGGAATGTCTGCGAGCACCTGCAGATGTGTTTGCATGGACGCTGCGAGGATATGCCAGGATCGACCAGAGTGGCGTGTCGCTGGTGGCGGTCTGGAGAGATGCTTAAGCCGGTGAGGCGAGAAGAGAGATCGTCGACCGGAGAGATCTGAAGCCATCAGCTGCGAGGTTGAAAAGCTGCTAAAGCGGGATTCATACGGGAGGTATCTTACCGAATGGATCTCGAGATGTGGTCTTGGTGAAGAAAGCAAGCGGGAAATGGAGAATGTGTGTTGACTTCACGGGGCGTGAACAAGGCACGCTTGAAGATAGCTTTCACTTCTAGAAGATAGACCAGTAGTGGACTCTGACGGAGGCACAGGCTGCTTCGGTTTCATGGATGCATTCTCGGGATATAATCAAATTCCATGCACCGAGTCGGACGAGGTGTCTGACCTTCATCACCAATCGAGGATCTGTCTTGCTACTGAGGTCATGCCTTTCGGCCTAAAGAATCGCGAGGCGACGTGTCGGAGGCTAGTAAACAAGGTCTTGAGCCATTGATCGGTCGGACTATGGAGGTATATGTAGATGACATGATCACTAAGTCTAAAGAGCGGAGGAGCATGTAAGGCATCTAGAGAGACCTGCACTCTTGAGAAGTCAGAGATGAAGCTAAACCGGAGAAATGTGCTTTTGGAGTGGGTTCGGGAAAATTCTTAGGCTTCGTGGTGAGTCGCGGGGATCGAGGCCAATCAGGAGAAGATAAGGCGGTGGTGGAAATGAGGTCCCATGCGACCTCGAAGAGATCTGAGTCGTGGCAAGCTGGCGTCCCTCAGCGAGTTCGTATCTCGAGCCACGGATAAGTCTTGGAGTCTTCTTCGGGAAATGAAGAAGAGGCGGGAGAGACAAAGTGGGCCTCTGAATCGAGGTGGCGTTCAGCAGTGAAAGAGTATTTGTTGAAAGCTCAGATTCTTGTCGACACCTCGGCGGGAGAGTCATTGTTCTATACTTGGCTGTGTCTCGATGGGCAGCGAGCTCGGTTACAGTAAGGGAGGAATCGAGTGCTGATGCCACTGTTTATTACCGAGCGGAGGCGTTCTTAGAAGCGAGACCGGTATCCACCAGTGGAGAAGTGGGCCTGGCACAGTCGCTGACGGCCAGGCGAGGCCTTATTTTCGAGGCACGTTCGGTGATGGTTCTAACAAACCAACCACTCGAGGCAAGCGTTGTGCAAGCAGAAACTTCGGAAGGGTGATAAAATGGTCGGTGGAGTGAGCGAGTTCGACATTAATTACTCGACCCGAGCGACCATAAAAGCACGGTCTTTAGGTGACTTAGTGGTCGAGTGCACGGCGAGGATGAGGAGGCGGATAGCGAGCCACGCGAGGCTCCAGGGCCTCGACCGACACATGGATAGTCACGAGTAGATGGATCCTGCGGAAGTCGGGGAGGCGGGAGGCGGGAGTTGTGCTCCGAAGTCCGGAAGTGGCGGAGATGCTGATCTGCTTTGAAGTTAGAGTTCGAAGTCACCGATAATCGGGCAGAGTCTGAAGCTGTAATAGCGGGATTAAAGCTCGCCTCGATGGTAAAGCGGAAGAGGTAAAGCTTGAGCAGGACTCGCGGTTGGTAGCGAATCACCTCGACGAGAGCTTCGAGGCGAAGGGAGAAGATGGGCCGCTATCTTGGAAGGTAAGAAAGCTAATGGGAATTTCAGATTGTCGAGGTGGAGGCGGATCCAGGGAAGAATTTTCGAGCGAGATATGATAGCTCGCATGGCGGTGCATCGGACCCCGAGTTTCAAAGTCTATCCGCTTGGAAATGAAGACCTACTCGAGCATCGAGCGGGAGGACGAGTGATGAGCTGTCGGCGAGCGACACACTGGATGGAGCCGATCATTTCTTACCTCGAGGAAGGGACGGTCTTGCGTAGATAGAAGCGAGCAAGGAAGTTGAGGTGCAAGCGACCGGTACACTCTCGTCGATGGGGTCTTATATGAGCGAGGTACACTCTCCCACTAGCTGCGGTGTTTAGACCAGAGGAGGCCGATTATGTCCTCAAGAAATACACGAGGAATCTGTGGAAATCATTCAGTGCGAGGTCCTTGGCTTTCGAGGCCTTGAGACAAGGATATTTTGGCCTCGCGTGCATCGAGATGCTCGGGAGAGACAAGAAGCTGCGAGAGTTGCGGAGCTTTGCCAGCTACTAACTCGACCTCAGGAGAACGCTTACGGTGATGAATTCGCCATGGCAGTTTGCTCGATGGGGAATTGATTTGATCGGGCCATTCTTAGAAGGAAAGCATCTGCCACCCATGCCGTAGTGGCGATTGATTATTTTACCAAATGGGTCGAAGTGGGAGCCTTAGCGACGTCGCGGAAGGTAAAACCACTGACTTCATTTGGAAGAATGTGATTTGCGGTATGGGATTCCTCGTGCGTTAGTCACTAGATAATGGGAGGCGGTTTGATAATGGCAAGTTCGGAGACTTACGTCGAGAATCATGGGGATAGAGTTGAAGTTTTGCTCTCCTCACCTGCATGAGCCAATGGGCAAGTGAGGTAGTGAATAAAACTATAAAGCGCCTCACGAAGACAAGGCTGGGCGAGCAAAGGAGCATGGGTGGATGAGCTGCACGGTGTCTTGTGGGCTTCTGAGAACCACACGCAAAGCGACCCTTGGAGACCCAGTTCTCCTTGGCGTTTGGGCCTGCAGCGGTGGTTCCAGTCGAGATAGGAATGGGGACACACGGACGGAGCACTTGACGAGGAGCAAAGCGACGAGCGGATGTGTGCAGGTCTGGACTTCTTGGAAGAGAAGAGGAAAAGGTAGGCTGCTTAAAATCTCGGAGTATCAGCGGAGGTGGCTCGTTATTACAACCAAAATGTACACATTCATGGGTTCAGGTGGGTGATTGGGTCTTGAGAAAGGTCGACAGAACCTGAAAGGACCCATGACAAGGTGTACTAGAGGCCAAATTGGGAAGGCCACTTGTCGAGTCACTCGATTAAGCGGGACCGAGGAGCATCTGAGGCTAGCTCACCCGAGACGGACGAGAGGTCGAGAGGCCATGGAGCATACGACTCACGAGGAAATATTTCGATGAAGTCTCCTTGTATTGTGAAGGGTTAATGTAAGATTTCATCCGAGATGGGATATGTAAAAGTATAAATGTATATGAGAATAAGAAAAACATTCATAATGTAAGTTCAAAATGAAGACCGAAGCGAGAAAAACTCCTTGGCGGAAGTCCAGGAGGGACGGTCTGAAACTTAGGTCAGTGCGGGCCGGGCGGGAGTTCTGACGAGAAGAAGCTTGGGTCGATTAAAGGGCCGGCGGAAGCTCGAGAAGAACTCCTTGGCGGAAGTCCCGGAGGGACGGTGCTAAGCTTAGGTCAGTGCGAGGCCGGCGGGAGTTCTGACGGAAGAAGCTTGGGTCGATTAAAGGCCGGCGGAAGCTCGAGAAGAAATCCTTGGCCGAAGTCCCGGATGGATGGTGTCAAGCTTGGGTCGATTGCGGATCCGAGCGGGAGTTCACAGAAGAAGCTTGGGTCGATTAAAGGCCGAGCGAAGCTCGAGAAGAACTCCTTGGCGAAGTCCCGGAGGGACGGTGCCAAGCTTAGGTCAGTGCGGGCCGGCGGGAGTTCACAATGAAAGCTTGGGACAATTAAAGGCCGGCGGAAGCTCGAGAAAAACTCCTGGCGGAAGTCCCGGAGGGACGGTGCCAAGCTTAGGTCAATTATAGGCCGGCGGGAGTTCTGACGAAGAAGCTTGGGTTAATTAAAAGGCCCGAGCAGAAGCTCGAGAAGAACTCCTTGGCCAAAAGTCCCAGAGGGATGGTGCCAGGCGGTCAGTCTGAGGCCCGAGCACGGCGGAAGCTCATGAAGAACGCTACGGCCGAAGTCCCAAGCCTAAGTTTTAGGCGGGACGGTGCCTAGCAGGTCGAGTGCGAGGCCGAACACGAGCAAAAGCTCGAGAAGAGCAGCTACGGCCGAAGTCCTAAAGCCTAAGTCTTAGGCGGGACGGTGCCTAGCGAGGGTTAGTGCGAGGCCGAGCATGAGCGAAGCTCAAGAAGACGCTACTGGCCGGAAGTGCCAAAGCCTAAGTCTTAGGTGGGGACGAGTGCCTAGCGGAGTCGGCTCTCGACAACACCTTGGGGCTCGGATGGAGTAACCCGGGGTTGCTCATGTATTGACTACATACCCTTGACCTTGGACATGTCGGCCTCGGGATATGCCTTGCCAAAGCGTACATGAGGCATTCATAACTAGAGTCACGCCCGTTGTTGTACTCGATGGCGAGTGGACCTCGGAGCGTCGATTTGCCCTGAAGGCGAGCGACTTCCCCTCGATGAGTTGCTTCGAGTAAGATTCACGAGTATCCGGATCCTTTCGAGCATGCTTGATTCATCGCTTGGTGTCGATCGACTCCTCCGAGGCTCGGAGGCCTTGGAGTCGACCACTGCTTGTCTTCTACGCAAAATTTATATTCTCGTCCGAAGCTTTTGATTCTCCTCCTTGACTCGTTCCTGACCTGCTCCGAGCTCAGAACGCTCGGCAGAAGTTCTTCGCAGGAACTTGAGTTATCTTATTAAGCTCGGTCGCGGTGCAAAGCTCGGGAGGAGGCCGCTGAAAGACCTGGACGACTCATCGAGTGCGGGACTCTATCTCGTCCGAGAATCCGCTGGTCAATTCCTCGTTGTAGGCCCTCGGGAAAGGCTCGGAGCAGCCGGTGGCGTTGCTCCTGCACATTGCCGACTTCGAGGTGAGGCTGGATCGGTGATCCTCTATCTCCTGCGTGGAGGACCTTCCCTGCCCGCTTCGATGCAGTCGAGCGGAAGATGTAGCTCGAGTGGATGAAGGCGGAGCACTTGCTTACGCTCGTGGCCTCTTTGAGGTGCTCGCACTTCCGCCGAATCCCCAGCGTCGATGCTGACATCTCACGCATCCTGCTGCTCATTTCTTCACTTGGCACTAAATTGGACTCAAAAGTTTCGGATGTCAGCAGTTCCTGCATGAGCTCGCGTTTGTAAGAACGATGCTGCATACGTGCTCGAGGCGGCCCCGATAAAGTAAGAAGCACCCGGGAAGGCTGCGAGATCGACCAAAGCGAGTAATGAGAGCAGAACCTAGCGGGAAAACTAAAAGTAAAATCCATAAAGCGGATAAGCGACACAGGTGCTGAAGTGCTGCGGGATTGGAGGGACCCCTCATTCTGCAGTGCGGCTTGCCCACTCTCCCAGCGACGAAGAATTTGCTCTTCGGTTGCCACGGAGGTCGGGAGATCGGTGATGGGCTTTTACCCTTGATTGGAGGTAAGGTAATGCTAACCAGTATCCTTGAGCTGCACTCGGTGGTAAAGGTGTCGATTTCCCTACGAGGGCTCACCCGGATCACAGCGTTTCACTGAAACAAAGAGTCAGGAAAGGACCCTCCACCCATTCGGGTTCGATTGCCCGGGGCGAGGCGGAACCGAGACAAGACTGGGTAAAATAAAGGTTGGAGGCGGCTAACCCCGTTGAAGCATTCAAGTATAAGGTCGTGTACCCTTGGGGGACGGTGAGGATTTCACCCGCCATGATAGCCTAAAACTACACTATCGGATATATTGTAAGTATCCTAAGTCTATCGAAATCCAACTGGGTAGTCTCGCATCTCATGTGATCTATGGGGTATTCCCAGCTCGGACCTTTGGTGGCCCTTGCCGCTTTGATGCGGCTAAGTCTCGGTAGCGGGTAATTCCTCTACGGACTAGAATCCCTCACGGGGATTATACTTAAGGGTTGTGCCTCACTAGAAGAGGACGAGTCCTCCGGCGACATCCTACAGGGTGTGAGGGATTTGACATTTTCTAAGGGTATAAGCTGGCGAGTTCAACAAGAGAAGAAAGCAGGCGGCGGGAGATAGAAGAGTGGGTTGTGCACGAGCGCGGAAAGAAGTGTGGTTGGCAGGAAATCACCTTGGCGAGAAAGAAGAAGGCAGGCAAGCGGCGGGGAGCAAATTAATCTTCAGTTTGAACGAAAATGAGCAAATAGAGGAGCGAGTGAAGAAGTTAGAGGTTTTTAAAGAGGAGGACGCGTCTCTTGTTGGCGGCGTGCGTTTGAGGGCACGACCTTTCGGATAGCGATCCTTTCGAATTTTAAGCGCTGCAGTGGGATCGACCACGTGTCCCTCTTAAATGCGAAATGATTAAAGTGGGAGACAAGCTGGGAGCGTGGGGAAGAGTAAAAGGCCGCGATTCGGCCCATCATTAATGAGTTTCAGTCTCATTTCGTTTCACTCAAAGACTAGAGCCGGGGACTGGTGTTTGGGTAATATCGGGCAAGAGCTTCTCGAGGCCCTTCGACTCGAATAAAACACCCAGGAACATCCTAGCTCGAGCGGAAGGCTCGACTACTTGCCGAAGACGACCTCACCGGACACCTCCCCAGGCAAGGTCGAGGAATTCGAGCCATGCGAGCCCCGAGCACTCCTCTGTATGCTCGAGGTCGTCCACCCCGATCAAAATCGGTCAAGCTCAATCCTCGAGCACTCCTCTTCCTGCTCGAGGTCGTTCACCCCGGTCAAAGCCCGTCAAGGTCGAGAATCGAGCACTCTCTTCTCGCTCGCAGAGATCAAGTCCTCGAGCACAAGCTGGTTTGCGTGATCATGAGACGAATGGAATGTAAGATCCGGCTCAGGGCAGCCCGACCCAATTTCTCAGAATCTTGGCACACCTTTTTATGTCTGACCAGGGTCCTACGTGGTATGGTGGTGGTACTATTGCCGATGGCCGGCACATGCCCCCACAGCGTCATCATTCCTAGCGCATGCAGGCATGGTGATCGCCACGTGAGCATGGTTAAGGAGACAGTAGCGCATCCCAGGGAATATTACGCCAATCCGGCTGTCGGGGGACCGGACACCACCAGCGTGAGAGTAGACAGCCTGGAAATGGAAAGAGCGGGAAAAATGGAGTATAAAAGGAAACGAACGGGTACGTTACAGGGGTTGAACAAATTGATTCACAAAGGGTTATAAGAGCTTACACAGGTTTTTCTGACTTTTCTTACATTGATTCTAAAAAAAAACACCATATTTATTCCAAAAGGGAGGGCGAAATAATATCCCTTTCATCTTTCCTGTCTCCCTCACTAAGGGAGATACCAAAAAAGAACAATCCGATCACTGACTTGATCGTCAGAGGGTTTTCGCCGGAACTCGCCCGGCGACCACTGATTCTGTTTTCTGTGAGTACAGATCTAGAAGATCACCATTCGGGAAAAGACAGCGGAACGGGAAGAAGAAGGCCGTCCTGCTCGAGCTCGGGCTAATCGCGAGCTGAGGGTTCTGGATACTATAGTTATTCATGAGCAGAAAGTTTGAGGTACTATTTGAAGACACGCGGGAAAAACAGCATCAACAAGTATATTTTGAAAAGATATTTTTGAAAAATAAGGATGCAATAGTTTTTAAAATTTGATTTTGAAAATTAATTTAATAATTAATATAATTTTTTATATATAATAAAAATTCAAAATTATATTCATTAACTAGAAAATAAAATTATTAATTTTAAATAGATAGTTATTATTAGAGTAGGGGTTATTTTTTTTAAAAAACCCTATAAATATTTTTATAGAAGCTCAAACCCTTGCTCTCAAAATTGTGAGTGCAATAGCTTTCCCACTGAGCTATAATCTATCAATTTTTTCTTTACACCTTTTCTTTAATTAAAAATTTTATTATTTAAACGATTTTTAATAAAATTATTTAATTAATCATTTCTTCTCTTCCTCTTCTCAGTTTCACAAATTCTTATCAATTTATTCATATATATTTTTTTAGCTGTAAATAATTAAATATCGCAAGCTAAGAAGAACAAACTTTACTATTTAAAATTGAACATTAATAAATTTTTATCATCCATGAAAGTTAATAAATATCAAGAAATTAATTTTTACTGAACACAAAAGTTAATGAATAACCATGAAAAAATTTTTTATATATATAAAATATGATAAAGAGATGATAATTTATAAGAAAAGCTAAAAGAAAAAAATTTAAAAGAGAGTGAAATTGAGTGTTCACTTTACAAAATGTGATAATAGAAAGAGAGGGTCATTTTATGATACCGTTATTAAAATTACGGCATCAATACCGTAACTTAACATAAATTATGTAAATAAAACATAAAATTTGTAAATTTAACATTAAACTTGTAAATTAATATTAACTGTAAAATAAAACACAAATTTTAAAAATTAAACATAAGAATTGTAAATGAAAGTTACAATGAATAAATTAATATAAAACTAGTAAATTGATGTATTATTAGTAAATAAAATAAAAACTTGTAAATATAACATAAAACTCTTAAATCAACATTAAGTGCTAAATAAAAAAATAAATTTTAAAAATTAAACATAAGATTTGTAAATAAAAGTTAAAATAAGTAAATTAATATAAAACTAGTAAATTGATTTATTATTGGTAAACAAAATAAAAACTTGTAAATATAATTTAAAGTTAGTAAATTAATATTAACTGTAAAATAATACATAAATTATATAAATGAAACAAAAGACTTAAAAATAGAAGGTAAAACAAGTAAAATACTATAAAATTAGTAAATTAATGTATTATTAGTTAATAAAATAAAAACTTACTAATATAATATAAAATTAATAAATCAACATTAAATGAAAAAAATAAATTTTGAAAATGGAATATAAGACTTATAAATAGAAGACAAAACAAGTAAATTAATGTAAAACTAATAAATTAATATATTATTGGTAAATAAAATAAAAACTTACAAATATAATATAAAAATAGTTGATCAACACTAACTGTAAAATAAAACATAATTTTTGAAAATAAAACATAAGACTTGTAAAAGGAAAGTAAAATAAATAAATTAAAATAAAATTAGTAAATTGATATATTACTGATAAATAAAATGAAAACTTACAAATATAACATAAAACAAATAAATCAATATTAAATGCAAAACAAAATATAATTTTTGTAAATTATGCTTAAAGCTTATGAATAAAAATTAAAATAAATTAATTAATATAAGAGTTACTGTAAAAAAATTCATAATTATAAAATAAAAACTCATTATAATATTTATTACCTAATATGTTTATTGGTTTTTTTATTTGGATTTAATAATGCTAGTTTTGCATTTATGCAATACATGTGATTTTTATTAAGAATGAAATTTATACTTAAAATTAGATTTTGAAAAAAAAAATTATATCTTTCACAATTGTTGTAAGATGTAAAATAAACGATGAAGTTATTTTGTATTTTTCTACGCTTTCTCAACAACAACCCTAAATGATATTTAAGTACAAGTAAAATGTTTGAAACTATATAAAGTATACATAAGACTCAAAATGAGATATAATTTTATTCATATATTATATATGTGTCTAATAATATAATAATATTTTTTATTTTATTTTTACTTGATCCACATCAAGATAAATAATTGAGTTTAATTAACTTGTGTAATAAATATATATTATTATAAAAAATGAGAAAACAAAATATACAAATTTCATAAAATGAATATAGAATTTATGATTAAACCAATTCAATAAAACTTATTCTATTTTTTAGGATAATTTTTTGTTTAATTAATGAATAATTTTTTTCTTTATTTAAGTAAAGAAAATATTTTTTTTTGTAAATGAATAAAATATTTTTCACTAAAATTATGTAAAAAAATTTATTAATTATTTAAATAATTAATAATCTTATATGGTTTTACATTACATTTACTAATTTTATGTATAATTTATAATATTTATGTTTATTATGGATTGAAATTACGACATTATAGAATTTTATAAAAAGAAAGGGATAGAGAGACAAAGAGGTTAATAAAGTGAGATCTTTAAATTTTAAATTTTTAATAATGAATGTATTTTTTAAAATGGGAATAGAGAGGAATTTTGTGGTTTTAAATAGTGCCACCCTTATTATTAATTTCATTATTATCACTAATTATATTAAGATAACAAAATAAAAAATAAAAGTAATAATATTAAATATTTAGTTTAGTTATCAATTATTATTATTATTATATACACACACTCAACAAAAATATTATATATATATTTATATAAATATTTAAATAAATTTTATTCAACAATATGTTAAAAAAACACTTAAGGAAGCCACTAAGGAATCAAAAAAAATTGAAAAAGTGGATCTATGTTCAACGGATCACACGTACCAAGAAAAAGTCGTTTGTTTTGGTTTGACCTGTAGTCACATATGAAATAGCGGACGGTATAAATTAAATAAAAAATTGGAAAAAATATCCGTTCTCGTGATTTGTATCCAAGAGTCAATTCGAAATTGACAATTTGGATTATGAAACTGCGAAACATAATTTTTTTTATTGTATCAATCTTTAATTTAATTATTTACATTCTTATAATAATTTAATAGTAAGATTTATTAAATATATATGATTGTTTTTAAAATTCAATATTTTTAAAAATAAATCATACTAAATATGTAATTAATTTTTTTATAAATAATTATTTTTATAATATAATTAATAATAATTATTTACATTCTTGCTAATAGTGGTGGCACTTGTAGCTAGATAAGATAATAATGTTGAAAAATGATGTTTTATATTGATGATTGATCTGGTAACGAAACAATAATAATAATAATAATAATAATAGTGATTGAATTCTTTCATTTTGGTTGGAGCCAGAAAGGTACCGTGGAGTGGAAAAAAGAGTGGTAGCTCTACGTCTAGTGACCGATGCGGGCCATCCATGACCACCCACCCCCAAATAAAAAATGAATAAATGATAAGGTAAGGTGTAAATGACGAAATATAATAGGCAAAAGGGGACCGGTTGGTTCCTCAAACCCAAAGCCTTCTCATAACCTAAACGCTAAAGGCAACAACTAGTTACTAGTACTAGGAAGCCTCTGCTCTGTCCTTCACGATCACGATCACGATCACGTTGTATCTTGTGTTTCTGGAGTGTGGTAAGTTCTAATATGCTCTCTTTCTGATCCACTGTTTCTCTTCCTGTAGTGTGTAAATTTGCTAGTGCTTATTAAAAACATGTTACTACCTTATCTTCTTCTCAGTCTGCCGGTTTTCATTAAATATTCATTTCCTTGTCTGATTGTATCTATCTATCTTTACTGATGAAGATATCTTTGTTTCGTTGTTGGTTTGCTCAGTGTCAGTGATGGCGAAGTTCACGAAATTAATTCATTATTAATATTAAGATTTATGTTATTGGTGAATGAATCTATTGATTGCTTTTGTGATGAATATTGAATCCGTTAAACTGATGCTATCTATCTTTTACTGATGGAGAAGTTCACGAAATTAATTATTAATATCAAGTTTCAATTTTAATTTGTGCCATCAATCATGTGTCGTTCTGCTTTTGGCAACAATTTTCAGTTTTTCCTGATAGGCTTTCAGAATCAATTCTGATTATGCAAAAAACACCTATTCATCTCTTTTCAGCATTTTTTTTAATCAAGTTCATAAAGCTGATGCCTTCTGTTTTGCGGTTGGGTTAGTCAACAATGACCTCTGAAAATGCTAGGGAGGACTGCCTTGGGTGGGCAGCCAGAGATCCCTTGGGAGTTTTGTCGCCATACAGCTTCAGCCGCAGGTGTGTTTACTCTACTTCCTTTTGACTGTACATGACAGTGCAAAAAATAATGAGACCAAGAAAATGCCCATTTCCTTTAGCTTTGTTCCTACTTTATCCTTCATTTCAATCTTTTGATGTCTTTTATGTGCGATAATTAATGTTGGCTTCTTTTCAACCCAAAGAATACATAGATATTTCTTTTGTTTCTTATTGGACTGTTGTTGAACTTATCAATAATTTCTTTGCTTTATGTTGAAGTGGCAATGCCATTTTCCAATATGTCGTTTGTTCTTCGTGCATTTATGCATGTTGTACACTATTCTTCAAACATCTGTTATTTCTGCCATAGATTTCCTTTTTTTTGCTTTATAACTATCTTCCAACTAATAGGTCAACCATTGATCATGTATGGTTAAAAACAATGGTGATTTCAAGATTACTTGCTAGCAATTACTTTAGTGCATTATGTTCTTGGAACTAATGAAAACACATTATTTACATCCTTCACTGTTATATGTATAAATTTACCAACAACTTTGGGAAATTTTCTCAGGGCTGTTGGAAGTGATGATGTTTCAGTAACCATTACGCATTGTGGAATTTGTTATGCGGATGTTAGTTGGACTAGGAATAAACTTGGAGACTCAAAGTATCCTTTGGTGCCTGGGTATGTAGCTTGACTGTCAATTACAAGTAACCACGGCAGTTTCTCAAGCTGACATGTCTAAAATAATTTACATTTCAGACATGAGATCGTTGGAATTGTGAAAGAGGTTGGTCGCAATGTTAGGTGCTTCAAAGTTGGTGACCATGTTGGTGTGGGAACTTATGTCAACTCATGCAGAGATTGTGAATATTGCAATGATGGGCTAGAAGTTCATTGTGTTGGGTCAGTTTTCACTTTTAATGGCATTGATGCGGATGGTACTATCACAAAAGGAGGATATTCTAGTTACATTGTTGTCCATGAGAGGCAAGTAGTTTATGATGCTTAATAATTTTTCTTTTCCTATTCATTCAAATATTTAGCTGATTACAATTGTAACTAACATTCGTGATCAAATGGAAGAAGCTTTATTCACTTTTGAAATAAGAAGCCGTCAATATTTAATCTGATTCCTCTGCCCACCGTGTGGGTTCCATGTGTTAGTTCTGTGTCTATTCATGTCGTCATTCATATGTTACAACATATACAGTGCTTCTTAGGAGCTGCTTGAGGCTTGTATTGATACTAATTTGTGCACCATCAATGTGCATATACAGCATCAGGCAGACAAGGCATGTTAGAATGCAGATTTTATATAAGATATTAACTTTACTGTTGAAATCTGGTTGAATAGATACTGTTACAGAATAGCCGGTGACTATCCATTGGCTCTAGCTGCGCCTTTGCTTTGTGCTGGAATAACTGTTTACACTCCAATGGTGCGCCATAAGATGAACCAACCTGGTAAGTCTCTTGGAGTGATTGGACTTGGTGGTCTTGGTCACATGGCTGTGAAGTTCGGGAAGGCTTTTGGATTGACTGTAACAGTTTTCAGTACTAGCACTTCCAAGAAAGAGGAAGCCCTGAATCTTCTAGGTGCAGACAAATTTGTTGTGTCATCTGACCTTGAGCAGATGAAGGTGAAAAACATGTTAACTTCTTAACCAATTCTATGACTTATTTAATGTGCTTCTCTGAGTTGGTGGTTTATGTGCAGGCTTCGGGTAAATCACTGGATTTCATCATCGACACAGCATCTGGTGATCATCCATTTGATGCCTACATGTCACTGTTGAAGGTTGCTGGTGTTTATGTCCTAGTAGGATTCCCCAGCGAAGTTAAATTTAGTCCCGCCAGTCTCAATATTGGTAATGTGCAATTATTTAGATTTAAAAGTTAACTGCAACAATGTATGCATGCATTGGAAACCTTTTCAATTAAGAAATTTAATTTTACTATTATTAAAGTTCTAAGTGTGACAAGGTGTTCAATTGACCTTTCGGGCTATGGCAGGTGCAAAAACTGTTTCTGGTAGTCTAACAGGTGGTACCAAGGACACCCAAGAAATGTTGGAGTATTGTGCTGCTCATAAGATTTACCCCCAGATAGAAATAATTCCAATTGAGTACGTGAATGAAGCTCTTGAGAGGCTAATAAAGAGGGATGTAAAATATCGATTTGTGATTGATATTCAGAACTCCTTGAAATGACATGGAGGCCTTCCTCAGTTTTATAAACCACCTATTGGAGAAGAGATCACATCCTTGAATTGTTCTCTGACTGGCGATTCTTGATACAATAAACCTCTTTAAGTCCTGTTAGTCATGCTTATGCTGATAATTTTATGCTAATTAAGAATCACTGCTTGTTCTTTCCTTTCTTGGTTTTTGATTGTTTTGGGCAGAGCAGATGTACAAATATATATCTTTTACCTTGTAGACAATGTCTTCAAATAATTTTTAAGTAGAATAAATTTGAGTAAATAACCTTAATGAGCCCCACTGTGTGTGAATGTCACTCCTGATCAATTCAACTGCAGACGCACTCACTAATTAGTTTGTTTTTGTGATGGAAGTGATTAGAAAGTCACAATCTTGATAACAATTTGTGAACAAAGCAGGTGGTAATTTATCTTACTTTTTACGGAATTCTTGGGCCAGCAATTCAAGGGGAAATCTCTACAATTTTATGACCGCCGGTACCAGTAGTGTCTGTATTTGCAAATAATGGTATGTAATTTAGTTGGAATACTTCATTTGTATACTAACTGATGTATTAAATAATGTGACATTGTTTAATTGGATTAAGTGATAGTTAAATATTTCATATTTAAATAGTAAATTTCTATTAGTGACATATCATTTAGTATATAAACTAAATATTCTAACCAAGCAGAACATTACTTGTCTTTGACATCATCTTTCAGTTCAATTGCAACAGTAGGTAAAAGGCTATCTATCTTTTTGCCCCGTAGTGCAGGTTAGAGGCCAAAAATGCGTGCAAAAGCAATTGATATTGAGAGGAATATACATGCATACATAATAACTAATAAGCAAATAATGGGTGATCACCTGCCCAAGTAAAGTCGCTTTGGAAAGGCAAATGCAGAAAAAAAAATCCCACAGTAAGGATCTATAATGGATTGAACATTACTGCAAAAACTAGACCATTGATGCTGATAAGTGTAACCAACTCCATCCTCATCTCAAACCCACACGAGCAAACGAAAGTAGAAATATTTTTATGGATACGCTTAACATTTGAATTAATGACAAAATTATTTCAAAAACCTACCTCGGTGAGGTTCATTAGTGGAATGCTCATTCTTTTCTCTTATTTATGCAATTACACTTCCAGAGAGGATGAACGTTCCAGTCCAGCCGCCATCGGGAGGATGGATACTTTCCAAGAATAGAGCAAGCAGAGAAGATTGAAATGCGGTGAAGAAGCAAATTAATGACCCAGACACTTTTGCTCTACCTCTACCACTTGTAATCTTCACTTTCTCCATCCTGAATATATGGCAAACATGAACGGTGACGGTGAGTACATCTAGTTGATTGCCAAATTAAGTTGAATAATAAGTAGAAGAGCTAGCTTAGCATTAATTAGCAAATTAATGCAAACCCAAGCGAAAACGCCAAGAGAAACGTCAAAACTGCCGGGGATAAGGTTACTCCATGCACTTGCACTTGCAACTGCGGGAGAAGTATGTGTACACGCGCGCTATATATACCAGAGTAAGTATATTAAGATGCACGGTACTCCCTGTAGTAATGAGAGCACAAAAATCTTCAGTGTCACTGGGAATGTAACCGTAGGCTGGCCGTTGCTTCCTGATGATTTGATTATTTGCAAATATATATAACATAAAATTAATAATCGTATGCTATATGTTTATTTTTACATGTTATGGACTAGTATAAATTGTTTTAATTATTTTATATTTTATCAGATTAATATATAACTAATGTAAAAATATTTGAGAATAATTTCGATAGACTCATTTATTATGCGATTAAATATTATGTTAATGAGTCTAGTTTTATCACATCCTATATAATAGTATATCTTGGGTAAATATAATAATTAATTGTGTTATTTTAACTCATAATAAAATGAATAATTTTATATTAACACATTAGATGTTCTTACACTCCGACCCATTGAATTACCATAGAGTCATTTGTATTTTGGCATGAGTGTAGTCACTCTCTTTTCTCTCTCTCTCTCATTGTTGTCTTTTGTGTGTGCGCAAATTGCTGGAGACTTGAAGCTGTGATTTGCAGCAGATCTAAAGAAGGCAGGAGCTGGCTATAATCTTACTTCTTTTCCTTAAACATGTGTTTGAATTTTGAATGAAAATGGAAGATCATCGATTTAAGTGTAAAGATTCTACCGCATAATATTGCTCAATAGCATATATAGATAATTAATCTGGCATTGATAAATGAAATGGTAATTAATATGCATGACTGATGGAGAATCGCAAAATGCAAGCATGCATATCATATGCAGATCCATTATGAGTGCAGAAGGGATGCACGCAATTCGGGGACACGGCTATTAGCCGCGGGTAAAGCACAAAGACAGGCTGATTTGAGTCCACGTTGGAGCGAATAATTTTAAGAGAATACCCGATACAGCATTACCTAACTGAACTAGTACCATTGCCACATAATGACAGGACAGCTACCACCTTGCGCCCACGCCCCATCCCCATGCTTAACCGAAACCGATGATGGTATTAGTGCCTGGTTGTAGTGGCGGATCTTCAAAAACTGATTTACTATGATTAAATTACACAACAATAAAATATAATAATTTAAATTTTATGAGTAAATAAATTTATGGAGGTTTTTTTTATATATTTAGTGTCGCTAAATTATAAAATTATATTACTGTGGGTTTTTATTTTTTAATTAAAGTGTGTATTTTTATAATTCTTATAATTAAAATTAAAGTTTTATAGGTTTATGAGTCTATGGGGTTATTTTTATAACCATGCTATTTTAATAGAATTAATGGAGGCTAATTGAAATTTCAAGTAATTTTCTCTTTTAAGTATTAGAAGTTATTTTCTCCAGCGAAGACTTACGCCCCCACTGATCATGAGATGGATTTACTCTTATTTGTTAGTTAAATAGAAAGGGTTAAATACGAAAGAGGCGATGGAGAAATACATGCTAAAAATACAAATTAAAAGATTCATGACTCCAGCTTCTACTTTAACAACGATTAGGACACTATTGATTAATGCTATATTGTTATTAGTTACATTGTAGAAATAATCAACTATTAAAAGAATTAATTAAATATTTGATAAAATTTATTTTTAAAGTTTTATGAGTTTAAAAATAATCATATTTGTTTGGTAAAACTTAGTGTTAAATTATTGTAATAATGTAAATAATTGAATTGAACATAATGTTAAATAAAATTTATTTACATATTTATAAACATGTATATAAAATATTTTTTATTGTGTATATGCAATAATTTATCATTAAAATAAATATTTTATATCATTAATTTTATTTATTTATTTATTATCTCAATAAAATTGATAATAGTAATAATATCTTTAAAGTTAATAATTTTATTTTCTAATTAATAATTATAATTTTAGATTTTTTACAATACATATAAGGATATATAAGATATTATATTAAGTATAAAATTGATTCTAAAAATCAAATTTTGAAAAGTTACCCTTGCTTTTTAAAATCAACTATAGATAGAATGGATTGATTGTACCAAAAATAATTTTTAAAAAAATTTATCAAACATTAAAATTAATTTTTAACTTTTTAAAATTATTTTTAAACCTCTTAAAAAGTAATATGAAAACGGCCCTTAATTTGAGATGGAGAATTAATCAATCATAAATCTCAGATAGCCTATATATATATATAGTATTTTAAATTAAATATTGGACTAATATTAATTGGTGTCCACATTTTATTTCTTACTCATTGCTGTATGTATTAGGGGTGGGCATAGGTTAGGTTGGATAGAGTTTGTGAAAACTCAATTTAACTCAACCCTTAAATTATCGGGTTGGGTTAATCGGATTGAAAATTTAAAATTAAATTAAAATTAAATAAAAAATACAAAATTTGAAATAAAATTTATTAAAATTAAATATAAATATATTATAATATACAAATTTTATTCACGTCTAGTTTTTAATAAACAAAAGTAAAAAAGTAAACTATTTTAAAATTAAAAAAATTTTGACAATGAACTTTTAGATTTTATTTTAATTTCTTACATTTTTTTAAATTCTAAATTATGACTTTTTATATAATTAACTAACATCGTGTCCTGTAATAAATAAATATATATTATCATATCAAGCAATAACTATAAATTCAACTAGAATATTTACTATTTAAAAAAAATAAAAATTATTATTTATGTAGATTAGTTTTAATTAGATAAATTTATCTTAATTAACTCAACTCAATCTAATTATAAATTAAATTAAAAAATTAACTTAATTAACTTATAATTATTTATTTAACTTATTAAAATAAAATTAAATTATATTCGTTGGGTTGAATTGAATTTACCAACTGATATGCATAAATCATAATCAGCCGGAAGAGTTAAGGCAATTGTTCTGATATTACAAAACCTCACCTAAATCCTGGTATTACCCTACCCATCAGCAGAGCAAATTAAATATGAATCTATATTATACTCATTTACTGTTCTTAATAATCAAACTGTAAGAAATTAATAAGCAAGAGAAAGACAAAAGAAGACACGGGTCCACACCCCATACCAGCCTGGGGTCAAGGTGTCCTATGGAACCATTTATTTTACACCATCATCAAGAATCTTGTAACAACACAATGACTCTTCTATAAACACTCTATAAATAATATTCTTGACTGCTGCGGTGGAATAAGTAATACAAATAGGATTACTAGTATAAAGAAATCATGCCAGCTCCAAGAAAGTAGATAAAGATCAACATTGGCAGATAAATAGCTGTTAAAGCAGAAATCCAAAACTCTCTAATAACAAAATTCCAACCAAAAAAAGGACGGCGAAAAAAGCAAGATTAAAAAGATTAATACCAATTTCATAAAAAGACTGAAAAAAATTTGAAAACCAACTAATCCTCTTCAACTATTGTGCCCTTCTCACTGACATAGATCCCGTCTAGGAATTTCCTGATGTCTTTGTTCTTCACATGGCATTTCTGTCCCAAACAAAGATCAAGCCGTCAGAAATTGAATGCAATATACCGAGGTTATATATATATATAAACAAGCATAAATACGCACATGTAGCATTAACAAGTATCAATGCTACACAAGCAGCGAGTGAGAGAGAGAGAGATGGTATACCTGATTGATTAAAGCAGCGGACCGTGAAACAAGTTCAATGTCATTCCCATCAAGAATGAGTTCATCCTTAACCTTGTCAGACCGAAGAACGGTGACACCATCAAGCATATCCACTTTTCGAACCTGTTATAACCAAAAAGCAATTACACGCTCAACATCAATAAACTAAACATGAATTAGTTTGTCGCACAATGATGATCCATTTGGAGACTTGTAAAGGTAGATAGACAAATATAAAAGTAATGGGTATACATTAAAAGGAATGACAATTTAAGGGGAGGGGGGAATGGGAATGTAACCTTCTTTTCTCCAAGAAAGTTACGGATCTCAATGGACTTGTTAGCGCCGGCGATGGAGGCGTTGATGGGAAAGTGAGCGTAGACGAATCTCATCTTGTAACGGTAGCCCTTGGTAACACCAGTGATGAGGTTCTGTACATGGCTGAGGGCAGTTCTGATGGCGGCACTGGTCTTGCGAGAACCAAACCATGCGTCGATCTTCAGCTTCCGCTTCCCGGTTTCCTCGTCAGTCATGAGATGGAAGTCTAGGTTCAAATGCTTGAAATTGCGGCTAAGCTTACCTCTAGGGCCCTCTACTTCTACTATCTTTGCATTTATCTTTAATTTCACCCCCTCTGGGATCTCCATCGTCTCTGAAGAAAGTATTGTCTTCATGATGAATGCAGAATGCTGCTCTGCCTCTGCTGCGGCTCACCTCCTTCCCTAAACCCTAATTCCCATTTTATTTATTATTATTGTTGAGACACACGACGACACATCATCATCTCTATCATGTTTCTTCATGGCTCGGTTCGTCTATATACCCCCACAAACAAGACTTTTCCTTCGGCCCAAATACCTTCAGGCCCAAACCTCAAACTCGTCGCATCATCGTATACTGCATTGTAATACAGAGTTCATTTAGACCAGAACATACCTAATAATACCTATACCACCGTTTTTCAGGAGGTTTTTTGAATGATCTCATTCGAAATCCGAAACCTGATGGGCTGGATAACATCTTGATAATTAAGCCAACGATTGCGAATTCTCCATGGAGGACGCAAGGAGGGATTGCTAAAAGGGTGTAAAACAAGCACTTTCTAGCTACCAAATTTGTTAGCTAACTCAACAGCTGAGATGGCAGCAATTATTTTCACAAAATATGCCATATTAATTCCCAAAAACTGACCAAAACCACAACAATCTCTAAAACTCCTCTCTGGATTGCCTTTTGAAATACCGTCCGTATTCACTTTGCCTTTTGAACGCCAATTAAGTCGTTTTTTTTATTTTTTCTTTTATTCACTCTTCTAAAATCTTGGAAACAGCGAGGTTACTGTAATTATTCTCTATTTCTACTCTCTCATCATTTCACTTTATCAATTTACCTCATTATTTTCTTCACATTATGATTTTAAGAAGTAAATTACAAAAGGTATCGTAAGCTTGTGTGTTTCACACTAATACTTCCAGGAGACGAGATGCAAACTGCAGCTCATTCCACCACTTAAAGCTGATTGATCAAATGCTTGTAAACATGATTGAACAATATCCAGAGATTGAGATGTGAAATCGAGAGCTCCTGAATAAAGCTTGATGCTTAATTATCTTCCATTATCTTGGTTGTTATTATTATGCCCCTCACTTTTGTTCATTTAATTTCTTGTTTGCATACTTAGATAACATTACTAGATCCACAAGAGAATGTAAATAATACTATTAGATCCACAACCAGTGATGACAATAAACACTATCCACTGTAAGTTGTCATTACTATATTCACACCACATAAAATTTAAATTTTTAAATCCCTCCCACAACCCACAGGCTTTTAATCTTTTAAGAAATCCGCTTATAACAAGTTTTGATAATTACCAGCTGACAAATTTTTTGTGGGTCCCACAATTAAAATCATAAAATTTTACATATAAATTTTAAACAAGTTGAATTAAATCATAACAAATTAATATATTAATCTATAATTAATTTTAAATCATATCAAATTAAGCTAGTCGAAAATATAAAATTATGCATGTTGATTTTAAACAAGTTGAATCTATAATTATACATATATTAATTACATAATTTTTAAATGTAATCAAATACCAAAAAATTAATAAAAATAATAGATTAACAGCGATATGTAATGATAAAAATACCTTCCACTTTGACTCTAAAAGTATTAACAAATTCTCCTTTAGCCATACAGTGTTGATTGGCTCTATTTCGCCATTCTTGTGGTACTAATCTAGCCCATTTAATCCGAGAGAAATCATGTTGATAATGCCCGCTTAACCAGTGTTTTCGTGGATAGGAACGATTTGATTGCCGTCTTCGTAATGGTGTTACATCTCAAAGCCGTGTACGATGAAAAGATTGACACCAAAGATCCTGAACCAGAATCCGGAAGCTATCAGCTATAGAACCATCAGCAACAGTAACAACTAGAAGGGAGCTAGGTGCTGGTTGCTTCAATTGAGAGGTGTGTGAGTGTGGCAATTCACAATCACGGCTAAAGGAGAGAAGATAGAGATGAGAGATCAATTGGAAATGAGAGGTGTTTGGTTGCTCAAGCTTGTTTATATTTTTAGATAATTAGATTTTAATATTTATAAAATTAAATATTTTATAAATACTAAACTCATTATAATATCAAACTCACCCACAACTCTTAAAATTATCCACAAAATTATCTTTAGCAAACGAGTTTTAATAAGTAGATTTATATAAGTTTGCAAATACTATTATCATCCTCATCCGCGACAGAATATTTATTTCCTAAAAAATTAAAAATAAAAATTAAAAAAATGCAGAATATTCCACCCGGTAGCTATTTATCTGTCGCATTACTAGTCGAAGAAGCTACCACATAAATCCAGGCAAGATCCATTAGTGAACAAATAAACAAATACCTTCATTTTTTATTTTTTTTTTAAATTCTGAACCAACAAATAAATAAGTACTTGAGACGAGAGCTAACTCTTGCAATTTCACTATAGAAGCGGTGTGTAAACGCAACAAAATGTCAATTGACTCAAATCTATTCTGATGTTATCTGCTAATTAGCCATACAAGTAGTCAAACTAGAATAACTGATCCAAAATGATGGAAGGGAACAAAAAGAAATTAAAAAATATGAAACAAAAAGCAAAATACAATACAAGTCCCCTGAACAAGAACCCAAGAACACCTAACTATAGAAACCACAAAAACAAATATGAATGCATATAAAACGAATACAGACATGATTTGAATTTTCTGATCAAAACCTTCACAAATTCTATACAAGTGATAAACAAAAGAAACCTAAGCGAACCACCCAAACGAAGAAGAGAAAAAAAAAACTAGTAAACACTTGTATCACACCCGACCATCAAACCCATTATCGGTTCTGTCCTGTCAGCAGCCTGGGGCAGCACAATCATCCTGGTCATCTCGCTCATCTTCATCTCCTAGTTTATACTCACTGAAGTGATTAACACTGAACTTCCACTCACCCTTGATGGGATCATAAGATATGAACTCAGCACCTTGGTCCTCAGCCTTCCTCTTAAGCATATCCTTGTATTTCTCGATTTTTGGTCCTTCTGTATATTGAACTCCAGTCTTTTTGTCAAAGCATTTTATATTGAGGAGAGTTACTTCAGCTGGCTTATTAAGACCTTGTCCAACAGGTGGTTTCTTGCTGTCATCCATGTAAACGATCACCTCACGGTTGTTAAACTGAACAAGGGATTCCAGATCAAGCCGCCGCACATCTGTTTCACCCAGGAACTTGATGCTGCCATAGCCATGGCGTCCAACCACAAAGTCCTTGACATGACGGCAGAATCCTGGTTCAGCCCTTTCCTTCGCTGCTAGCTCTTGGATTCGAGGTTCTGTATAATAGTCAGAGCGTCGGAGCTTTGGCATCAGTGCCTCAATGTTGGCCCCATGTTCGTAGACGATTGCAGCCTCACCAGCTCTATGGCCATTAAGCGTAACGTAGGATTCGTCTTTTTGATTAGAATGATCATCATGGACTCCATTAGGTTTATGATTGACTTTCACAGGTTGAATTCTCTCCTTGACAGTACCATTCTCCACTGGATTTTCTGCAATTCATACAGTTATTAAACAGTCAAATCATTAGTACATCAGCTAGTCAACCAAATCATACTGGTCCATATGCATCAGCGAAATACAGAACTCAACCAACAGGAAAAGAATAAAAGTCCATTAAAATTAGAACACAACAATCCAAGATTCAGTCTAAAAGAAGTCCTCCAGTTGAATTCATAGCTACCTCAGTCCATTAAATCATTTAATGTAAATGACAACAAAGAAGTATGATTTGTTAAAATAAGGTGAGCATGATATTCATATACTTTGTTATCTATAGGCCCAGTCATTTATTTACCTCAATAAATGAACCATAATCCAAGAAAAATAAGGAGAGGGAGAGAAAGAGGGTGGAGCAAGGAGGAATGACACTATGCTACAACCATACCATTCTCATGTACTCGGGTAGATGTATCTTTAGTTGATGACGTCTTCATTGCACTAGCACCTAAAGGCCACTGCCCTGTGGGACGAATAATAAGAGCTCTTGGGTTTTCTCTAGGAATGAAAAGAGCATCCGCCTTAGGTGTGCTGGGTGTCTCTTCATCATCACTGAAAAACGGAACCTGCATTCAGCGATCAAGATATTGTTACATGTACCAAATAATAACCATTCTCAATTAGAGATCACTAGAATAGCAACCTTACCTTCATATTATCACTCTTGGGATTATATTTCCTTGCAGGCAATCTAATCCGCCTTTGCGACAAATGTCGAGATGTCAGTAAGGAAGATATTCTGACAGGAGCTGATTTTTCGACAACCTAATAGAAACTACCAGTAAGTGACATGCATGCAAGAAATCCCACTGAAACTAAGACAAATTCAGAACAGATCGAGCTTACAGGCATACTAGAAATCCCATATTGGATTGAAGGTGCAGTTCCCGCTCGGGCAATTGACATTTGAGGCATCGCAGGTAATGTTCCAAACGGATTTGTAACTGGTACAGGTACAGTGACAGAACTTGGAGTGGCAGACCTGATAAATGTGGGCATGCCAGCATAAGAATTAAATTACAAGAGCAGTTTAAAACCAAAAAATAATTCTTTTGCTCTATCAGACTAAAACTAAATGAAGACACCAATCAAACAAGATTATAAAGACAAACAAAACCAGAAAATTTATTAGAGGGAATACATAAGAAAATGATTCAAATGAGTGCCTAAAAGGTGAAAAACAATATATTGTAAAATAAGTGGCATACGGATGGGATCCAATATATTGTTTGAACTAGCATGCATATAGTATAAATGAGCAAGAGCTTAAGGAAAGAAACATACGATTGTCCAAAGTTACTCTGACCAAAAGTGCCCAAAGTGCCACCAAAGTTACTTGTATTACCTACTACATGGACAGAAAAGTTAATAAAGACAGGAAAATCTAATAAAAAAAGCTAGGGAATTATTTTTCATATATGTAGTACATTAACAAATATAAGAAAAGGAAGCTACCTGCTTGTGTCTGCCCGAAGTTGCTAAAGCCGAAAGCACCAGCAGTCTGAGCAGGCTGCGCCAGTTGAAATGGCATAGAAACAGAAGGCTATGAAAGCAGACAAAGAGAAATCAAATTTCTGTAAAGCTCTCAACACCAGTCCATAGGAGCACACAAACACAGAAGAAAATCAAGCAAATTATATCCCTAACAATAAATGTATGTCCCAAGTCCGTGCAAACCGCTATACATGTGTAACACACCAGAAGATCATTGCAAAAATGAAATCCAGATTATTGTTGGAACTAAAAATTGCATTATTTCAATAGCAAAATTATGCCTTGAGAGAAATTTTATTTGAAAAATATTAAATGACACTACAAGTAGTACTGTCAATTGTCCTGCATAAACCATAATGTTTTAGATAAGCCAACAAGACATATTTTTAATAAGAAAACTATGGGTATTTATATTAATAAATAAACATATTGCACATGAGTAGTGGACCAGGTATCCACCCAAAGTCAACCAAAGCTATAGAAAACAGTATTAATACCCAAAAGTCTGATTTAATCCCAAAGAGACTGCCCAACCCAATACAAAAAAGAGTAGGATACATGCTAAATCCCTAAAACTCCTCTTCAATTAAGATGAATGAAGACAAGCCAATGTGACATATAAAACATATTTTCAAAGATGGATGCTATTCATTTCCAACGTCCATTACCCTTCCAAACAGTCGTTTCAAGGTCCACTTCAGAATGATGGTGTATGATTGTAATGGTAATCAAATGGGCAATTAAAAGAAATGGAACGGACCCTCATAAACCATGAAGGAGCATTGAAAAAATTTACACCTCACATTTACAGAACTCTCAAACCAAATAAAATAAAGGAATGCACAACCACTTTGTGCTTTACTAAAATATATCACATGAAAACACAAGGCCACTTACAGTTGTTTGACCAAAACCCAATGGTGTGCTAGATGGGACCAGTGAAGGAGTGCTTGAGAAAATGCCACCAGAAAAGCCAGAGGAAGGCGTACTAAATAAGTTTGACTGGCCAAAGGAAGGCATGGTACTCTGTCCAAATGAAGCGGTTGCCTGTCCAAAAGCAGAACCTGTCTGCCCAGTGGCAGCAGAACTGAACAAAGGTGACGACTGACTACCAAAGTTCATGCCAGAACCAAATGATGAAATTGTTCCCTGAGGTGCTGTACTGTTGAAGAGGGACGGTGATGACCCAAAAGCTGGAGATGAGCTGGCACCAAATGTGGGAGTTGATGTCGACCCAAAGATTGAAGGCGTTGCAGACGAGGTTGATCCAAAAGGGTTAGCCGAAGATGACACACCAAAAGGAGAAGAACCAAAAGCAGAAGTTGAAGTGGAAGCTCCAAAACTTGAACTAGTGAAGGTTGAATTTTTGGGAGCAAACAAATTAGACATTGTTGAGGAGGAAAATGGACTGGCAGATGATTGCCCAAATGCTGGTGAAGGAGCAAAAGGGCTTGATGGAGCAGCTGACACACCAAATCCAATGCCAGCAGCAGACTGACCAGCAGGAAGCGGACCACCTGAAATTTGACATCAATAAGAAGAGAACTATTGAATCAGTCAATTTCGTTGTTTTAAGGAACAAGCACCACCTAAAATTCCAGATTTCAGCAAATTACCTTTATCTCCCAACTGATAATCCTCCCATCTTAGCTCCTCATGACTTTTATCTTTGTAGACAGGCATGGCAGATATCGACTCCAACTTTCCAGCAGGCTGTGAAGCACCGCCAGTCTCTGCCTCAGTTGTAGGAGCATAAGCAGCTATTCGACTTCCACCACGTTGACCACCAAAAGTTGATTGACCAAAGCCAGTGCTTCCAAATGTTGGTGTTGTACTCTGGCCTCCTGTGTGATAACACATAACAGAACAGCAATTTTTATTTCTTTTTCTTAACAAATTTTGGAAATTAATGACTGCAGTACAACTTACTAAAGGTTATAAAGCTAACTAGGTTCCTTTTATTGAAGACACAGAATGCTTATTATCTAAAGCATATTGTTCTGTAACAGCACATAAACAAAACATATCCATTCAAGAAGCCTACCAAATGGAGAACTCTGAGCTCCGAAGGGAGATGTAGTGGTACCAAATGGGCTGCTACTAAATGCCGATGTTGACTGGCCAAAAGCTGGAGAGGATCCAAAACTGAACGATCCAGTACTGGATGCCCCAAAAGCAGGAGCACTTGAAGGCCCAAATGCAGGAGTACTTGAAGCCCCAAAAGAAGGAGTACTCGAAGCGCCAAAAGCAGGAGTGCTCGAAGCCCCAAAAGGGGGAGTACTTGAAGCTCCAAAGGCTGAAGCACTTGATGAACCAAAAAGAGGAGTGCTAGAAGCCCCAAATGCTCCACCAGATCCAAAAGCTGGAGAACTGGATGCACCAAATGCAGTTCCTGTGCTACCAAAGGCCGGGGTGCTGGTAGCACCAAAGGCTGGTGTGCTGGTAGCTCCAAAGGCAGGGGTGCTGGTAGCTCCAAAAGCAGGGGTGCTGGTAGCACCAAAAGCAGGGGTGCTTGTTGCACCAAATGCAGACTGACTTGATGCTCCAAAAGGTGTTGAGGAACCAAATAAACTGCTTCCAAATGCAGGCTGAGATTGCTGAGTTGTGCTGCCAAAAGGGCTAGTTTGAGTAGAAGTGGAGCCAAATCCAAAAGCAGGCTTCTGGCCAAAGATAGAAGACCCTAGGGATAAATGCATACAGTTAGAGAGAGAAATTTAACGTGAATTCTCATCAAAAGAGAACTGGAAAAAAGAATAATAAAATATGTTAATTAATTTTAGTATATACCGCACACATAAAGTTAAAGATGAAAATTACTCCTCAAATTTAGTTTATTTTGTTTAGGCAAAAAAATCCCACTTAAATCAAGGGGCCTGTCAACACATATCGACCCTTTAATGAAAGAGGATCAAGGCACACCAGTGCAAGAGAAAATAAAAAAAAAAAAAGGAAAAAAAAAAGATAAACTATATAAAATACTATAGAAGGATGATAGAGCAAATAAAATACCACTTATCAAACGGGTTAACTCTGGTTGACATATTGTGTTTCTCTATCGTCTAAATGAAGTTATGTATAGTGGGAAGAGAAAAGAAAAAGCCAAGAACAACATTACTCATTCCAATAAAATAAAGCTACATGTAATAGGAAGAGAAAAGGCAAAAATCAAGAACAAAATTACTCATTCCAATTACTGTCATCAGAAAAAAATTGTCTGGTGGATAGAAACAAAATAAAAGACACATGAAAGCATAAAAAACCTAAGAGAAAATATGTGAGCTAGACATACAAGAAGAATCCCAGTCATCATATGCAAAAACTTAAAAGCCATTAAGCCAGCATCCACCTGAACTGAATTTTTCACATATGGACACCCGGCAATAAATTATATTCATAAGCCATGTATTATTGCTAGAATAACATTACGACACTAAGCACATTTAATGCCCCAAAACACATATTGACCTAGAGCTATAACCATCTATCTCAGAAGTTAAAATCAAAAGTAATAACAAGTCAGGTAAAGAGTGGAGGAGAAACAAAACTTTAAAAAAAAAAATTAAGAATTAATAATAATAATTAAACTAATGGTACTCCATGGACATACTCACCACCGAATGATGACGACGAACTACCAAAAGATGGAGTAGAAGATGCTCCAAAGGCAGGCATTGAACTTCCAAACGCGGGAGATGACGAGGCACCAAAAGTTGTGGTTGATGAAAACGGTGAGGATGATGGAGGTGCACCAAACACCCCAGTTGAAGTGCCTCCAAATATGGAACTCCCTGTAGAACCAAAAGGTGTTGCTGTACCAAATGGTTTGGGAGCAAATGGATTGTTACTTGCATTATTGTTCTGCCCAAAGACTGATTGAGATCCAAATGGGCTACTAGAAGACTGGCCAAATGCTGTCCAATGAAACAATATTAGAAAATGAAACAAATGCAAGCCGCACAGCATGCTTAACCGGTACAAGAATTCTGAGAACTTCTAAGTAGTTACAATCAGTAGAAAATGAAACAAATGTCTGAGACATAAAAATAGTCCCAGGTAACTAGTAACTTTAATTTAACTCAACTATAACCTATAAACTAAGGGCAAAAAACATAGGTCGTGAACAATTTTTTTTTTTAAAAAGTAAAAGCATCAATACAGAAAAGATAATGTACAAAGCATCAAAAGAGCAAATAAGATTAAACTACTGAAAAAAGAATAATTTACTAAGAAAGACAAAGGTAAATGAAAACACTTACGATTAGTTGAACCAAACATTGTCGCTTATCACTCTTTTCTTTTCCTCACTTCAAAACATACACAGAGTCTTGATTTGATTCCAACCTGAAACAAATACCAAATACAAATCAAGAAAAAAGAGAATTGGTCATTAGTTAAAAGAACAAAAAAAGAAGAAGAAACAGAAAAGGAAAGATCAAAAGAAAATGTTTAATTAGATCAAATTAAACAACGTAGTCCTTGCCAAACGACTTCAATCACTGTCACTTTGCATTGTAACAAATAAAATCAGAATAACGAACCTTCGAAACAAAATTGAAAATAATCGCGTTAAAAATGGAAAGCGAATAAAATCACATAGTTTCATTGACAAGAACGAAACACGAATCGCAAAAAAGAAATTAAAATAAAACCCTAGCAGCAACCCAGCCATTACGTAAATGAATTAGGACTAAGCGAATACTCACCGTCGATCTGAACGGAAGCTCGCGCTCTGGACACAGAGAAAGAAGGGTTTACACTTCGCACACACAAAAACAATTACCAAAAGGCCTCTCGTTAACGTGAAAGGTCCTCTTATACTTGGGATTGGGCTCTCTCCATCAGCAGCGTAGCGTTGTTTTTAAGTCCGCTTATTATTATTATTATTATTATTATTATGAAGATGGTACTATTTACCCTCTAACTTATATTTGAAAAAACAATTTTTAATTTTCACTCCACAATTTTTCAAATACTAAAATAATCCTTAATCAAATTATATGCAATAAACATTTTATTTTTCTCTCCACATTTTATAACATTATTTACCAAACTTAAATCATTATATATATTTATATAATTAAACCTTCATATGGCTGGAAATAAATTAATGGCGTAGGTGTATTATTTAGAGATATAAAGTTAAATAATTTATTCAGCATTCATCATTAAAGTGACGTATGTTTGAATACTATATTTTTTTCTTATTTTTACAATCTTAAAACATCTTAAATTCAATTTTTTTCAAACTTACGACTTTAAAGTGTTATACTATATGCTTGAAAGTTTAAATATTTATATATTTATATTGTTATCTATCATGATAATATTAATATGTTATAAATATTTATAAGGTAAGCATTTAATATATAAATAAAAATAAATTCTGAAAAAAATATTTTTAATAACATTATTTTTTTACAATTTAACATAATATTTTCACATTAAAAAATTGTTATCTAATGATAAATGAGTTTGTGTAAAATTGAATAGGGTACTTAATCTTCATTGGACCAAGTAAAAGTTAAGAGCAAGAGAAATTTTAATATGACATATAAATTATGTTTGAGTTAATTAAAAAAAATCGTTTTAGTTACCAAGAAAAAAAAATCAAAGGGTTATTAGGTTTCATATAATAGAAAATAAATATATTTAAAGAGATGTATTTTTTAGAATAAAAAATTAATCTTTAATTTAGACATTTGATTATTGAGATAAAAGTTAAAAAATTTTATTTTTTTATTTATATGAAAATGCATTATATTAATACTTCAGGTATAAAAACAAACAAATAAGCGATAGGTTAACTTTTTAAACTTTATTCAACTATATTTAACAAACTTTTAATGTTGAATTAGAAAACAAACATCATTAGAATAGTTTTTTTTTTTAATTATTTATTGATATTTACAATCAGATTAAACTTTATTCAACCATATTTAATAAAATTTTAATATCAAATTAGAAGAAAAACATCATTAAAATAATTTTTTTAATTATTCTATGAAAGTTACAATCAAATATCAATCCGGATTCTCTTTAATAATCTTAGTATTGCATAGCCAAGAGAGCGCGAGTCTCAACTATTGTTGAGACTCAAACCAATGCGCCTAAGTAGGTTGTCAATTAGCTATGAACCCATTCCCATAAAAATAGTTAAATGACTAAAACTTAAGGAATATTTAATAACTTTTTAGTATTAAATTAAAGTTCTCATGACAACCTTTATATTTTAATAAATAAGTAGCTTGATATTTAATAAATTATATTATTATAGTTATTGTAAGTTAAAAAATAAAGTACTTGAGTTTGGTAAATTTTATTATGAAAGTGTTGTTTTATTATATAGTTATTAAGACAGACATAAGTTAAAATTGTCTTTCATGTGTATGTATTACAGTTTATGAAAAATAAGACCTAATTTTCTTTTTATTAAAATATTAAGCTTACCATGAGAAATTTTAAAAAAATGTGGTGTCTTATTTAATAAATCATTTATAAAAAGCATTTTCTATATGTTCTTAATAATTGTTGTCAAAATAGAGAAACTTAAGAAATGCATAGCTTTTCAAAAATTTACCAAACGTCATTGTTTTGGACTTATGAAATAAGTTATTTATCACGCTTCAATCTCAATTTCAAATAAAATTGTAATCAATTTTAATATTTAATCAAAATATAAATAGCTCCTTACTCTATGGGTGCTCGTTTATTTTAAATACGATCAACTGATTTCTTGCAAAAACTAATGTTCAAATTATTCATTTCACAAAAACTATTGGGGAATGGAGAAAACCTTCTCATCCTGTCCCTGTCATCTCTAAATTGAATGAGCTTGGTTTAGTCATGGAAAAATTCATTAATACCCTTAAATTTTTTATATAATATTATATTTTTTTGCTTTTGTTTTTAAATATCAACTAGAGTTAGAGACTTGTTTTATAACATGATTGAATTATACATTTATTAAATAAACTAAAATTATTATGAGCTAAAATGATACTACTATTTTAACTTATTATAGAAAAAGTGTTATGATTTAATCTAAGTGAAAGAAAATTATGTCAATATATTATAACATAGTTACTAGTTTATTTATTAATGGTTTGTAATAAAATGTTTATAATTTCATAATTTATTTATTCTACCATCATACTTGCTCTTTTTCTTTTTAGTACATTAAATTATTTAAATCCTTTACTTTCTCTATCAATTAAATAAACATTTCATAAAAAAATTTTTGGGTACAATTTTAATAATCTATAAGCCTATATATTGTAATGTTGTTATCCTTTTATTAAATATATGTACTTTGCTAGGAACTTTAATGTTGTGCTTCCTGACATTTGTGTTTTTAATCTATTATATGTATAAGCATTTATATGGCTGAAAAAAAAAGTTATAGGTCCACTCCCTACGCATGATTTAAAATTTATCTTATTTAATCATAAATATTATAGGAATTGAACTAATCATGTTTGTTTTCATAATGATAAAAAATCATAAAAAAAGGTAAAGGTATTTTAGCAAAGAAATTTAACTATAAAGGTGGTCATAAATAGAATGGGGTTTTGATCAAATCAGTCCCTATATACAATTCCTTTAATGATAATATTTTTATTTTAATAAAATAAAGATATTACTAATATACAAAAGAAAATATATTAATAAATAAATAAATATAATCTCTAATGTAGTCAAATATGTGTTTTAATACACACACACACACACATATATATATTAATAGAATCCTCACTAACAAATTGATCATGTCCTCATTATATGTAATGTTGTTATCCTTTTGTTAAATATATGTATTTTGCTAAGAGTTTTGTTAGTGAGGTCCACCCCTACACATAATGTGAAATTTATCTTATTTAACCATGTATTATGTAAATGTATTTCAGCAAAGAAATTTAACGGTAAAGGTGGTCATAAATAATATGGATTTTGATCAAATGAGTGCCTATATATAATTTTTTTTAATGAGGACATTCTCATTTTAACAAAATAAAAATATCACTAACATACCAAAGAAAACATATTTCAATGTACTAATAAACAAAAAAACATTAAAGATTATATATATATATATATATATAACATATATTTCATTACATTAAAGATTATATATTAGTAGAATCCTCACTAACAAAGTGATTATATCCTCATTAGAAAATTGTTATGTATATGAAATCATTCTTTAATGAAGACATCCTCACTTTGTTAAAGCGAGGAAATAAAATACAAAAAACATAACACATATTTCAATATACTAACAAATAAAAAAAAATAGTCTTCAATGTATTAAAATATATATATTAATTATTCTCAAGTGTGAGCTCTTTTATTTTTTTAATGTAGAGACGCTGTTAAATTATCCGGCTTAATAAAATTAATTTTCAATACGCTATAAAACTATATGGTTTAATAATATAAAAAGTTAACTCTATTAAGCCGCATGACTTAACAACATGTCTGTATAAAAAAAAAAAAAAGAGAGTGTCCACACTACAGAATGACTAATTAATTGTTTTCATGTGTAAGCATCTTTTTTTTTAATGCGAACACACTATTAAACCGTGTGGTTTAATAGAACTAATTTTTAATTCAAAATAAAATTATGTAATTTAATAACATTAAAAATAAATTCTAATAAACTATATGACTTAGCAACATATTATATTTATATATATTATATTTATATTCAGGGCTCTTAGAATTCTCTGAATTCTAATTGGGATTCAAGATCTCATCCCAAACGAGTCAAAATTTGGTATAAAATTTTATCACGATTTACTATTTAGTTTGAGATTCAAGACTCGAATTTGTGTTGATTTACTGTTTAGTATAGGATTTGGGTTGTTTGAAAATATTGATCAGGATCCCAAATGTCTTGAAAACTAGGTTTCCATAAATGCATGATACTTCGGTTTGATGAAAAATATAAATTTGACGTGTCGGTCGTGTGTGTATATATATATATATATATGACATGTCAATTTGACAAAAGAAAAGAGATCTAAGATGTCAATAATAAGCCTATAACATATCATTTATGACATAATCTACTATAACAAACTCATATCATTTGGGACACTTGAGGATCCCGATTGGGATTATGGTTGGGATCAAGACATTTTTTTTATTTTGATTTATTATTCGAGATAGGATTTGAAACAACTTTTCCTCCTAATTTACTTTTTGGTAGAGGATGGGAATTGAAAAATGGTGATCAGGACGTATTGATCGCCAACCCTTTTTACATTATTTTGCAACTTATATAATATGACATATGTTACCTCAAGGATTCATTATGAACTTGCATATCATTATTATTATTATTGATTGATTGAAGTAAAATGGTCATGCTTTTCGGGATTTTATTAATAATAATAATAATTACAAAGAACATTGGTCCGATATGCCTTGCAATTTGCATTAATATAATTTCTCGTACCATCCTCGCATGGGTAATATGTATGTTGGAATTGGACTGGGACTGGGTCGTTCTTCAAGCGTTGTTGGCGCGCGCGGCAACGGTTATCATTTATTATTTTTATTTCGGAACAGAGATTATAAAGGAGGAACCCAAGAATGAAAGGGATGAAGATGAGATGACTGAAAATGGTGACACATCATTTTTTTTTATCTATTTATTTATTTGCTTTTCTTAAATTTTAATTTTCATTGTTTAATGGAAATTTAATTTGATGTTTATCTATATACGTAATAAGGCGATACAAACAATAGGGCCTGCAATATCAACGTCCACCTTTAAATTGTCCAAAATAATAATTAATAAACAACTAGGTAGTTTGTCAGTTTGTCTTATGTTCATTTATGCAGCAGGAAGATACCAATCGAAGGGGATACCACCACCAATATAAAAAGAAAAGCAGGGCCTGAAAAAGTGGGATGGTTTAATTTCATTCAATAATAAGAGAAAACAAATTCAAGAATAATGGGAGCAGTAGGTGAAAATAATGTGCGGGGAAGGAAGAAGTCATCGTCAAGGGGACATCACAGATTTGTGGGAGTTAGGCAGAGGCCATCGGGGAGATGGGTGGCTGAGATCAAAGATTCATTGCAGAAAGTGAGGCTCTGGCTTGGAACTTTCGACACTGCTGAGGAAGCTGCACGAGCCTATGATGATGCTGCCCGTGCATTACGCGGTGCTAATGCTCGCACCAACTTTGAATTGCCTGATCAGACTCAGACTCACTCTCAATTATCAAACTCGAGTAATCGTTTTCTGGCTGATATTGTTATTAATAACAGTAATATCGAGCCCTTTTCGTTTGAGCAAGTGTGTGGCTCTGGGAATGAAGCTGATGGACTTCTTGGTGCACTTAAGGCTAAGCTATTTGATTTTGATGGCACTACTAGTACCGTGACCGCAGTGGTGCTCCCCCAACCCCAAACTCAAACTCAACCACAACCTCCTAATAATAGTACTAGTATTGTTGCGTATACTGCTACTGCAAGTACAAATAACTCATCATCAATTGTTGCTGTTCCTCCTCGTGAGGAGGTTGGATACAATAATTATTCTATTAATTCTTCAGGGTGGTCTGCTGGTGTAGCTGCAGCAGGTAAGGCTGATCATCATCTTATCATGGATCATGATCATGCTCATCAAGTTGTTGCTGCAGCTGGTCAGGCTCATAATGTTGGCCTCCAGTGCCAGTGGCATCATCCTAATAGTCCTCCTGCCCAAACTTCATCAACAACCAACATGGTTTGGTCCACTACTGAACCGCAGGCCGCCTATGAAGCATCTTGGTCCACACAAATGAACCGTGCTCTCAGTCCTGAGAATATTCCCTTGTTTACCTCTACCGCTCTTACTACTACAACTGCTGCATCAACTTGGCCAGTTTCTTCTGGGGTTACTAGCTACTCGACAACAGTTGATTTCTCATTTTCCGATCACTACCAAAGTGCCAAAATGAATACAGTGCCAGTGAGCATGCCTATGACTCAAATTGATGGTTCAACTACAGAAGGCGTGTGCTCATCCGACCAACAATTTTTGCACTGTGAGGACAAGGGTTGGACTGCTACTACTGCTACACCTGCCTCATGGGATCCTCTCATCTTTATGTCCTCTCCTCTGTGCTAGGATGATCTATCATCTCTCTCTCTATATATATAAGCCAGAGTTCTCACATTAATTAATTATTCAATTTAAAATTATATATGATCATGCAATCCTTTTATTTATTTTTACTTTTTCTTTTTTTAATTCACAACCGGTACCATCTACCAACAATATTAGCTGCTAATTTTTCTTTCTAGGGTTTAGTTATAATTAGACCATCTCCCGATTTCTGTTATTTGTTGGTAAAGAAAGCTTCGTGTCTTTTACTTGGCATGCAATAATATCAAGCATAAATAATTTGTAATATCTAGCTTGCATCTTGTTAAAGGTTGACTGCACAAATTCTGATCTCTTTCTTATAACGAATCTCAACATGGATTAATTTTCCCCAACTTACGCAAAAATTATCTGCAAATTATAGAACAGCAAAAAAAAAAAAAAAAACATATCATTAGTCTAAAGCCATAAAGTTGATGTGCCAGTTGCCACTCTATGGATAATTATGCACAATATCATCACTTAATGAGTATGTAACTCTTAAGTTGAGCTGTAATTTATTTCGTAACCGATGGTATTTATCAGGAAATTTAACTAGAATTTCTTATTAATTATCTGTTGGGATTACGTGCTTTATAAATTATATTAATTTATTTATTTATGATAAATATATTTTTTTATTAATAAAATATTTGAGGCATTTTTCAGATATTTAAATTGCATAAATATTTTGAATAAGATTCATTTAATCATATTATATGTATTTATGTGATTATCATATGGATTCACAAAAGACATAAATACAAGCCATCTTATAATTAAATAAATTGAGTTCACAGTTGATAAATAGAGTTGGACACTCTATTTATGTTTAAATTGTAGTAAATTTATTGAATGATTTGTCTTATTCATATATGAATTTACTTATTAGTTTTATTATATTGAACTGGATCATATATGAGATTTAATTAGCCTTGAAATAATTGTCAGATTTGTTAAATCTTATAGACATTGATTTTATTGCAACCTCAATCTTAAGTTAATTATAATTTCATGTTTATGATTGTCATTCTATTTGAGTTACCAATGGATACGACATATATTTTTAGTCAAGATTACTCGATATATTGGTGGGAGCAATTATGAACAGTGAGATTATAGATTAACATTATAGAATTTGTACAACACATCTCTTGATGGATTTTTGGTACTTGATCATAGAATTCTCTGGCCAGAGTGTGTCAACATAATTAGTATGTTGAAATTAATTATTAGAGAAAGTAAATAAATGTCAAGAAACAAGATATAATTAAATTGATTGGACAGTTGAGATATCAATTTAATTAGCAATGTGGTACAAAGGATTGTTCAGCAAAAAAATCAATGTGATATGGGTTGAATTATTATTTGAGAACACTATCCTAGATAATATACAATTATGGAGGTTAGCCCCAATTTTATAGTGAAATAGATTTGGAATTAAATAATCAAACTAGTTTAATTATATATTTAATTATTATAGCCATTATTATATATACTTATATGATCCCTGGGTTAGCTCATTGGATTAACAAGTAAGATAACTAGTTATTTTGGTTAAAAGTCTAAATATATTATTTGATAGGAGGCTCCAATTAATATACTTGTGTATAAGAGACCTTACGTTATTTTACAATGTGGTCCCTTATAACATCACAAGTGTAACGCTAAAAGCTTTTGAGTTTTTATCTTATTTTAATTTAATCAATTATTTTGATTTAATATAATTAAAAGAGAGATAAATAAAGAGCATAAGGCTTTCCACTACTACAATATAAAAAGACTTTTTTCTCTACAAAAGAAAAAGAAGAAGCCATAATGTACAGATCAAGAAAAGAGAATTTTTCTCTCTGAGAGAAAAATATTTTCTTATTAGTTGTTTTCAGTGGTGATAAAGACTCTTACACGTCAAGTACATATTAAACTTTAGTCATAACTTAAAAAATCATTAGTGACAGATCGTGATCTAATAGGAGAGATGATGTAAATTATGACTTGGGACCTTTAATTACTACAACGAAAAAGTCAAGGTACGATTTCTAGATTATAATAATTTTATATATTGTATGAGAAAGCGATCTTATTATTTGCGAAATAATTTTAAAGCCGACACTACCAACATATAAAGTTGAGTATTGCTTTGGGAATAGATCAAAGTAGCCTCGAGTAGACCACCATGATCAAGTAATTATATGATGAGCTCAAGTAAAGTACCTCGACTAGGTGGTTATCTAGTTATCTTAAACAAATCACCTCGACCAGGTGATTGCCTGGTAACTCTGAGCAGAGCACTGCGACTAGTGAGTAATTCCAGTTATCTCGACCAGATGCGTATAATAATTATTACGGTCATAATTATGATAACAGTTATTATGATAATTATTATGATGGTTATCATTAATCATTATTCCAATCATTATTATGTTTATTACTGCGCTGATTAGTACAAAAATTATAATGATTATGGGGGTTATGATGATGATGATTATTATTTATTGGGATGATTATAATGATTTTGGAGGTCTCTTCCAGAGGATCTCATGCTCTCTTTCTCTCACAAAGAAATGATTTTATTGGACATTCTATTAAAAATCTTTTAGCTGGAAGGCAATGTGAATTAAGTCATATGAGAGGTGGCACAAATTTTTCCCATATTCAGTTACTGACTTGAGAGTCAGAGGATTCACGTCGGAAAAACTTCCAGCGCCTCTGACCATCTTATGTGATTTTAAGTAATTGTAAATAATTTACTAGCACTTACAGATATCTATAGTGATTAACAAACCGCTTTCTCAAAAAAATAAATTTTACGGCCAAGTTGAAGTCTAATACCAGCATTGGTCAAGTTGAAGAAATTCAAGTGTTGGCAAAGAAATTTGCTTGAGGTAAAAGCGACCAGATTTTTTGTATTAACAAGTATAAAATTTTTAGAAACTTGTAATATATACATGACGAGATATCCTTGGAAAATATTAGCATACACAGAATCTAGATGATCAGGTGCTTTGCTGCACTCCTTCAAAGTTGTTATATGTAAATAAAAAGAATTAATTATAATCATGGTTTCCTTGAGACCATTACCGAATACCGACAAAGACAGCAACGAACAAATTTGGTAGAATATTCTTTTGGATGATCAGGAAGGGGTCGTGGGAATGGGACTAATTAAGAAGTGGAGAATTGTATGATAGCAACTCCATCCATATCGTATGGGTGTTTCCAATTACAAAATTCGTGGACTATGTGACGATGATGACAAAATGTACTTGTCCAAGCCAGCTGAGCTGATACAAGACTTGGTAACTTGGTCTAATAAATCTGCTGAGAAAACCTATGGAAACATTTTGTTTCTAATTTCAATGACACAGAAAGTAGTATTGTTCTTAACATGTTATTTTTGTCCGGGAGCAGATATGATAACTAACGTCAGCAGAAGCTTTGGCAGAAAGAAAAAAATGCCAAAGATTACTATCAGGACTGCTTTTCTCTAACTCTGATTATGCGTGAATGCTTAATTACAATTATATATAAATTAAATCGTAGATGCTTTGACTCTTGCATAATTGATCAACATATACAATAAACTGATGTGCAGCAGCAATAGCTAGCTGAATGAATGGGTTCACCCTTTTGCGTTTTCCGAAACCATTGATTTAGATCTCATTCCATGCTATATACAACACAACCACTGGCATGGGACCTTGGTCGTCTACCACTGGCATGGGACCTTGATCGGCTGCCATGGAAGGTAGTACGGATATATATATAGAGATATCCATTCCGACGGCTTTTAAAAAGGGACCGTGAAGCTGTTATTTATTTGGCATATGGAATGTAATCATGTTTTGATTCTCTTAATTAGTTGCATAAATGTAACATAAAAGATCAAATTCATTGAAACTTGATATTTTTGTTTTGTAATGCCCAAGAGCATTTACCATCCCAATTGTTAAGACTAGTCTTTAATATTAAAGTTGCTGCGATCATCTACTTGCGTAATCATTTGGGCAGGCAGTGCCAGTTAACATGGTATCAAACAAACACGTCTCTGTCAAACCTGGTCAATTTCCTATCTAGTTTCTGTTCTTGGTCTAATGTCGAATTAATTTGTACGCATATCTATTCTATAGCACACAAATGGCAAAACTAGCTGTTAAAGCAGATAGGACCAGCAAGCGTGAATAAACACATTAATTACATATACTTACAATGCACAAACTGATAAAGCTATGCATTATATATTTACATATATATTGTGTTTATTCACGCTTACTGGTCCTATCAGCTTTGACAGTTTTGCCATTTGTGTGATTAACCTGCAATAAATCTGTTAAAAGATAGCAAGCCGAATATTTTCTAGCTTGGACAACAAGATAGAAAGTTCACTGATAAGAATGTGCTATGAAAGAATATGAGAGCTTTATTGAGTTAACATCACTGGTTAGGAAATTTAGGCACATGGGTTTAAACATGAGTAATGAATGCTGATTTCAATATCTCAGGGAAGCATCTAATGCTTTCAATATTCTGTATCAAGTCTGCAGTGTTTTATTGTAATTAAGATTTGACATATTGTTCTTTCCCTATTGTAAATTATATGAGGGCACTGCTCATTGGGTTTCAGAGATGAAGTATTAGATGCTATGTACTGTGCAGGAGAGTGGGAAGATGCCTGCGGCCTGCCTATGACTCATTTATGGTAATATTGATAATAAAAAAAGCTTGACTATAACATAGAGAAACGTAAGCCAAATAATCAATGTCTAGAAGGACATGCAAAAGGAAGTTGTGGCCAACATGATGCAATAGCCACCTTCTGGGACGAGCTCAGGCATTGATGCTGAAGCCCGGCAACGATTCCACATAATCTTCATCTATTGGAAAGTATCTATCAAAAGAAGGCAAAAAGAAGAGAATAAATATTAAACTATTGCCAAAGTTGGTTGCTTGAAGCATTATTGTGATTTGAAGAATTTAATCTTGCTTTGTGCCCACTTATTCTGAAGTCCATTTATTTAGAGCTAGAGAGTGATGTTTGTCTAAGGTCAGTTGTTGTATAGACAGAAAGAAAGGAAGAGATAGGAGAGGCCTCGCTTGCTATATCGATAGTCGTCAACTGAGTGGTTCTGATGAAGAGCTGCAATGAATGGAAACCTTTTATTGCAATGATAGCAGTTGAGTTTGGGTTTGCCACTGTAAATATTTTTCTTAAGAAAGTCCTTGAAGAAGGGATGAATGATTTGGTTTTTATCACATGCCGGCTGTTGGTTGCTACCATTTTGTTAGCTCCAATCGGATACTTTTGGGAAAGGTAGGGACTTCTTCAAGTAGTTTTTATTCTCATTTTTAAGTAAGTGCCCCAGCTTAACCCAAGCTCCACGTCCACATATAGCTGTTTAATGGACTCGTTAAGCTGAATTCTTTGCCTTGAAAGTATTTCAACAGCGAGCTATTTTGTATGCTTGAATCAATGACTTTGTTGAACAACCTTTTATCAGCTGTACCTCATTGCTAATGTTTCATATTTAGACATTTAAGTTACAAACTTGCTTGCAGGAATAGTAGACCGAAGCTCACACTTCGCATCTTGTGTTACCTCTTTTTCAGCGCAATTGTCGGGTTAGTTACATAGTGATATTCACACAGCTTTTTAAATATTTCATCTGTTCATGCCTCACCAATTGAGTACTCTTGTGTTGTAGGACATCGCTGACTCAATACTTCTTCCTTCTTGGAATTCAATACACATCTGCAACATTTGCATGTGCCTTCATCAACATGGTTCCTGTGATCACATTCGTAATGGCTCTGCCATTTGGGTATGAATAAGTAATTATCTCCTTGATTATATTCTTGTGCAGTCCCTGCATTAGTAATTTCAAATTTGTCTGTTCAATCATTCTGCAGACTAGAGACTGCGGACATAAAAGGCATAAGTGGAAAAGCTAAAGTAGTTGGCACCCTGGTGTGCATTGGCGGTGCTATGTTGCTTACTCTTTACAAAGGAATGCCTTTGTTTGACCATTCGCACTCTCAAGCTGAAACTGCGATCAATGTAATGCAAATGCACTCTACCGAAAAGACTCAGAAATGGACACTTGGTACTATAGCTTTGACAGTGGGAACCCTCTTGTGGGCTTCATGGTTTCTTATTCAGTCGTATATAGGCAAGAGATACCCCTGTAAGTATTCAAGCACAGCTATTTTGACCTTATTTGGTGCCATTCAGGCGGCTATCTTGAGTTTGGCAACTAACAGGGACCATTCTGCATGGTGTTTCAAGGGGAAAATAGAAATTATATCAGTCCTCTATGCTGTAAGAATTACTGTTCCCTTCTTATGAATTAAAAATATTGTATCATCGGTGCACTAGTAGGATCAGATCTTTGTACAAAAGTTTTTGCTGTGATGTGATGAGAGGTAGGGGGACTAGGCTAATGCTATCAACAGAAAGGTCAGAAACAGAAAAAAAAAATGGTTGAGATACTGTTAATTTTCAATTCAAACAGATAATTCTGCATCTATTTATTGAAAACTTGGTAATGTGGTCTCGTTTTATTAAATCGTGATGCACTCTTTTGGAATTGGTCATTTATATGTAATGAAAGCTCTGTTTGTGCAGGGAATCGTGGGATCGGGTCTGTGTTATGTGGGATTGACGTGGTGTGTCAAGAAGAAAGGTCCTGTCTTTACCGCCGCATTTAGCCCCCTTGTGCAGATAATGGCAGCAATGTTTGATATTCCCCTTTTGCATGAGCGACTTCATATTGGAAGGTGATTTCTTATTTGTACCAATTAACAAATATTGATCGATACCGCCTGTATTTATAATTCTTTTGATACTTTAATGAACAGTCTGCTGGGATCGATTACTGTGATAATCGGACTGTACATTCTTTTGTGGGGAAAGAACAAAGAAATGCAGAATTGTGTATCAAAAGTAACTCAAGAAGCTGAAGATATCAAGGAACAAGAGCCACATTTGCCAGTCATCGCTGTCTCTGCAGCTTCAAATTGTTCTTGAGAATAAGCTGCTTAATATTTTCTAAAATTATGCAATATGCATGGTTCGTGAACAAACTCTTGTGTAAATTTCAACGAGTTCTTTCACTCTCCACAAAAATAAAAGTTAACTAACTCTCCGTCCCTTTTGTTTAACGGCTGCAACTTGCAAAGTCTGCCCAAGTACTCTTCAGTCGCAATAATCGTGTTCATAAGCTAATTGTGAAGCAAACTCGGTATTCTTATACCGATGGAAATGGGAATTTTTCACTTTTCAGTTCCAGGCACGTGCATATGCAAGGAAACACTATCGAAAGTTCTTTGTCAAGAGGCAGTTAATATTCCTGTTTGAAACGTGAAGGTCGCCATAAAAGTGACTGATCAAGAATGAGATTGAAGTTTAATTTGATGTTAATGTGCGAATATGGTATATATAATAAAGCAGAAGCAGATTGGGATGGGATCAGAATCACAGTGTAATTAATGGAGCAGAAATTACAGTGAGTGTAGCATTTATCATCGAACACAACGCCTATGCTCTAGAATTTGATGACTCGTTCAAGTTTAATTGAGTTACGATTGGCAATATCGCTCCATTGAAACCCAATCTAAACGTGAGAGTAGGTGACAACAACAGTTTGCATATGGATCGTTGATTTGTAATTAAATAATTGGGGAAACACTTGAGCAAACAAACCATCTAGCTTGGAAAAATGAAATATATATATATATATTAGGTCATAGATTTAAATAGAGATCTAATGATCGACCGCCGATCATTGCTTTGACGACAGTTACAAGTTGCTTGATTGAAATACTTGAATTTATTATTGTTTATTGTTAAGCATAACACTCCAATGAGCAGACACAAAAACACACCTTGACAAGTATCTATAGACGGTACATAATTAATTAAATGGAACACACGCGCGCGCGCGCACATGCAGAGCCTCCAAATGCTACGGATAGATAGATACACTCAGCTGATCATAAGTTAATAATAACAAATCTCCCAAAAGCAGTGTAGCGTAAAGACTTATTATTATATGAGGACAGATGTATGTATGGCTAACTATTAAGACGGTAGTTATTGAGCACGTACTTGTTCGAGATGTGTGTGTGTGTGTGTGTAGGTGCTTTTGCATATTTTGGCGCTAATTGATGAGGTCAATCAGAATGGCGATCATCAGTGTGATTGTCACTCTTGAAAGTTTCCTTATCTTTCTTCTTCGCCTTCTTTCCGTGCTTGTCCGCTGGTTTGTGGCCATGGGGCTGGAAATCGTAAACATCAGTGATGTCCAAGTGAACACCGGGATCATTGGTGCTGTAGGTGCTACTCAGCATGATTGAGTTATTAACAGCTTGGAAATTGCTGTTCACATAGGTACTCAGCGGCTCGTGTTCAGGCTCAGGCTCACCATGACCATGAGGATTCAGCTTATCATCCGGCGTTAACTCGGTTCGCATAGTGGCCCCGGTGTTGCTTCCCGCAAGCGTAACGATTCTGACACCATCTTCATGATCGTCCTCTTCATGGTGGACCAGGCTTGAAGAACCAGGCTTATGATGATGATCGGTAATGCGCCCGGTTATTGCATTGACCATGTTCCTGATTTCACGATCGAGCTCTTTATGATTCTTATGCTTCTCATCTTCGTTTGGTGCCTGAGAGTGACCGTGACTGGGCTTTGTTAGCTCAGAAAGCATGGTGTTTTTATCAAAATTTTATAAAAATGAGAGACGAAAGGTGCGCTTGTTGTTAGGGAATTGGAGTTGGGATATAAATAGGAATAGCCAAGAGCCTACTGTTTGTTGAGACATGAGAGAATAAAGGGGGGCTGGGTTGCCTTAGATGGCAATGCAAGGATTTCAATTTATTCCAGCTCAAAAGAGGAGGATCACTTGACAAGGGGTTTTCATCTCACATTCAATATTTACTTGATTGACAAATTGCTTTTGTGAGCCTTACTCTCTCTGTTTTTCTTTTACATTTGTAACACTTGTCAAGGCAAAGAATCATTCTACTCACTCAATGCCGGCTTGAGATTGGGGCTTTTAAGCCCGACTAACAATCAACTCAACGACGGCCATGTATTTGTTCCTAAGTAGCAGGTGTGTATGCTTGATATGATATGACCTAGGAGAGACATGATTTATATATATATATATTCTTTTTGTAAAGGCAAAAGAAGGGGGAATCTAAAAGTCTTTATTGATTGATTATCTCTTTTTGTCACTGCCTGCATGGCTGGCATGATCAATTAATTCAAACAAACAAGTCAATTTGGGCCTATAATCACCGGAGCGGCCCAGAATCAAGCGTCTTAAGCCCAACTCCTCCAGAATTTGGACGGGTGAAAGAGTGAACACACAACCGCTGTATATGGTGAGACTCAGCGCAATAGGTTGACTCTTGACAGTGACTCTTCCTTCTTTTTTTTTTTTTGTGATTTGTGAAACTAAAATAATTTTTTATGCGAGTGGGGTCGTTGGACAGCGAGGGTGGGTGGTAAGGCTCGGGCCAACAGTATCATTGACATCGTCTAAGTGTCTATTATTAATTAATCAATGTAGCTTCACTGTAACTGTCGGTTGAAAATGAAGTTAAACCACGGCAAATGATTTATATTTTATAACTTTTATTCCTATAAAATAAAAAAAATTGTTGGCCGGCATTCCTGCTTATTAATTTTTAAGATTGAAGATTCAAAATCTTCTAAGGAGTTTATTTTATAATACCATCAGAATTTTTTTTTTAATTAAATAAATTTATTTTTATCTGTCTTTTAAATTAACAAAATAAATTATTATATTTATTTTATTTTATAATATCACTAGTTACTCTTTTTTTAAGTAATTAAGCATTGATTTGAGACTATAATAGTTGATAAAATAAGTTATTTTATTATATAAATAAAATAAATATTTAATTAAAGATAATTTATATTTAATAAAAATATTATTATAATTATTGTGAGTTTAAAAGATATAACACGTACATTTAATAAATTTATTAAGAGAGTTTTATTTTATTGTATAATAATTAAAATATATATATATATTTTTTATATATTTGAGTTTATAAAAAAATAAGATATAAATATATTTTTTAAAATATTAAAATTATAACAATAATTTAAAAAATATGTGATGGTTATTATAAAAAATAATTTTTTTACCTATAATAAAAAAAAGTAACAAACAGTATTTTTAATAAAATTTAGGAAATAAGTTGGTTACAGGATTTCAGGGAGCCTTTTGAAACTGCAGATCTCGCATATTTTTTAAAAATAACTATTAAATAAAATAGAAAATAATACAATTTATGTATATATTATTTTATACGGTAAAAGATGAAGGGCAACAGAATTAGAATTTAGAAAAACATAGTCACAGGCACCAAAGCCCGAAGGCGATAGGCGCGGCCAACTCACTGCAGGCGTTGCGTCACTTTGAGTTGGTTAGATAATTATTAATTTTACGATTATATCATCCAGATAATAGAAACCGAAGCATTCATCAGGTACATGATTTTTGTTTATCTTAATTGATTAATTAATTCAGTGTTTGAACGGTTATTCGTTTATCGTACTTAATTGATTAATTAATTCAATATTTTAATGGTTATTCAACAGTCGTATCTATGTTAGCTTAAGCTTTATGTTGTTGACTCACTGATATGTGACTGAGAGCATGAGCTTCTCGAAGACAAAAAATGATTATGAATTTATAAATAAATGAATGTTAATGTTATTGAAGGTGTACTGCTAAATAGGGTAGGGTTTTTGGGTGAATTGATTTGAAAGTTGAAACAGATGCAGAATGGTGGAAACACCAACCAACGAGACCTTGAAAAGGGGAACGATCAAGAAGTTAATAATTCTGCTGACGGCGCCAATTCAACCTTGCATTTACCTACCATTGTGATTTCTAATGGAGAATCTCATATTGAACCCAATGACAAATCTAACTCTTCAAAGGGCGAATCCACCAAGAAGGATTTCCTGTCATGGACTGCCAGTTCTCATGAACAATGCAGGTATTTCTCAATCTCCAATCTATAGTGTTGCCCCAAATTTTAATATTAGTTTCTACATTGGTATATTTTTGGCATTTCCATTTCTTTTAAAAGTTATAAGTTGTTGATCGACATTAGCCAAGTATATGCTCGACCAAATCTATAACTCATCATAATTCAACTTTTTCAATTTTAGTGCGATTATATTTCCTTCCAGATAACTGAGAACAACTTGTTTTGCTTTGATGTTGTTTTTCAGAGTGTGTCAGCAGGATAAGGAAGAGATTCTAATAGATCTTGGATGCCATTGTCGTGGTGGTCTTGCGAAAGCCCACCGCTCTTGCATAGACACTTGGTTTCACACAAAAGGATCAAACAAATGCGAGATATGCCAGTAATCATTCTGCTAAATTCATTGAAGGTATAATCTTAGCTTCGTTTCCAACATATCATGAAATGATTGGTTTTTGTTTTTCTGCAGACAGGTAGCTGCAAATGTACCACCTCCAGAGTCCCAACCAAGTGTGAGTATTACCAACCATTTGCCTTTGTTCATGATTATATTGGTTTAATGCATGGATGTTGTTTGGTTTCTGATGCTTTTTGATATGGTCTCTGTAGATTTTGTTGATAACTCGCTTTTCAGTTTTCATAGCCCCAACCGTTCATTGCGCTGGCCATTAGAACTAATAAGTACAAGATTGTAACCTATCAACACTGTCTGACTTCTCTTTCTTTTGTATCTAAAGCCAATTTTTTTGTATTGTCTTCCAATTCTTACTGGCTATTGTGTTTTCTTTTTAAGTCTGGAACTGGATCTGCCACGAGTTTTTGTTGTGGATCCGCCATGAGTTTTTGTTGTGGATCCATTATTATACCCCTGTAGGTTTATGTTTTTATCTAGGTATGTCATGGCCACAAGTTTCTGTCAAGTCTGGATGCAGATGTGGAGAATTGTGTTTATTAGTGAATGGCACTGCCCATTTATAGATTTATTATTGATAAATAAGATTATTGGAATGCAAGGGCACCAAATGGTACAAGAAAACTATGAATTTGGTTTTGCAAGGGCACCAAATGGTACAAGAAAACTATGAATTTGGTTTTGATATGAGTTTGTATAATTTTGATTCTCTCATGTTTCATGTAGCAGACAAATTACTTGGTATGGAGTATTGACCCAACCTTCAGATCACAAGATCGTGAAAGGGTAGGGTCTAATTGTGGCCAATCTGCTGGATCATTTTTGTAATCATATTATGGTAACGATGTTCTTTGCTGTGGTTTAACGTTGAGTCATCTGTGTAACAGGGATGCTTTAGTCCACTTTGGGTGGCATTCTCGATCCTAATTGGTGGACTCCTCTTGGATGTGCTGATTTCAATAACCCTTGGTGTCTCTGCTCTGCCGGTTAATATTATCATAGGTACACTGTTTAAACTTGAGTGTGTCCTGTACATATGCAATCCTGTTCCATTTTTATTCCGAGCATGCAAGATGATGCTGAACTTGAGATACATTTTCAGGTGTCATTGTTGTGCTTGGACTTGGAACTGCACTCCGCCTTGCCTTGGAATTTTGCCATGAGTGGAATTTGAGGAGAGTTGTGCAAAGGGTAGAAACAAATGTAAACCTTGGAGACCATCCTGCACTATAGGTAAATCTGTATATAATGAAATTTAGAACTTAGAAGTGAAATTATGATCTGTCAACCTGTCTATAAATGTTCATCTTAGTGGTATTTGTTGTTTTATGAGGGCATCGTTGTTGGTTACTGCCGACATTGGTGCACCTTGATGGATATTAGAACATCATTTCTTGGACATATTAAAAAGCTATAGAGTTTGACATTAAGGTACCATGTGTTATGTGGATAGCTTTTCAAACCTTTTGCTCGAGTACAGAGTCAGTTCTTTTTTTTTTTTCCTTTTTTCTTGAAAGGGGTAGTGAATTGATCATTGCTATTTCTTTCAATGTGAATGCATGCCATGCCATTTCAAAGGAATAGCATATGAGATTATATATGAGGAGCTGCTCATGATGAATGCCCTTAACCTCAAATGACATGATTCCTTTCTAGTTTCTAGGACATGGTGAGTTTGATCGTGTGACCTATTTTTTGTTTCAGTTTTTTGAAACAAAACCTCAGAAGGGACAAAAGTTTCAAAAATTTCATGCCAACACTTAAAAAAAAAATCATCCCCATGAAACTTGGTGCCTAAGTTTGATGAGGTGATGGAAAACAAAGGTTGACTCAGGACATTACTGGTAACATAGCCAGATCAAACTTCTATGGGCTTTGGACTATCATTTTCTGAAGGGTCTGAGTAGCTCTTTGAAGTTTGGACTTTGCTTGCCTCTTTGAGAGTGGAAACTGGAAACACTGTAATGAAGACATGTGGAGATTGGGTTTGGGGAATGTCAATTTCCAGCCCTTTTATTTCCATGATTTTCCATGAAAACAAAGGGGCTGGAGCAGCTGCCCCAAACGCTCCCTTAATTTTGGGGGGATTACTACTGGGTCTGGTACTGGAATATGCTGTCTGCCTGCAGAGTACATTCATTTAGATGGTGGCTACATTTTACTAGCCCAGCAATCATTTTTCTTTTATCAAATTTTGTAAAATTACTAATGGTAATACATTGGAACCAGGAATGAAAGCCCTAAAATATGACAAGTGAAAAAAGTTTTTGAAATGAAATGATATGAAATATTCACCCCCTTCTCGGTTCCCACTCCTACATGCCGTGCTACCTACGTATGGTTTCTATTTTTTTTTCATTATTTTTTCACAAGAATAGTAGTAGCAGAAAAAGTTAATTGAAGTTTTCAATTAGCTGATCTTTGAAATCTCTGTATTATACAATCCGTGAATTATGAAAGAATGCTTTCTTTTTCCCCCCAAAAATAAAAAAAATAATAATAAATGAATTTAGTAAGAAGAAATATGGAATGAAATTGATTTTGTCGGCCGCGAAAGTCACTGCTTTTTGGACTTGGCTAAAAAGAGCATGCAAACTGTGATTCCAAATAGCATTTGAATCAAACAGATTGTCCCGTAAAATAGAGATCTTACCTGTCTTCACCCACAATTTGGCCTGCGATATAAAATATACGATTTTTTTTAATTTGTTCAATTATGAGTCGAAGTTTGTTCAATTCTGTTAACTATTAATTAATTTAATTAATTAGTACTTTTCTCTCTTTTTTTTTTCTTGGGGTGGAAAGATCGAACCACTATACTATCACGGTCAACTATAAGAAGTCGTTTATCCTGTAGTCATCGAGAAGCACTCAACTCAAGCTTCTTCAATCAGCCCAAGTTCTTCAATTTAGATGCAGCAAGATGATATAAAGATGAACTAAGAAGCTAATAAAGAATCAGAATATCAACAAGATGACAGCAGAATCAGGAGCTATCATGAGCAAACAAAAACCAGTAAAGAATTACAAAATACAGCTAATTATATGGTTCAGCCAATTTGCATTGACTTGCATCCACGAGATGAACAAACTGATCAGCTTTATTGATTGAATCAAGTCTCAATTTACAGAGAATTACAGAGCAATCTTCAACGAATAAGAAGGCTTTCTTTCGTCAAGCTCTCTCTCTTCACCGAATGCTCTAGTTCACTCTTGGAATCATACCAGAACCAGCTGTGATAACAGCTTTATAACGAACCCAGGAGCTTGCCCAGAAACACACGTGAGAGGCATGTGCAATAACGGCTTCTTAACAACCTTCACATGCACGTGCGTTGCTCGTGTTTCATTAAACCCAAAAGGGCAAAGGTTCTAGTCGCTAGTAAAATTGATGCAACGTGAAACGCATGTATGCCTGTTGTTTTGCTTAAGTAACCTAACCTCAGAAACGCAAGTTACCTCTGCCGTTTCATGCACACTTCATTTGTTTCAGTGGTACTCAACATATGCTTATTCACTTTAACAGAGGTGAATGCTTGGATGACAATCATGACACCACAAAAAAGCATCAATTTTCCACCCAATGATTGCAAACATTATTAATTTTTCACTCTTAATTAGATAATGGAACTTGTTTTTATTTTTTTTAACTCCGAAATAACATAAATTTATTGAAATATATCAAAGTCAAGTTATTTTTATGTTAATAAAATTTTATCTGCTGAAACAAAAATAATAAAAAAATCATTTAAATTCGACTTCCAAAAGAAAATATAAATTCAACTAATTTCTTAAAAAAAATCAAGCATTAAAGGTATGTTTGGGATTGAGGTGTTATATCTTAAAAGGTACAGTTGCTGTGAAAAAAAAAAACTGTAATTATAAAACAAAAGTTAATAATATGTAGTAAATATAATTTTTAAATAATAATTTTGACAAAATTATAAATTTTTCATCATATAAGTTAATAATCATATTAATATTACTTCTAAGTTACAGCATCTAGTGTTTACCAAATACTTTAGAGTATATTTCAAATTGAAGTGTTGTAGCTTTTAAGCTACAATTGTTGTAGAGAAAAAGCTGCAATTATAAAATAAAAATAAGATTCCACTACCCCTGATGATGAGGAGACCTGCCCAAAAATCCTTGTGACAGCAGATGATAAGAGAAGACTGAGGTGGCCATAGCACAAAACACTGATTGTGAAGCTACTGGGTAAAACCATAGGGTTCAATTATTTGAGTTTAAGGCAGATGTGGTCTTCAAAAGAAGAGTTGAAGCTTATTGATTTAGGGAAACTACTTAGCCAAGTTTGCTAACTTAGAGGATTATGATTATGTTCTGAGTAAAGGACCATGGATGATTGCAAACCACTACCTCACCATCCGCAAATGGTGTCCTTCTTTCTAACCAGAGGAGGATGTCATTAAGAATCTGGTTGTATGGGCTACGCTAAACCTCTCTATTCTGAACCTCCTTCACACTGCTGGGTGAAGGTATCTCTGATAGAGCTCGGATCTGCTTAGGATTGGCCTCAATTCCTCTCTGGATTACCAGAGACCCACGAATGGAATTTCCGATAGCCCTCATGCACATTTCTTCGGGTTCAAGCACATCAACACTCACTTCTATTCCTGTCCTGCTGTGGAAGCAGTGGCTGGAAGCTTCACTGTGGGGGCAGGTGGTCTGATGGAGCTAATTAGATCCATAACCAAGATAGAGTCATTCCTGGAACCCAGGATTAATCCTGAGACTAGCCCACAAGAATCCATCTCAAGATTATAACCCGCAATACAAAGACTAACCATGGAGGTTACTGAAGCTGTTGAATCGACCATGCTCTTTCCCATATCACCTATACCAATCCGAAGCTAACCCCTGCACCCGATTCATCCCCTTGAATAATGGGTTTGCCTGCGAGTCTTTCTTTGAATTTATGATGGAGAGACAAGGAAGATAGTGAAACTTTTTTTTTTTTTTCTCGGCTAGCTCATTTGAAAAATCTGGGAAGCAACGACGAAGAAGCAATTGATTATTCCTATAAAGCCGAAGCCAGTAATAAATATAATTTTTAAATAATAATTTTGACAAAATTATTAAAGACATGATAGATTTTTTATCATATAAGTAAAAAATCATTTTAACATAACTTTTAAGGTATAGCAATTAGTGTTTTACCAAACACTTTAGTGCTGTAATTTAAAAGTTACAGCTGTCCGAACTCAATCCTAAACATACCCTCAGTGGTGTAACTTAAAACCTACAGCTGTCCATCCTCAATCCTAAACATACGCTAAATGATGAAATCTCACAAATAAGTTAACCACAACTTTCCAGAAATCTCACAAATAAGTTAACCACAACTTTCCTCTTGTCAAAAGCTTCAAAACATATAATATATGTCCAAATCTAATATTATTTATTTATATCTCTAGTGTGCTATATAATGATAAATAACATTTAATGGATAAAATTTTCGTGTTGCTTAAATTTCTTAAAAAATCTTAACCCCCAAAGTGGATGTGCGACATAATTTACGAGGGCTTCAGGCATGAACACCTAAACAAAATTAAAAGTTTTTGTGTGTTGTCAATAATGAGTGAACCGTGAGGTGGGTGGAGGGTTAGATTTAATATATATATATTTTTATGAAATATATACGTTATACTAATATTTTTCCCAAGTTCAACTTGATAACAAAAATGAATAGGCCTTTAAATATGAGGACTCATATTTTATAACGTATCATAATTTAAATAAACTAAAATAATATAAATTTTAATTCTCTTTAAATGCAAGAAGATAAACTTTTTTAATTTTATTATATTTATAATTATTTGTTTTTAATAATTAAATTATTATTTTATAAAATTCCGACCACCAAAATCGATAACTTAAACAATGACACTTTTCACTCTCAATAATAATGTTCTTCCTGAAGATATTACTCAAATCTTTCACACAATCCTCTCTCCTTCAAATAAAACAATTCTTTATCAACCTCTTCTAGTATAACTAAATTTTTGGCATCAACGCGGCTCATTTGACCAGACTCGCGCAGGCAACAGTATATAATAGCACAAAAGAAAAGAAAAGAAAAGAAAGGGAATCTGGGGCCTTGTAGTTTAAGCAAATGAAACGTCGTCGATTCATTAGAGTAAGTAAACGAGACGCGGTATCTAGACGATCACGCGATCAAGGGATTTTTCGGGGGGTGGGTGGAAGTCGACGTGTCGTAAATTCATTGGATATTGTGAATTTGAAGCATACGTGCGCTAGTCACACGCGTTGCTGTTGAAGAGAGAGAAGAAAGTGAGAGACTAAGACAAGAGTCACAAGACAAACAACAAAATTGCATAAAAATTTGGTAAAGTGAAAAAAAGCTAAGAAATTGAACATCTGAATTTCTATCTGAGATTAATTAGCAGAAGAAGATGACAGTAATATCGATGGAATCTCTGCCGTTGGGTTTCAGATTCAGACCGACAGACGAAGAACTGATTAATCACTACCTCAGATTAAAGATCAACGGCCGTGATTCGGAGGTCGAGGTTATTCCCGAAATCGATGTCTGCAAATGGGAGCCTTGGGACTTGCCTGGTAACTCTTTATTTTTTTAAGGAAAAAAGAAACATATATAGTGATTCGCAGTAAATTATTAAATTTCGAATAGGAGGAGATGGTAGTCAAAAATTCCTTTATTCCCCATGGTCATGAATAATGAATAATTCTTACGAAAACTAATAAGATTCCCTTTTTTTTTTTTTTGTGGTGGTGGGGGGTCTAAATTTTAATTTTAATTTTTTTGGTCCTGAAAATAAAAATAGGATTATCAGTGATAAAGACAGAAGATCCAGAGTGGTTCTTTTTCTGCCCGCGGGATAGAAAATACCCGAACGGGCTTCGTTCTAATCGTGCAACAGACGCTGGATACTGGAAAGCTACGGGCAAGGATCGCACAATAAGGTGCCGAAAGACGGGGACTAATGCATGCATAGGTATGAAAAAGACATTGGTGTTCTATAGGGGTCGTGCTCCTAAAGGTGAACGCACCAATTGGATCATGCACGAGTACCGCGCCACCCATGAAGATCTCCTAGTTACCTCTACGAAGCCTGGTCATGTATGTTTGTTACTTTTGCTACTCACTTCCCGTACTGTGCTTGTTTATGCTTTGTGTTTCAACTATTGTTTTTGTTAGCATTTTATGTCTCATGGTCATTTATTGCTATGCCTAATAAATTCTCAAACTTAAAAGAGTATGTTTTTATATCTGCTATGTTTTAGTATCTCCCTTATCCCCGACTTTTTCACTTTTCATACTTGATGTTTACTAGATTCCATTTCACCTTATTAGCTATAGATTGAAAGCCCCATCATGTTAATATCCAAACATACTATTTACTGTCTTCCTCTTTCTGTGGGCGTAGGCTGCATTTGTCCTCTGTCGCTTGTTCAGGAAGCCAGAAGAGAAGGTCGGTGTCCTAAAGTATGATGAAGTAGAACAAACAGAATCTCCTGATACAAATAAATCATCTCCTGATGACACCTCATCAGATCTTGTTCAAGAAACCGCAATTTCTGACTGTGTCACTCCTAATGCTGTACTACCTGTTGAGAGCTGCGGCAACAGTCATATGACTTCTGATCTTGAAGATCATTCAACTGAAGGCACTGTTCTAGAGGTAACTGAGTTGATTATATTTATGTGTCTCATTTTTTTTTTGACATTATTATTTAGGTTTCTATCTTGCGGGATTATCAGTCACATTTACTGAAAATTCTATTTTCTGTGCTTCTTACTCTAGGAATATCAAGTTCCAGGAGCAAATTTGAATCAATTTGACCTGCCCAGTAATGGTCAAATTGATTGCAAAATTTTCTCCCCGATGCAATCACAGATTCATCCTGATATAGCAGTATACATGGATTCACCTTTTGCCAGTGACTTCGGCAATGATCATTTTGGCTTGAATTTTAAGGATGGTGCTGGTGAAATGGATGTTTCACTGACAGATTTGTTAGATGAGGTTTTCAATAACCCGGACGAGTTATCTTGTGCAGAATCAATCAGCCAGAAGGAGTTGGCTGTTAAAAGTGAGGAGCAGTTGCCTGGTCAAGTTTACATGTCTCAGACAATGTCTCCACGAAACTTCCACGCTCAGGACAATGGCACATGCAGTGACCTGGACACTGACATGTCCCAATTACAGGTAAAATATATAAGCTTCCAGTTGCTTGTAAGCCACAACATTGGTCTTAGTAGTGGTTCATTTTTAGCTTGAATTACTACATTTAGTGATCAGCTGGCATTATTGGCATTTTTCTTTGCATAGGTGTCCATCCATCAGATTCTTATAAGCAAGAGAAATACTGTCATACTAATTCAAACTTCTTGTGTCTTGTACAGCAACGTGATTTGGTAATGGGATCTTCAAGGTTGTTTAGCGAGCATGTTGAAAGCAAGGATTTATTACAGGCCCCATCTTGTTTTGGATCATGCCAGGCTGAAACTTCACTTAATGACCAGGAAATTGGGAAGGGAAGTATTTGTGATTATGGGGATAATTCGGCAGCACATGTTGCTTCATCTGCTGAATCTCCCATGGGTTCATTGTATGGGAATTTAAATAATTATGATCTGTCCCCCACATGGAACAATTCTGTGAACTATGGTGGTGATTTTGCTGGTGGAACGGGGATCAAAATAAGAACTCGCCAGCCTCAACAACGACCAAATTTGTTTAACTCTGTAAATCAGGGCACTGCTCAAAGAAGACTTCGCTTGCAGATGACACTTTCTCCACCAATGGTTGGCGGTGACAAGCGGAAGGATTTGAGTCACAGTGTGGAAGAAGATGAAGTACAATCGGGCGTTACAAAGGTAAAAATTACCAAAAGATAAAAGTTAAAAGCTTCACTGCTATTGCATTCATTTCTAATTGTGTGTGTAATTTTGTCATGTGCAGATCAATGAAACTGCAGATCAGGGCCATACTTATGTTAGGGCAGATGGGGAGGATAGAGAGAGCCAGGTGGTAAAGGGTGATAAAATTAAGGAAATCAAGGAAGAATCATCTACAAATCTGAGGTTAAGAGTGAAACACGGTGGTGAATCTGGCAACCGTAAGGTGGAGCCATCAGAGTTTGTGGAGGCACCCTCCGCACACCGTGGCCGAATTTTATCATTAGTTTATAAGCTCAGTATTTTGCTAGTTATCATCTTCTTGATTACCTTAACTGGGATGTGGAAATCTATAGTAAGAGGTTTGTGCTTATAGTCAAAAGTCTACTTTGTAGAAAAAAAGGGATAGGTCTGTAAATGCTGCTTTACATATATTATATATATTTACCTATGGATGGTATCTGTGGATCTTGAAGAAAATATGTACTGTTTATGTAGTGTAACTTATGAAAACACTTGATATTTTGTAGAGTCTGATGTTTGGTATTTTAGACGGAGGAGAGTGGATCCTTTGTTAGATTTTAGACTGAACAATTTCCAGATTTAGTATTAGTTGGTAGTTGATGTTTTGTTGCGTCAAAAGTGGGGAGTCTAGAGTGTTGGGGATAACATGTGTTGCGGGTGGAAATGTGGAGCAAAAATAATATTTGTTTTGTCCCATCATGTTCCACCATATACAAGGAAATTCATTCGAGGTGCAATGAAAATATCATCAATTTATCAGTATAAGTATTGTGACTGTGGGCTTGGATCTCATTGAAGTTGCAGGCCAATTCATTTTCATTGGGCTTTGATCTTGAAATAGTAGGGATGATGAGAGAGGATAATTAATTGAATCGGCGGGGGTGGGGTGGTGGGTGCGATTGGGGAAACGGCGCGTTTCAAGGTGTGGACGTTCGAGGGAACAGTGAACGAGATGGGAAGACAGATTTTGAGACAGAAACGGTGTGCTCGGATCACAGATATTTGATGAAATGTTTGGCCTTTGCGATTTGGCTGAAACTGGAGGCACGTGGTGCATTTAATGCCGAGGCGGGGCAAATTGTTTTGGCATAAGTTTGTTGTGTCGGTATACGCGTACTTATATATTATTCTACTTGCTCAGTTGCTTGCATACAAACAAAACAATAATTAAGATTATGAAGAAGACGAAGACAGCCATCGTTACTTGTGTTCTGAGCATCAATAGTAGCAAAAAATAAACGTTAAATAGAGCGGATAAGGATGAGTATGAGGTTAAGATAAGTAAGAAAGGGAAAGGCATATATTGGATGGAATAGGCTAGAAGTTAGAAAGAAAAAGTAATATAACAAAAACGAATAAACAAATGAAAAACCGAGATAAAATCTAAAAGGCCACATGTCATTATCATATGATGACTAAAGCGGGTGGGACGGCGCAGAAGGTGAAGGAGGAGGCACACTGGAATTGCAAACAAGTGGTAAGTGGTAAGTGGTAAGTGGTGAGTGTAAAACAACCTCCTAAATTAACAAATAACTTAAAAACTTCTATATATATATATATATATATATATATATATTTAGCTTAGCTTAGTAGGTTTTGAAAGGAAATAAATTTGAAATCATCGTCGTCGTCGTCGTTGTTTTAAAAAAAGAAAACACAAAAAAGTTAAATAAAAGAGAGAGATGATACTAGTAGCAATAGTGGCAGAGCTAATGGAGGAGTACACGGTGCTGCTGGCGAGGGTGCTTGAGCATTTGTTTCACGACGCTCCTTTTCCAAGACGTGTTCGTTTTCTCATTCTTCGCAATCTTCCATTTGTCTCCTCCTCCTCCTCCTCCTCCGCTTTCACCAGGAGACCTCCCTTGCTTCCAGCCCCCGCTTAAGCTTTGTCTCATTCGCTGTCTTTTCTTTTCCTTTTCCCTTTTGTAAAATTTAAATATGTTGCTAGGCGTCTGCATAATGTCAATTCAATCTTTTCTTTTGTATGTTTTAATGTATATTCTTAATTCGTGGAGTTGGGAGTTGTGTGCTTATTTCTTTCTGGTTTTAATTAGCAGATAAAAAAGAGTATCAATTATTTTTCTTTGTTATCGTTATGATCGAATCCGAATCCATGTTGTTGGATCTTAATATTCTGTCTTGTGTGTTTGTCAAATTTTTTTTTTTTAAATAGTTTGAATCCATCATTTTTCTGGATTATGAATGTATTGGATTAGTGGTAGGAAGAATAGATATGTTCTGATTCACACATTTGGATTAAAACCTGAGCCTCCACGACCATGATTGATATAGCTGGCTCGTTCATACAATTCAACTCGACTCGACTGAATAAGATGAATAGTTCTTTCAGTTACTCAGTTGCGACGGAGACGGTGGAGAAGACACATGTCATGTGAATGTGATGGCCATAGATGAGATGATTGTGTACAACTTGAAGCTTCCTACTCCCTATTTTGTTTTTTCTTCTTTTATTTTTAATTAATTGTGAGTAATCCTCCTTTTAAGCCTAAATTAGTAATTTTGAAACATAATACTGTCTTAGCATGACATGTGTTTCTCTTAATTTAACGATAGTGATTGCTTATGCTCTGATTGTCAGGTCATTGGGCCTCTCCAGTCTCCACGGCTATCCTGATCTATTATTAGAGGTGGACCACCACTCAATCTAAAATTATTCTTCATTCGTATCATTCACCCATCGCAACTGACCGGGGGCTTTTTATTTGTTTTCAGTTTCATCTTTGATTAATCCCAAAAGCTAATCAGTTCGTCATCATCATCAAGATAAAATGATACTTGCTGATAAATTAATTATTTTTATTAGTTTTGATATATTGTTAATATTGTTAATTAAAAATACGATAAATTTATATGATAATAATTTTTATTAAATTTTTTATAGATATATTTATTCTATAAATTAATAATGACTTAATTTAAAATTAAATTTACATGATATGTTTTGTGGCATTTGTAAAATATATTCTTTTTTACTTCTTGAAATTGATTTATTTAGATTTAGATTTTACCTCTAATTCTTTTTGTATTGTGGAATTTCAGTTTGCATTATCACCTGAAACAAGTGCGAGACTTCAATATAAAAAAATAAAAATAAAAGTTCTATAATAATCTAATTATTATTAAAGACAACTTACCATCATGCAACACTAAATTAGGGTAAATATATACTATAAACATAATCATATTTTTATAAAAATATAGAATTTTTTGTAAGTTAATAATTAATTAATTTATTGATAACTAATATTTACTAAATTAATAGACTTTCTATGATCTAAATACTATTAATTTATCAAAGTTCTTCTAATGCTGTATTACTTGTATGTTCTGATGATGAAAAAATTTAATTTTCATATACGAGGATTGCAAGTCAAAAATCAATTAAGGACCGCTGGGCTTTGAGTTGTGGTCACAACTCAGAAAAAAGACAGGTTATGACATGTGTTCAGTGACAATAGAAAAGGATTTTGAGAGATTTTTTTCATTGGCGAAGGATACGGAGATAATTTTATATTTAATTTATTTATTTAAAGAATGATAGATGATAATATTTAATATCTTATTTGGAAAGAGAGATGTAGATGTGCTAAAAGTCATATCTCCTCCCCATTTCTCATTTTTTATTTTTTAATTTTTTAATTTTTATTTTATTTTTTTTCTAAAACTTTTAGTGAATACATTTAAAAATTAAATTTTAATGCTATAAATGTAAATAACAAATATCATAATATATGAAAATAATATAAATAACAGCTAATGTAAATACTTAAAGATTGAAAAAATAATTTTACTTACACTATGTGACTTTGATGAATATTCAACATTGAAGCTATACTTTTATTTGTTTATCATAGATAATCTAATGTAAAATGGTAACATAGGATGGGTAAGGTATATTTTAGAGGTCATAATATGGACTACAAATATCCGTTTTGGATATAAAATATATTATTTTAAAACTTAAAATGAGATAAATCAAATTAAAATGCATACGCCATTCTGCCTCATGATCGAATTGAAATTCCACATTTTTTTTGGTCATTTTGCAATTTTAAGTTATTTTCTTTTTTTTTTATTACTTTCAAGATTTTTATCTTTTTTGTCTTGATATCATATTTGGACGCTTTTTGTTTTATTTTTCTTATTTAGATTAAGTAAATTTTATTATAAAATAACTTTTGAGATATACCTATTTTGGTAAATCTGTTATATTTAGAGTTAGTATAAAAGAGGTTCAATACTTTAGTTTTATTCATTCAAAATTTTCTAATAAATTTTTCATTATTCAGAAACTTAGTTTCTCTTATCTACCAATCTCTTACGTTTTTGCATCATCATTATCGTGTAATTTTGATGTCGCTTAGTTTGATGGAAATGATTTTATATCTTTAGTTTATTTTGATGTTTTTGTGTTAGTGATATGATTTTATACTTTTACTTGATTATAATTGAATCAAATATAGAAATAAAAATATCAAGTATTCAGGGATCAAGTACTCAAAGATCTCTTTTATTATTAATTCAGGGATTCCATTTCCTTTCTTCAAGTAATTTTAAAGGGGACGAAGAGGCTACGAGAATATAAACAAAGCATTAGAGATGGGAATGAGGATGCTAACATCCTTCCTTCTCCTTTCCTCTCGATTGCCATCCTTACATGTGTCGTGGGTTAATTACTGGTAATGCTCGCTCGCTCACTTGCTCACAAAGACACTCGAAATGGTAACTCATCGTGGCCACGAAGTCCATGCTTCATATACAATGGTTCTCACTGAGTACGTGACTATCCCGAAAAGAAGTCGCTCAATGCACTTGTCGCTCAATTCAATGACAACTCTACATTAACATTAGAAGAACCCCAACCCAGCATGGATTCTCTACAACGACTTGACACACTCAATAACTCAAAGTACATGACAATGAAGCTCATTGTTTAATATATTATAAGTAGACAATTAATTGTGGTTAAATTGGTAAAATTGGTAATTGACATGGTTAGGATAGTTAACTTAAATTATTGACTTAAAATTTTGACAAAATTTTTGAGTTGTTGGTTTCAAGAAATCAAATTATCGATATTGAAGCTCAAAGTAACATTTAATGATGATTAGTATCATCTGCCATTAGATTGTTAGAAATCAATGGTTCAAAAATTGCGTCAAAATTTAAGTCGACGAGTTTAAATTAAAACTTGTAATGTTCTTTTCTGTACTTAATGTTGGCTTTGCTTTGCTAAAATAAGATTGTTTTAATTAGAGAATTATTCTGCATATATGCGCCAAGATGCATGCACGTCCACGTGGAGCACATGATATATATATAACCATTATTATTATTAATGTGTATGAAGCTTAGAGAATAAACCTCTCCACCGTGTGCTTTACGTGTAGAGAGTCTTTATATTGCGGAGATATGTCGGAAGTTAATTAATTGATCTAAAGATGAACAGAGGAACGGCTACAAGGAATGCTGATGCTAGCAGATTTCAATTAATTTTTTAAGAACGAGGCCCATGGTATCGCTAGGCTCTAGCTAGTTGATTTTTTTTTTTTAATCTTTTAATTACAAGAAATTCTTTCCTATCTATTGCATATTATCTGACATATTCAGTTTGAGTGGAAAACTTAGGAAAAGCGAAAATTCCTTCGGCAAAATTAAATCAATTATTATGTTTCCATTCATCTCATGTCATACATTTTGGATAACATGGTATAATATGTAGTTCAAAATCAAGATTCTGATCCTCTCATCAATTAGCATCTAACATACTAAAATATAATTTCGGTTTATTCGGCCAAACCAAAACTAATAAAATATCTATCATCTTTCCCAGAAAATAATTTTGTTGCTGCCCAAAGCATCATGTATTTATTTAAAGTAACTAGGCATCCGAGGACAAATTGATCAATTTATTTGTGAGAAATTTTCAGCGGTTAATTTGATCTATAGTAAGAATATATGAAATATGGGAGGGATTATTTCAACTTAAGATTTTTATTTAAATTTAGTCATCAAAATTGGATTATTTATTTAATTTAATCCAACACTTGAGATAATTGCTTACATGTCATTAAAGTTTATTAAAAATAGCTTAAAAACAAAAAAAGCTGGCACGTTCAGTTTTAGAAATTTTGAAAGACAGAGAACATCTCTAACTCTTGGTATTCTTTCCTTCCTTCTTTAATTAGATATTACAAAATAACTACTTTTAGCATATATATTGATACCAAAATTGGATGGGCAATAAGCGTTGCGAAAGAGTTGTTTTATTTAGGGAGCAAACTGTGAGAGAGTCTATTGTCCTTAGAATTGTCATTGTCGAGAGTGAAGAGTTTGATGGTTTGAATCATATAAAAATTCATCAGGAATCACAGTGGGTGTTAGCGACATAGACCATCGGCATAGACCTTTTGATATTTAAGTAGAGATCGAGAATGACAGGATAACAAATAAATAATAAGAGAGAGATTAGGGTTGGAAGATGTTATACCCCTCCTTCAATATATGTACTCCTCATTGTTGTATCTCTAAGTGATGACATGTTTATTAAAAAGAGATATGATAAGTATAATTGAGTTATCAAAACTTATTTTCTATCTTGTAAGATTTGAATTTAACTAGAATTAAGATTTGTATTATTTTATTCTATTTAGATTATGACATGTTATTGGATTGAGTTCTTAGGTTATAGGCTCATTCATTTACGTCAACTAGTCGAATTTAGTAAAAATATAGGTATAAAAATATTTTTTTAAAAAAAATATTTACTTTTTCTAATAAATGTAATGTGTGTGTATATATATATATATACATAACATTTACTATAAATATAAATATGTATTTATTTCAACAACAAACCAGACCTATAGTTCATCTCTTTATTGTTATTGATCTCTTATATTATACCCCTCAATTTGTGCTGCAGCCAGGTGTAATTGTTTCTGTTTCTAGTTTGACAAATTAATAAACCAATTAGTTAGTATGCAGCTGGTTTCTTCTCTTTTTATGGTAAGTTTAATGGGGGTGTGGAATAGATGAATAATGAGAAAGCAATTCCGTCTTGGCTCTGCAGTTAACCAATGGTTCAGAATAACACGTACACTTATTCTTATTCTTATAATTTTACTATTAAAATTCCCACATTGATTCTTTTAACTGAAAAGTGTAGAACAACACAAAGTTCTCTTTTTTTCAAGGCTTGTGATTAAAATATATAGTAGCTTGGAATGCCTACTAAGTAAGTAATAGCAACTAAGTAACAACAATGTGATGAGAGAATAAAACTTTTTAAGGCCTGTAGTCGTGTAGACATCTGTGTTGTGTAGTGATTTTCAAAGATAGTGGGAAAGAAAAAAAGATTTTAAGAATATAATGTCCATTTTGCGTCGAACTCTAATATGATAGTGATAATATGAATATCTCATGTCAATTGAATAGTTATTGGATTAATAATATAATCGTATGTAAACCAATTCTTTAACTTTTAAGCTAAATTTTATTTTGAATATGAATTAGATCCATAATTTTTATTGGTATCAGAACCAAACTCACTCTCCAACAAGTGGCCAGGACCCAGTACTAATAAGGAAAATATGCCTCATTGAGACTGGGTATGCATGCATGTTTTCCTTAATTAATCCCCTAAAACAAATCCCATCTGGGTGCGCCTTGATGACCTAGATTTGAAGCATTAATAACGTGATGATAAGGTTTTGATACCATTCCCTTTGAAAAGGGTAACATATAATTCTATTTAATTATGTAGGCTAGGAGACCTCACCAAGAAAACTGCATACTGCTACCCCCTGGCCTTGGAATAGTATTTATTAGAGAAGCAACTTTGGAATATATTATCAAGAGATATTACAGCATAAGGGAAGCGATGCCAAAGCCAATAGGTAGAGATTGGAGGAATATCTTCTTTGGGTTTGGAATTGTTTCTTGGTTATTTCTCTTATTTTTCTTTCTTAGCCATTTTGCCTTTGCCTTGACAATATATCTATATATATACATATACATTAAGCCCATGGCTACCTTACTAGCCAAAGCTTTCCGCTCTGTTATATCTTCTATTGCATATTGTTTCTGTTTGTTTCGCTATCAAGACAAATTCACAAGCATCAACGTTAGCACCAACATGCCTAAGGGACGACCACTTTCTTTGCAGGTTTGTTCGCTTAATTAATTAATTAATTTGATGCATGATTTTCATCGATCCCTTTTGAATTGGACCCCTGTGTACGTAGGTATCTCATCACTTTATTTGGTTTGGCCTTCAACTTTCATCATATATGGTCCATGGTTTTTCATTTTCAAGTTGCTTAAGAAACAAATTTTCTTTTCTTGTAATTTTATTTCAAAAGACCACATTTGTCTCCTTAATATTAACCAGCTTCATCACCATAACTGGTTTTCTGTTTTCAATTTTTTAAGATACAAAAGAACATATAGGCAAGGGATAGTTTTTTGCTTTTTGGGTCTTTAGAAATAAAAGAACTAAAAATCTTGTTTTATTAATTAGATTTTATAAATATGAATCCATGATGCGCATCCCATACATATATATATTTCTTTTATAAGAAGACCACGAGATAACCAAAAGCAGTGAAGAGGAACTCTAATCTCTACTTTGGCGGCGGTAAGCTCAAAACTTCTTTCACGGTCATGGCCCTTTAATCACGTTGTCGTTTTGAGAAGCAGCTTTAGCTATCAAAATTAAATTATGATAGGTAAATAATTAACGGGGTTGCTGCTGGCCGCCGGCCATAAATTGAATACTGTCTATACTAAGATATTTATCCATGATAAACAACAATTAATTAATACGTACGTTGAATTAATTAATCTAAAAACAAAAGGTTATCCCTTTGGTTTCCCATACTATATAAATATAACTGGCTAAAGTAGGCAGGTAGTAATATATAAAGGTAATTTAAATTAAAGAGAGCAAAGGAAAAAGAAAAATGATTCAACACAATCCTGTACGTTGGCATTTGGAAAAATCAACATCCGTGTATGAAACGTGTTTTGCTTTATAGACTGTGGAGCTTAAAGTCCGGATGTGCTGCACTGGCTGCGAGAGAGTTGTCAAAAACGCCATTTACAAGCTTAGAGGTACATAATTGTATAAAGCTGGCTAGCTATAGCAAATTAATTATATTTATTCTTTAATATGTATTGGGTATAAATAACTATATATATGTTGTACGTGTGTGCGTGTGTGTGTGTGCGTGCTAGGGGTTGATTCAGTGGAGGTGGAGCTAGAGTTGGAAAAGGTGACGGTGGTGGGGTACGTTGATCGGAATAAGGTGCTAAAGGCGGTGAGGAGGGCAGGGAAGAGGGCTGAATTTTGGCCCTACCCTAATCCACCATTGTACTTCACATCTTCAAACAATTATTTCAAAGACACAACAAATGAATTTAAGGAGAGCTACAACTATTATAGGCATGGCTACAATGTTGGGGAAAAGCATGGAACACTTCCCGTCAGTCACCGAGGAGACGACAAAGTCAGTAACATGTTCAACGACGATAACGTTAATGCTTGTTGCCTCATGTAGGTAGCGTACGTAGCGATGTGTTAATTAATTGTATGTGTATGTTGTTATACGTTAATTATTTCCCTTAACTATCTGGTTATATATGTAATATATTAATTATTATGTCATGTATATACAAATTCTACGGAGAGAATAGTCCGTTAATCGTATAATTGCATACCACATGTGGTCACACCCGGCTGGATATATATATATATATAGAGAGAGAGAGAGTTTTCAATTATAGATCTTTTACTATATTAAAGTCAAAATAAATTAAAATAGAAAATAACATATATTTCAATATGCTACACGATAAAATATATTGTATTGAAATCAAAGACGGATTCACTATAAGACCATTGAGAGCTCAAGCCCTCACTAAAAAATGTTCATAAAGAAAAATTAATAAATTTTTTAATAGCCTATCTCAAATTTTTAGATATCCTCATCTTTTAAAATTTAAACTATTATTTTAATAATTGTAAAAGTCATACTTAGATTTAAAAATCAAAGCTCATGGCCTAAAATATTTATAATTCTCAATTATTGAATTGTGGATGCCATACTTGTAATTAGGGACTAATTAAACCAAAAAAGCAAGCTGTAAGCAGTCAAGCCTCTTCGTCCTTTATTCCATAAAATAGGAAAAAGAATGGTGTGATTGATTTAATAACTGTGGGATTGGGTGGGATCGACAAAGTGAGATTGTCTTTACAGTATCTTTGTATTAGGTAAATATATCTCTTTTAAATTTTTATTTTTTGAATTACGATAAAAATTTAGTATTTTATTCCTTTTCACATGTCAAGTTTATGACAATTTTAACTTATCTTATTATATCTCTATATAATTTGTAATTGTTTAAGTGACTAATTCTAGCCTTTACAATTTTTTTTTATGATTTTGTCTATAGTTATTAGTAATATATTGAACATACTTTACACTCAATATTTTTTAATTGTAATAAATTTATTTTATATAAGTACTCACATAGATAATTTTGAATCATATATGAAAATGTATTTTAAAAGAAAACCATTAATGTCATCATTTTCATAAAGATAAAAGTAGTCTAGAAACCACGTAGAGAATAATTGCAAATGTATTACCAAAAATTTTATATATTCAATTTTCAGTTTTTACATTTTATTATTATTTAATTTAGCCTATAGTAAATTATTTTTCTAGACCCACCATTGATTGGAGTTTTTTTTTTTTTTAAGTCTTTTAACTCTTCTTACACTTTAATATGATCAAGAATCCTAATTGAATTATTATTATTATTATTATAATATGTATGTCAATGTAAGAATGCAAGAATTTTCGTGGACTAACAGGATGGCCAAATCAAGTGATTAGGAGTTAAATACTAGAGATGGAAAATGTAGGAAATATCTTTTGGCTTATTTTTATTTTAGTTGATCTTGGTCTCTCTCACCTTAATAATAAGGTCCTTCATAGCATAAATAGAAAAGAAAGAGGTGAGAATCTCATTATAAAGAACTTTTGAAATCTAAAGCATCTCAAAAAAGTTATACTAATTTTACTCTTCAAATATTTATTTGCTTACGTAGAAAATAAGAGTGTGAAAAAATATGTTATCTATAAAAAGTCTCTTCAAATAAAAATAAGTTAATATTATTTAAATTAATTAAATTTCTTTAAAATGAAAAATACATAGTAATTAAAACACTTCTCACTTTCTCTCTAATAAAAAGTAATAAAATATATATTGAAAAATAAGAAAGACACTCTACGAAATTGAAGGGAAATAAATATTTTTATTTGAAAAATCTTAATTAAAATATCTTTTGAGGTTTTAAATATTGATATGGCTTTTTAAATAATTACTAAAATCTTATTTGAATAACTCTTTTGTGATGCTCTTAGTTAGTCTTTCCTCTCTTTTCAATCATCTCTTAAATTATTTTTAATGTTATCCCTCGACATACTGCTAATCTTGTTGCCCAAAGAATGAGAATAAAAAATTAGTCATAAAGGATAAAAGTCAGCTGATGCTCAAATCGACAATGTGCCACTTTAAGACATATAATATGTCTTTTATGTGTTTTGAGCTTAAACAAGGAGATGAGAGGAGAATAAGAGAATGATAATAATAAATACAAGTGTTAAAGAGCTAAGAAAGAAAGAGAGTCCCCCGAAAAAAAAAAATTCATCACCATGCACATGAGAAACCTTTTAATGTTGAAACTTTTATTTTTTATTTATATTGATAAAATTTAGAACTAAGTATTTTATGTGGATTTTTTGGGCTACTATTATAATTTTATATTTTGAATTATATAATTTAAAATTTTATGTATTATTAAAAATATTTTTTTAATATTTGTGATTTTAAATATAAAATTCACAAAAATTTGTTTTGGGCTGTGGGTAAAAAATATTTTGTGGATTGTGAATGGCTTTGATAATTGTTAAAGCCCACGTCAAGTGAGAATGATCATTCAAATTTTTTATTGTGTGGATTTAGTAACGACCAACCAGCAGTAGATGTTACTTATTACTATCACTACCCACCTTTCGGATATGTGTCCAATTTTCATTAATTGTTAAAAAATTTTTAGTAAGATTTGCTATGATTTCACTTGATTAAGGAAAAAGAGCCAAAAAAAAAGTAGTGATAAAGCACTTTTCATATTTCAATTTTTATTTAGAGAAGTTTGCTTCTCTATTTTCAGTTACATATATCGTATTATTAAAATTTATTTTTTATATATTTAAATGCTGATTTTATCTCAAGTACTTTTCTCATATAAAGATTAACTCAGATCCTTTAAAAGTGATCTTTAAAAGAGATAATCATAATATTTCAAAATATTTTCCCATTTAGATATTGAGCATACTAACGTGTCACCCTGTTCTTTATTGTCCAGGAAGTGGTGTATATATATATATATATATAGAGAGAGAGAGAGAGTATGCACCAAAATCAATCTATCACATCCCAAGCCACTGCTAATTTGAATAGAAATTCTTTTATTTACATAACTCTTTCCATGTATAAGTAAATGCTACTGCTGTCAGTACCATTCGCCAGTTACTACTTATAAATTCATGTCATTTTTTGATAATATATTTACCTCCGAGACGTTTTAATATGGTTTGAGGTAGAAGATTTTAAAAAATAAATTTTAATGCATTATACTAAAGGATGTGTTTTTTATTTGAAAAAAAAAAATTGTCCGTATTTGACAATCAATCAGACATTTACACTTAAGACATAATGAAAATATCTTCATCCACCGAGGAAAGTGAAAAATAGAATTGTGAAACTGTCATTATTGAGGCTCCAGATTCATTAGTGTGGAAAAAAAATGGATCTTTCACCTGTTATTGGTTTTCTAGACGATTTTAAACTTGAATCACTAATTGATGAATCGGGTGTTCCGGTTCAAACTTCTTCAGTAATGTCTGACCTGAATGACGCGGATGTCGACTCACCCTGTTGGAAAGGCACATGGTTTTTTTTATATGCATTTCGAGTTCCTGGGCCTATGAGTTCAGGACTTCCTAAAATTGAAGGAGAAGCATGTAGAAGTTTAAATCCCCAGCACCTCAATTTTTTTTCCTAGAATGTCATGGGATTACTGCTGAAATAAATATCAATTAGAATGATATATGCTAGTCCACGATATGTGGAATAAATCCAACAATCTCATCTTTCAAGAAAGCTGCATTTTCATTTGCTTCGTTATCCAAAGAACACAGATTAACTGATTGTGTCAAAGCAGGAACATGCTCTTCAGAAGTGAGCAATGAAGTTGGAATTCAAAGTCAGGATTATTTCTTGCCCAAAAAGCTAAATAGTTGTTCTGTGATCCATTCTTCATTCAGTGATGGGCCAGGTCCTGCTAAAGAGTACTTTACTCTGGTCAGGATGTGACAGGGGAAAATGATTCTGGCTCTGTTAAGCGTGTCATACTTAATGGTTCAACTAGTGTATCTTTTCCTACAATAGGGAATCACTTCACTTCATTTTTATTCAGAGATTGTATTTCTTCTCATTTTTTGTAAGACACTTCGAGGTGCATCAAAGTCTACACCTCCCAAAATAGATGTTGAATCAGTGGTTAATATAATGCATGTTTTATCGGAGTTGCTTTAGATGGAACCATTCAAATGATGTAGATTCAATAAACGAGCATGAGCACGAGACAATCCAGCATATAATCGATAATCTTAAGGTGTGTGCCACAAATGAGTTTTAACGAAGGTTTCAGGTCATCCATGCACTTCACACCGTTGTATGAAGTTAAAGTGATCATCACAACGTATGGTGTTGTATAAATTTTGACTATTTTTTATCTGATTTGCGGAAAACAAGGATGACTGTGTATTTGGAATCTCTTTCAGCTAGCTTATTTTGTGATGATCAATAAGGGGCCACAATAAATAATCTGTAATTAGCACCATCTAGTTTTGAACACTAATCATAATTTCATCATGCTTTGAATTGTTTAATTTATTGACTACCTTTATAATTCCTAGAAAGTAATTAATCTTCACTTGCTTTCATTGTTATTAGTCGATACTGCACTTAGCACTCCTCCCAGCCCAATAGTGTGATAAAACAATGTGTGTCATCAATGAAACTAGTAATTCCAGGTAATGAAAATGAAGCCTATGACAGTTGTGCATGATTGGAAGAGGCAAAAGAGTTCACCTGCTAATTTGAGCAAGAAAGGGCCTGTGTCTTCTCCTTTGAGAAGCAATGAAGGCATTAAGATCGGTGATGATGTCACCCGGAAATCAGTTGCTCTCATGATGTTGGCCCTATCTTTCGAATTTGATATGATAAGTTGAAAAGATAACTAATCTTTGCTTTCTGAAAACACAAGTTGTAAATTATTGGAAAAGCCCTGAAAGAAGGTCAAATTGTGGAAGAAATGTAATGTACCCTCAACCTTTGTTGAATGGGAACTTCTGGCCTGAGGCTCAGACAAAAGGTGAGATCAATCTCTTCTATTGATGTGACCTTTCCTGAGTCCTGTTGTTGGTCTCGTAGGGGCAGAATTGACCTAAGGCCATTTAGCATGCCTTTCACCAGCCATACACTTCATGCTACTCATTAACTAGTAGTCGTAGTGGGTTGTTGACAAGAGTAGCTTATTAAGGGCTTGATTATGTAATTTGAGCAGGCTAGGCTGATAACTTTGATGGGAGGGTTCCAGAATATCGGTAGACAAGAAAATATCCGCAAGATTTTGGGAGTGATATTGTTATATACATTCATGTGTGGCAAGAAGTAGAAGAACCAAAATTATACAGGCTGTCTGTAAACAAATGAAACGCCAATAACCATTGTTTTGCAAATCATGATCATCCTCGTGTTATTATCTAGCTAGGGAGCTTTTCGACTTTCAAGATGTGAAAGTACTTGAAATTGCACTGTTTTAAGCGTACACTTACAGGCATACAGCCCTGATGATCCAGGTGACAAATCTTTATGAATGGATGGATGAATGCGCAGAAGAATATTAAGATCCCAACCAATATCTAAGGCAACGCAAACCACTAACTGAATCATGGACTGTGTGCGCCTTGGATGTTGGCACTCCTTTGTAAACCCCTTCCTATGTATATTTACGCTTCGAATCTTGCCACATCCCATGTGGTTGTAAATTTTATCTTTCTTCTTTCTATAACCCCACTTCAACACATTATCTATTGGTTGAAATAAGATTTCTAACAGTTACCTATAAAATCTGAAAATCTGATCGATATTAGTTACAATTTTGAAATCTAAATTTATTGTCATGGTGGACAAAATTATATATGTGGAATATCTGTGAATGATTTTCTTTTATTTTCGACCTCTTGCTTCTTTCTTTTAGCATGGATCACGAATCCCTTCGTGTTTATTGATGAGGAAGAGTGAAAAAAAAAAAAAATTAAACTATTTTTAGGTTACTAACTACAACTTGATGGTTGAGGTAAGTTAAATCATATTGTAACTTAACAATCAACGTTCTTCTGTTATTAAAGTGGCATTTGTCTCCAGGCCACCGATGGATTTGTTTGGTCTGATGCTAAACGTGCGCGACAGTGGTTGTTGAAAAAGAAGCATGTAGGGATTACAATTTGGAAGGCTTTTTAAAAGAATAACAGAGGGGTTCCAATAGCAGCCATCTTGGATTAAACCCGATAAGAACTGAGCCGGAAGGGGAAGGAAAACTGGGCCTAAATAGGGCGAAATGCCGAAAAAGCCTAACAAACTAAAAATTTTCGTCATTTTCAACATAATATATTTGTCCGTGGCATGTGCAATGCACATGGAGTAGTAGGAATGCCGAGGCCGAGCCTCAGCCTCAGCCTGAGCTTGAGCCTGAGCCTCAGCCTGAGCCTAATGAGAAGATTGAAGAATAAGCCGATAAGGTAATTCAATTTAATATTAGTTTATTTGGTGATGGAGAAGAAGTAGTAGGATACGCACCAATTAATTAAAGAGAAACATAACACGCAAGGGGTATTAAATAGGCAATTGGAAGTAGCGAGGTACAAGGGACAAGGCACGTAACTTTATCATTCAATTTCAACCCCAAGAGCATAAAGTGAACCATTCATCAAGTGGCAGTGGGGGACCTGACCTCCATTGTAATCCGTTTGGTATCCCATTTATGATAAACCCCCGCAAGCCTACTTACATTACATGTATGTATGTCTTGACTTTATATGCTTGTAAAGGTAAAATGGACAACAATTTTGAAAAAACCAACATGTTTTTGTCATATTTGAGATATCGCTGCCAAACCCAGAACCTAATTTGGCTGTAATCATCGAAGTGTCGAACACTACTCTCTCTTTCTCAATGGTCCATCCACATTCCACAGCACTGCGCGCCTTCCGTTGCACTGTCATTGTTTGTTAATGTTAGCTTTAATTATCAACGACGACGACAATAATAATAATTAATAATTAATATTAGCGATGAAAAATGAATAGAAGTGTCAGCTTTTTCACTCGTCTTTTTTCTTCTTCTACCGCTACTGCTGCAGCTTCTTTATTAGGCCAGCAACATACCTAAAAAGTTAAAGGGCATCTAATTGGAATAATAAACAAATAAATAAATGAAATTGAAATGTCGATGAATTAGTAGGGAATGAGCAGAAATGATCAGAAGGTGGGGGGTGGCGCAGTGCTGGGTTCGTGAGATGGAGGAATGCATGGAATGTTGATAAATAAATTCGGGAGACAGAGACAGAGACAGAGAGCATGCCAGTTGCCTTAATTTCCCTACTCGTAAGTTTTTCTTTCACTTTCAACTCTTTTTCTTTTTTTTTTCTTTTCTTTTCTCTCTTTCTTTTTCCTTTTTAATAATTTTTGTCGCTCAACTCTTGTTCAGCTAAATCAACATGGAAAATTAAAGTTCTACTATACACACATTTGGAGCTAAAAAACAGCATGTACGTTTAGATATATATATATATATACCAAAAAGCAAAAGCAAAGTGGGAGGGGCGTCAGTATCATATTAATTCAAATTCACGAGAATGTACTAGCAGCTAGCTAGAGCAATTCACAGTTGCTATTGCTGCATTAATAATAAGAGAGCTACCAAAGAACGAACAAACAAAATAACCAAATAAAACGTACGTGGTCCATGCAATTTCCTCTAGGGAGTGGAGTCATGGAGTGGGATTAAATTGCACGCGTCCTCTCTGTTCTGTTCACACTTGCGACAAATTAAATTATAATATATATGTTATTGTCGTCATTCATTACGCCCACATATTTAACCCTAAACCTAGCTAGTTAGAGTGGGGACGACTCCTCTCTCTCTCCCTCTCTCTCTCGCTCTCGCTCTGCGTGTTGAGGGAAAAGTTTCTTTTTCCGCTTTCATGCATGCTCATTAAAAATTAAAATATCCTTAATTCCTACAGCAGCTTGCCTTTGCGTTGAAGAAAAACAGTTGAAAGACGAAGAGATTAGAGACCGTGAGCTGATTCCAAAATTATGGAAAAGCCAAAATTAAGGTGATGACAGTAGATAGAATGTTGTTGACGTGTGTAGCACATATATAAATTAAGCAAATATAAATTAATAATACTGAAAATAAATATAATTCAACAACTCGACTACTCTACTCCCTCAGCTCCATCTCTTTTTCTAGCTAGTAGCTACCCAAGGCAAAGTACAAATAAGTAGATTGTTGCAGCTAGCTACCCAGATACATGCATGTATAGAGTCGAAATAGAATCTATACAGCTATATATATGTGTGTGTGTGTGTAGAGTTCTTTCACAGAGAATAGGTGGGCCACATACTAACTGATAATGATCGATGGCCCTGAATGCATTTATATATATATACAGTCATGATATATATATACTTGTACATATACAGCACACATGTATGTTTGTGTGAATGGTGATTTGGTGATAATGATTTATGAACCCGACCTCAGTCTACTACCAGCTAGATAGACTGATAGATATCTATATCTTTATCTATTTCAATTTAAATTAATTTTGAAAGAAACCAGATGTTATTAACAAACTCAGTGGGTTGTCCATGAAAAGCTTGACAGCCGAACAACACTTTTGCTTACTCCAGTAAAATCCTCTCTGCCCTACTCTCCCTCTTTGACACCCACCCATTTCGACAATTTTTTTCTTTTATCTAATATTATTCTTCTGTACTAATTACCATTAAATCTTTGTTATTTAGTGCCTCACAACACACAAGTTTTCTAAATTGGTATTACCGAAGCCAAATTGTTGTGCTTAGTTCAAAGAAGCTCCTTCTGAGCTCACAACTTAGTTATCTTGTGATGCTTTTTTTCATCTCTTTAATTAATATATAGCTACTTTCATTCCACAATATCTATATATATACGCACACTTCACTCTTCTAATGGCTCATAGTACGTACAAACCTTTCCTCTCTTTTTTTCGCAAAGAAAGGACCCATAATATTATGTTTTTGGTTCAAAGTTCATATATATATATATATATATATATTAGAAATATTTCACTCCAGAATTTTTTAAAATGTGGGAAAATCTGTAAATTTTTTAAAGTTTTAAGCCTTTAAATTATACGGTTTTAAAACTTTCCGATTTTCTTGCATTTTAAAATCCCGAATCATATATATATATATATATGTCAATCATAATTTAGAATTTATGATTAAAGTCTGAAATTGATTTATGATACCGTAAAATAATTTTTACCCAGAATCATATATTAGAGGGATATTTATCCCACTTCTGTGAATAAAGAAACATATATACTTCTACCTATATTTTAATTAGGAGATGAAACTTTAAGAATCCTTACAATTAGAATTAAATCTATGCTCTTACTAAAAGGACATATTTTAAGGTATTTCTGACCATCGCTAAGTCGGGGCCACAATTCAAACTTAATGAGATTAATTATATCGTCATGACTTGTTTAGCTTTAATACTTTCATATCATATCTTTTTAATGTAGAAAATAGTTGTGGAAAAAACGACAAAAAAAATTTTGTTTTATAGCACCTTATATAAAAATAACTGTTATTGGAGGTTAATTAACTTTTTTTTTTTTTATTTTGGGAAATGGAGATTAATTAACTTTTATCGTTGAAAGCTTACATTCTTTCTTTTGTTGCATATTTCTTTTACTCGACTTTAAGCATGCTTTAGGTGAATTATATATTTAATGCCCGGTGATTGGAACTGTATTGAGATTGATAATAACCTTGGCAATTTGCACTAGCCCACCATTCTAGCGCAAATACATGATGAACTTGAAGGCAAACATTCTTGTGAGAGAACTGAGAAGAATCATGATGAACTTTAAGATTGGGCCAGAATTTAAAATAAATAAATAAATAAAAATCGCCAACTATACTTGAGCAAAAATTAGGCAAATTAATCTCTTTTTATGGAAGGATTTTGTATCCCGAACTCTCTCATGATTCTTTTCCTTTTTGTCCCCTATTTTCATGATTGTTCTCAAATATTTTTTCTGGAATATATGACGCAGAACAAACGCTTATAGACAGAAGTTTCATGCAATCAAACAGCCACGGTCACGATCAATTACTGGGTAGCAACTTCTAAACACACACCACCTAAGAATAAGATTAGGGAGTTTTAAGATTTAAGAAGATCGATAAGGATCATTTCCCATAATGTTAAAAAGCTCATTATTGTGAGTTCAAAGTTCTTGGGAAATGAATCACTAAATGTGCATATTAATTAATTTGTTAGAAAAATGCCAGCCCCTTGCATCCATATCCATGGCGAGCTAACTATCTTTAAGCGTGGCCGGTTTTTGGCAAGAAATTCATTAATTAGTTGCAGCAAATTAAGCTTCTGGTTACAATAAACAAAAAAAAAAACATTATATGCATGGTGATTATGCAGTATGCACAAAAGAACTACATCTAGCCGTTATCATATAATTTCTTAAGAAATATTTATATGAGATATTATTGTCTATATAATTACCGTTGCTTTTGATTAGGAATCCATAAATTACACCTTTAGAAAAGAAGGTAGCTGAATGATGGATATTCTACACATGAATCTTGCCAATTAATTAACATAAACATATGCAAATAGCTAATGAAATTCAATTTAAAATAAACCAAACAATTCCTTCTTAAATAACCGCCCATTTATATGAAATTAAACCTGTATCCAGTATCCTCTCTGAATATATATAGGCAGTATTTCGAGCTAATTAACTACAATGATCAGCTAGGACATGAAAACCCAGTTAAACTAACTCTAGAAAAGATATAAATATACAGAATGCATAAAAATATCTAACATTTATACATTGTGATCTTTCTTTCTTATAGCTTGTGTGCACACCGCAAGAAATGTCTTTATTCATCAATAACATGCTTACTATTTGAACCCATATAGTTGGAAATTATGAGAAAGATCATGACAAAGAAAAACTTAAAAGTGTTGAATGTGAAAGCCTTCATATCTGGCTTTTTAGTTCCTAGCCACTCTCGATCACCCAATTCTATACATGTATCTAAACATTAATGTAGTGGAGGTTAGATGGTGAAATAACTTATTTTAATTAACAGACACGTATGGAGCCTATGCTCAATGCATCTAAATTGGCAGTCAAACATCTGGGGTAAATGATAAAAAAAAAGAGCCGTAAGGTTCTGGTTCAGTCAGTTTTCTTTGGGGCAGCTTTCTAATGCATTTCTGCAAAATTATTTTGAAGCCTCATACAATTTCTGCAGCGCATGCATTTGACCAGAAACAAGGAGAATTTTGATGACACGGGGAAAAAAAAGGTGAAAATTAAAATAACTTTTGAGTACAGAAATGAAGGCACTCGCTATATATATATATAATACATTCAAGCAAAGCAAGCCATGATTTCAACATGTATATTTCTACCAAATCAGGACCGATAAACAGAAAGATACAAAGTTGTACATGGTATACATATATTCGAACAAAAGGGATGTGATGAGAAACAGACACTTATACTTGTCTTTATTACTGATAGTTATAAGATTCTATGCCACATTAAGGATTGCAAGAAAACTAAACCATCCTGTACGCAAGACATTAAAAACCAATAAACATTAGAAAGAAAAATAACCTTGCAATGGCATGCTACCCGGAAAACAATTTTTCGGGGAAAAAAGAAGACGTTAATAGTTGGCTAAAATAATATTATCTTGATGAACTCATAAGGGAGAGATATGTATGCATCCAATCCAAAATAGTAGTGGTAACTCTATATTTGTCAATTTATATACCTCAATGAGGTTACTACTTAAGACTAATTAATTTGCAAAGAGTTTTATAAACGACTTAAATACTAACTGAGGTAGAAACTAAATGCGATCATGAACAACTAGTGCTCAATTTTTTAGAAAAGTAATAGGGAGGAGAGACAGTAGCTAGCAATTGCAACAGCAATGCTATTGATCAATTAATTATTAGGGCTGAGAAAATTAAAGAGAAACAAGGGGAACATTCTATATTAGAGCAGTAGGTATATAGCGATTGCTTTCCTAGAAATTAAACTATGCAGTGCGCGGCGTGCAATGAATTGAATGGAGAAACTGGAGGCTGCTGATTAATAATTAATATTCAGAATTAATGCACATGTGTATAATTAATATATATATATATATATACATATAGAGAGAGAGAGAGAGAGAGAGAGAGTGAGAGAGAGAGAGCGAGGGGGGGAGGTTGATGCTAAACAAGGGAAGCAAATATGAAAGCAAAAAGAGTTGAAAGAAATTAAGATAAATGTTACCTTTTAGAAGTCTGAAAAATCGTCTGCAAAAACCTGTGAGTGTGCCCAAGGAAGCAGCGACAAGAACAACAACCTACCAAAATAAAGACAAAAGAGAGCTAAAAACTTCAATAATATCTCAGGTACCGAGCATACTGTACAAAGTTAATTACTGAGGCAGGAAAGGCTGTTATTACCGGGGTGGTAAAGGTAACAGTATGAAAGAGCTAAAGAGAACAGAGAATAATTAAATTAAAACTCATTCATTCACTGAGAAAAACCATGGAGAAACCACCACAGATTATTGGGGATGCCACAACGCTACCTACCAGCCCCTTAAAAGGCAAACATTGCACACACATATATATATATGCCATTATAATTCTATTTCTCACAAATAATTAAATAAATATTGTTTACTTTCTAATCTATCAACTCTATATATAATAAAATGATCATACAAGTAAGTTAACTAAATGATATACATATATAGAAGACAGTAGGCTGCCTGATAGTTAGTCTAGCATACACATAATCTTTACTTTAGATAAAATCTCCAGAAACACCAACACTTGAACCTGCTGCAGCTGCATGCATTATATTGCCCCTTGGGGATCGATCTCTGATACCCGTTTTGATCACCAATATTTTTCTTTTTTATTATTATAGAGTATAGATGGAAATGAAGATAGCACCATTAATAATTGTGAAGACTGTATCAATGTAAAACCATATATAATTTTAATTGCGTATATCTATATAAATTAAGAAAAAGAAATTAAGGGAAAGAGAAAAAAAAAAGGTGATGATTAGCCAGCTAGCTGTCTTTAGTCTTGACAGATGGTATCTTCTTCTCCAGTAGCTAGCAGCTAGCTATATACCGGATCAATCAAAGGACATGGAAGCCTTGCCTTTGTTGAGAAATTCGAAAGGAGGAGGCATTGGAGTAGCATTGTAGAGACTTAGTTGTGATGATGAAGAAAGCTGAGAGGGCTGATCATGAATTGCCATTGTAGCATGTTGTATACTTGGTGATGAGGACAACATGTGACATTCATCATCCGACTCCGTTATGGGGCAGTCCATGTTCACACCGAATAGTCTCAATCTCTTTGCCGTTGCCTTTCCTTGGACCACCGGCACCGAATCAAACACTATCTGATGCTGCTGCCACTCCGTCATTCCTATCTCCATATGTGGCGGTGATAGTTGTTGTGTGGCCGGCGCTGCTGGTAATTGTGATCTCAAGTACAAAATAGACCCCAACGTACGAGGGCTTACCACATTATTATTATTACCAGTACCCCCAAGGCTGATGCCGTTACGGTTATGAAAACTATTGTTGATTTGTGATTGTGAGTACATGGGCGGCGGCAGTACTGGTGGATTCATCATCAGCAAAGGATTCCAAGGAATGGACCGGTGAAATGGCAGGTGGTGAGAAAACGAAACAGCAGCAGCAGCAGGAGGAGGATGGGATCTTCTCCTCCAGTCAATGAAAAGACGACCTTTAGCCAAATCACCAACACCCCTCTGAAAAGAAACAACGTCACCGGCATCCAGTTTCTTGTCCTTGACAAAGCGGCTCCAGCCTTTGGTCATGACGTAGCTTTGGCTGCTGTTCCAGTAAGAGTAGCGGAACCTCCATGGCTTTCCATTTCGATCCTCGAAATTCAAGAGAAGGCCTTTCTCGTTTGTGGAAGAGTCCAATGGGAAGTACTTTTCTGCGTGTTGTTTTGGAATGACTAAACGATTCAGCTTACCCACATCGCTTGGTGTTACAACTTTATCAAACATGTGTTCCTTCTCCATGCTAATAAAAACACGATCTTCTCCTGCTTCTTCATCTTCAATAATATGCTTCGTCTCCTGCATGATGACGACCTGCTCTTTTGTGGATGCTGCAGTTTCTTCTTCGTTTGAGACATCTTCTAATTCGGCGGCTGTCGTTTTTGTCGTCGTCGTTTTGCCCAACAACCAAGAACCCATTTGTGGTTGGTGCTGTTTGTTGTAGTTTTGATGATGAGTGGTAAGAGGAAGCAGCTGCTGGGTCTGGCTTCCGTCGAGGTGGTGGTGGTGGTGGTGATGAGGAGACGAAGATGATGGAGAGGAAGAAGAATTAGACGCGTATGTAGTACTGAAATGAAGCTTCACTGCTTTATTATTACTACTCGTGTTAGTACAGATAAAATCAATTCCAAGCATCTCATCTCCATCACAAATTAACCTTTCTCTTCTTGTGTTTGGGTTTGACGACGAACCAAACTCCATCGATCATTAATTAATTAAAATAAAAATGGATCTAGATCACTACCCATACAACAAATTTAGATGGATGAACAAGAAGATCATCAACTCCCTACCCCTCAACTAATATACTAATAATATGCTTCTTCAACTCCTTACAAACAAGGCAGCAGATCAAATTAAAGAAACAAATTTATGAAACAAAGCGGCAGCAACCAGTGCTACTACTTGTATGACTTTTCTTTATAATTAAGAAGCCCTTCAGCTCATGCGTATATATATAATTTTTAATTATAAGGAAGACATTTCAAATAAAGAGCATAGCAACTTCCTCTTCTTCTTGTTGTTGACCTTGACAACCTAAAAAAAAAAATTACAAAAAGTGACAATGGAAATATTAGAATATGTATGCATATGCATATAAAGGGCAAAGCAAAGCAAAACCCGATTTTTTCTTAATTTCTTACAGGGTAAGGTGTGGCTAGCCCCCTGGAAGGGTCACTTGTTAGGCTCAGTTGAACTATTATTATAATTATTTCTTTTTTTCTTTTTTCTTTCTTTTTTTTTTTTTTTTTGTAAATAATTGTTTGTACTAAACTAATACTAACAGAGAAAGAGAGAGAAAAGAGCGAGGAGATGTGAATGGAGAAGTGGGGGGAGTGAGTGAGTTTATACATGCGTAGGGGTAGGGACCCCTAAGTATTATCTGCTTGGGTTCATGTGAGCTTGTCGTTGTCTTCATCCTGGGTGTTCTTTCGCACATTTTATTTATTTCTTTATTAATTTTTCTCTGATAAGCCTGTCTGAGGCCTAAGCCAGCTGTTTTCTTTTACCACTTTTCTTTTCTTTTTCAATTAATATTCCTCCTCTCCCTCCTCTACTTGGACTAATTTCTTTTCTTTCCTTTTTTTTTTTCGGTTCCCTACTTTTTTAATTATTTCTTAATTTCGTAGTAAAACTATTTTTTTTAATTATTTGAGCGACCATGAAAAGGGTAATATTAATAATAATAATAACTTTTCATTTATTTTCGGAAAACAAAATTTAAAAAAAAAAAAAAAAAAGCTGTAGAAAGCGAAGAATCAATCTAACTAGTAACTGGGGCTAGGGTTTTGACTTGGCCTCATTAAATTCGTACGGACCACTTTCTCCTGCGGTGGCGGTGGGCGCACAACTGGATGATAATTAATTAATTTTAGAGCTATTAGATAGAGCCCCCTTCAAGTCATAAGTTCATTCAATTCAATTCATCAATAAAAAGGTCTCACTGTTTTCCCACGGGGTCATATAACAACAACATTACATAGACCATTCAATATAAGGTCCAATATCAATTTAGTCTCATCTTATGTAATAACCATCACCTATCACTTTATTATTTATAATTCACTCAATTATTTTTTTTTTTTTTTAATACCGTCGTCAGCCGCGTGATTATGCCCTATTTATCTCTTTAGATATGTGTGTGAGTGTACAATATTAGATCAATTGGGATTTTTAGAAAACATATAATAATAATTTTAATCACAAGTTGTTGTTAGTTGACTGTTAATTAACTTTGTTCTGTTGATTAGTCTTTTCTTTTAATATATATATTGTGAAAGAAAATAAATAAATAAACTTACAAACATTAAAAGATAAAAAATAACAAATTTATATTTTTCCTATCTTTTAATTTTCCGGAACAGTTGCGTCCTACTTTATATATATATATATATATATATATATATATATATAACCAAAAAAAATGCTGCAGTATCATTAATTTGAATGTTAACGAAATGGCATGTAGATATGACTCCAAGTATCCAATCATTTCAAAGTCAAAACGTGCACAGGAAAATGACGACCAGTAGCATCTCAATTGTAGGGTAGTCGGGGTGGGGCAATAATAATAGTCGTGATTTGTTGAATATAATATATATATATAGTTGTGAAGCTGCTATAATTGTTGAACAAATATTACCCTTTTTTTTATATTAATATATTGTGATAAATTATAATTGATATTTATAAATTAAATTATTATTGAAATAAGAATTTTACATTAATCTAGGAGATACTGTTTATATTTTAATTTTTATAAATATTTGAGAAATATTTCTTTTACTTATATATTTTTTTTATAAAAACAAAAATATATTTATGAAAGAGAATTGAAGCTCCGTATTATTACGGGGACTCAAACTTAAATTCTCACAATCACCACTCGGCTTCAAGCCGAGTAACTATAAATAAATATTACTTAATTGATCAAAATTGCACCGATTGGCTGGACTCTCTCTCTATATATATATATATATATATATATAACATGTGAGGCTTAATTTGCTCCTTTTCAATCCCCATCCTCCAGCTTTGCTGCCTAAATCCTAATCTATCTATTTGCGAATGCCCTGTATTAGTTGTTATTATTATATGATGATTAAACAGGGACCCATTCAAACATATAATAAATAATATTTTCATGATTAATTTAAAACAATGACATTTTATTCTGATTAATTGTTGGAGGAGGGAGAAAGCAATTACATTGGATAGTAATTTTGAATATTGTAATGCTATCTTTATCTATCTTGAGGTTCGTGGGATCATACATTTGAATTCGATCAAATTTAGTATATAAAAATGTCCAAGATGGCAGTATTCGGGAGACAGACACGACATTATTATTTTACAATTAGTATCGGGTAATTAGCTTTCGAGTGACTAACATTAAGCCAGCTTTCGTCATGTGAGCTGATTAGAATGACGTTTGCATCCATTGAACTAATCGAAAATTATAACAGTAATTACCATTGATTATTATTAATTCATTTATTATGTTTCTCTGATTCTTTTTTCATTTTTTTTTTCACTTGCCAAGCAACCCAACTTGCAAACCCACGAATTCCTCCTATCCAATGAAAGTGAAAAGCCCACTTGTTCCAGCCCATGGATAATAAAGTTTACACCGCAGGTAGTGAAGTTTATATATTTAATTAAGGGAGGAATTAATAGTAGAATCACGCCAGTTATATTACGTTTATGGATGGCGTTAGAAAATTTCGTGGACTAATTAATGCTAAATTGGCCGCATTTGGTCCCTACTTATAACAATGTTGACTGGGATCTTTTATGTATATATATTATATTATATATACAATCATGTTGCATTGGGAACTTTTTTTTTTTAATTATTTTTTTTTAAAGGAACCCAGTATACTTGACCCGACTGACATGACCCAGGCGCGCGCTCAATTAACTAATCTCGTATCTCAACTTGCAAATAGTTCTCCAATATCATCCGCCAGTAGAATTAATTAATTAATAATTATCATAAAGACACCCGCCATTTCGTTTTAAAGTTTCACTTTTTCTTACCGTGCATGCAATAATTGGTACGAATAAAATATCCAATTGAGTGAAAATTAATAATTTAAAATGGCATATCTCTGTATCAGCTTTTTACAAGTTGTGGAGGAAGCGGGGGAATAATAGTGGGAGCCCAGCAATAGTTTTTTCTTTTTTAAATTATTATTATTGTTTAATTTAAAAAAAAAAAAGGGGCTGGTGAAGATAGGCACAGCATCAGCAGCGTTTCTGATTCTGGATGCGAAGATTGGACAATACTTACCTCTACCTGGCATGCAGCCAAATATACTTAAAATAAATAAATAAATATTGATGTTGAAGTGACTCCACCCCCAAACACATACACACACTCTGTATCTAATAAATTAAAAATTAATCTTGTAAAGTTATATGTTTGTGCCCCTTCATCCTGCAAGAAACAAAGGCCCCAATGATGAAAATGTATGAAATATTTTCCAACGCCCTCCCTCTTCTTTGAATTCTCAACTTGTACTTTTTGCAGCATGTTGTTAATTTCCACAGTATAATTTGTTATTTTTTATAATTTTAATATTGTGATTATGAAATAATACTCTAACAATAGAGCATTTTTAACATCATCATTATCTTAATCAACATTTTCATTTCACATTCATTAATGTAGTTTAAAAACTAAAGTATACCATAATTTTTTTTTGTACATTAATATTATAATTAGAATTCCACCAATATTTATAATCAATGATAATTTTAATATAACATAACTTGAGTTTTCAATGATAACTTTAATATAGCACAACTCGAATTTTTATTCTCACATGATATTAGAGAAATATTTATTTCACTCTTAACTAAAAGGGAGATAACTTTATTCTTACTTAATTTAATTGAGAGGAGAATAGAGTTTTAAAGTGAGATTCCAATCTATATAACTCATGAGTTGTGCCAATGGGTCAAAAGCACTTTTCTTAGATTTAATATTTGGTGAGCTTTTTAATTCTAGGTTAAAAATTTTGCTTTGGATAAATCGTATTATTCTTAGATTTAATATTGGTGAGAGTGCCGCCATTTTTTTTTAATCTCCAATTGAAAATCTCTAATGCATGTGAGAAGATAATGAGAGAAATTCGACTTCCCTCCATCAACATAAACAATAGGAGTAAATTTTCTACCCCATAATATGAGTAGAGCATATTAATCTTCCTAATTATTAATGGAGAAATGTTGTGCTATAATAAAATTTTTCAAAGTTGTTCCTACTAAATATTTGATTGTAATGTCAATTTATAAAATATTTAATGTATTAAGATAGTATTTGGTTTGAAGAAAGATGAGGATAGTAGAAAACACAAAAGGAAACAAGGAGAGAAGAAAAGAAATGAGAAGATAAGATAATTTAAGTTCTACTTTTAATTGGACATGAAATTGTAATTGTAAGGGGAAAGGAATTACATATTTTTAGTTGAACAAACTTACCCTTTAGTTTTAAACTTTTCTTTTAGTAAATGTAATAAAAAAATTATAATTAAAATCTGAATAAATTAAAGTATAAATTATACACATATACCTGTATAATTTAATTCAATTGAACTTATAATTAATTTAACTAATGTAACTAATTAGAATTATTTTAAATTTGTTTCAATGATGTATTATTGAAATAAATAATTTAATAGCAATTTACATTATCTATTAATTTTAAAAAATTATTAAAAAAATAAAAAGGCAAATGTCAACTGCTGGAGCCGCTGAAGACTGTCGTCAGAGCCGCCAGCGTCTTCAGCGGCCGCTGTACAACCTTCGAAATCCGTCAATTAGATAACTAAAAATGATCGGAATTAGCTAATATAATCATTAGAGATTTTTTCCGAATAGTTGGTCATTTAGTCGAGATCTGTGAAATTTAGAAAGCTCCCAAATTTTGAACGGCATTTCATCAAAATATATTTCTCTCTTTTTTCTTTTCTTTCGTTTTTGGAACTTGTTAGAGGGAATAGATCGTTAAGTGGCGATGTAGACGGTTTAAACTTGATGCTTCAAGTGCTCGTTGTGGCGTTGCCAACGGTGGTCCGACATTTATTGACGGCAGTCCGGCGGTAGCTGTTATTAACATTATTATCTGTTTTTTATTTTAATTTTTATTTTCTAAATAAAATTGTTAACAAAATATTATAATTGAAATATATTTTTTAATAATAATTATTAGTTAATTAATGAGGGGTAAATTTGGAAGTTTAATTTATTGGGGGAAGGAGAAGGAGTTTATATTTTTCACTCTCTAGTGAGGAATCCAAGTGTGGCTCGCACTTTGTTGGAATTTAATTTCAATGGAAATTAAATTCCAACCAAACAGAGGTTATCGAACAATTGAAAGAGTAAGGGAAATCAAATTCCTTTTTCAAATCATGTCAAATTGAGAGAGAAACTATCTACGTTCTTGGATTCTTGATAAGTACTAGTACTAATATTAGTGAATGGTTTTCCCTTTCCAAAACCCATACTTTGGTAGCATTTGTTGTCGTTGTTGTTGTTTTTTTAATACGAATAAGTTTAAATTAGATTGAAATATGGGTATGAATATAAATATTTAAATGATATGTTTTTTTTTTATCTTTTATTACATGAATATAAATGGCATTATATTTATTTTTATAATTAAAAAAAAATCTTAATATTATTATTCGATATTTATGTCCTAATAAATCAAAATGCATAAAAGAGGTAAGTTTTATAGTATAAAAAACAAGTATATTTAATAAAAATATATTTACTTTTCATTCGTGTATTTTCTCATTCAGATAAAAATAAAAAAAAATTATTTTTTTTAATTTAGCTATAAACTTTTTAGACATCAGATATTTAAAAAATAAGTTCTTACTTTTAATTATTGAAGGAATAAGATGAATACATTACAAATTGTGTGAAAGCGTATAACTAGTTAAAAGTAGGACCTATAAAGAAAATCGATGCATACATACATACATATGTATGTGTGTTAATAGAATGAGAGTACCAATTATGAATAATGATATATACATATATGTGTGTGTGTGTGGACATTTTTCTTTGTTAAAATTAGGAATTGTTTGTTTTTATGTTTAAAATCTTAATTGACTTAATTTAAGATATTTTAATATTTTGATTTGTTTATTTTTATATTTGAAGTTTTATTGTAAAACATTTTCATCTGAATAAGAAAAGTAAAGTTCTCTAACTTTTATCTGAATGATAAAATATCTTAATGAAAATTATTATTTTTTATCACAAATAACCTTATTAAATGCATTTATTTCATACGTAGTTATTAGATATTATATTAAAATTTCACTTGATCTTAAATTATAATTAGTATTAAATACTTAACACACATTCAATTTAAATTTTAAACAAATTCTTTTATTATTAAATAACAACTTTTTATATATAAATATTATGTTAAATTGTAAAAAAATAATATTTCATAAATTATATATAAAATGCTTAAAAAAACTATTGTACTAGAAATAATTGTAAATATATTTTTATTTAAATATCAAGTATATATAACATTTTTAAGATAATAAGTGTAAAAATATTAGAATTAAGATATTTTGATCTTATAAAAACGAACAACTTATCATTTATATTCAGACATTAAAGAATAAAAAAATAAATATATTTTTCAAGCATATACATTTAAATATATTCAGACTTCATTAACATTCAGATTTTATATATATATAAATATTATCTTAGTATGATTAAAATATAAAAAATACATATTTAATACATTAAAAACTATATATTTTTTATTTGTTAATATATTAAAATTTATATTTTTTATTTATTAATAATATTTATATATATATATATATCAACGGAGCAACGATGAGAGAGTAAAGGTATAGTAAACAGAATGTCAAATACGGCATTTGGAAAGGGACTGGTTAAATTAAAGTGTTTTAGAATTTTCCCTCACCAATGCGTTTCCTATATTCTAATGGGTGGTTCTAAAAGGAAAAGAAGAAAGGGTATCGGTGCAGTTTGGTGAGCCTAATGTTGGAGAGGAGCGCCAGCAGCTAGGTAGAGGACCACGTACCCTTTGAAATTGAACCTCACAATATTGGACCCCGATTGACTAAGCTGCTAGCACAGTTGAGTCGTTGACGGTACACTCTCTGCCGTCCAGTTGGCTTTGGCGCCTATCTTATCGTTTGTTTTATGTAGATATGCGTGTTGGGAGTGTCCGTTTCTCTATTGAGGTTTGAGGAGCACATTAAAAAATAATTTAAGGACAGAGTGAAAATGTATTAGAGTGACTCAATTTTAAAAATTTTTATAAAATTTTAATAATTTTAAAACACTCATTCCGTGATAATAGGCTGATGGATTCTGAATTTGAAACTTTATTATTATAAAGTTAATTGTATGAAATGAATGATCATAAAAAAATTGAAGAGAATAAAGTACGCTACTCTCATCTTCAATCTCAACAAATGTAGATGATTAATTATTTATTTTCAACGCAGTTAACATTTGTTTAATTGTAACTTCATTTTTGTTCATTATGCATGATGTGGTGCCTTGACTTTGCAATTAGGGAAATTGGGGCTTAATTTAATTAACTCATTCATTTGTTTAGCTAGCTGGTTTCATTTGTTGTCTTGTCTGAGAGTGAATTATTACTTAATTAGGGCAAGACACATTTCGGACGTGGGGCTCAATGCAAAAACGTGTCTGTCATTAGATTATTAGACCATTCATTGATTTCATGCAAACTCTTTATCTTTGTCTTAAGCAAGCGAACAGAAAGCACTAGAGTTGAATAAAGAAGAGCAGAGAGAGGTGAGAGAATTGTTTGTCTGGGCCCTTGGAATTACTGACTTGTGGCAAATATCTCAAGTTTTGGACCCTGATAATTGGGCCGTTTCACATCTAAGGCCTATAAATTCGACTTAGAACAAATCACTTACGGCTCACGGGGTTTAAGGCTTTGGGCTTTATGCTATGTTAATACGGAGAGAGATGTTTGGTTTTTAGGGTTTTAATTATTTATCATATAAACAGAGTTTTTTCTAGCAAGTGAAGTGAAGAGAAGAGAAGAGAAGAGAAGAGAAAAAAGCTAATGGATTCGTTTACATCTTCAGCGAGTGGAGCAGGATCGTCTCAGTTCTCAAGTGAGGAGTTCATGGACAAGTTGAAGCTCCAGCTTGCTCAGGCTTATGCCCAAGAGTTTCTCGAGGTATTCAATTTCTTTCATCCGTTACAGTCGTTACTCTTCATTTCTGCATTCCTTCCACCCCCCCCCCCCAAAATCTTCCTTCTACATTCAATATTTTCTCTGCTTTATGTGCACTTTTATTTTTATTTTTTTCTTTCTTCAACTCTTTCTTTTTGTAATTTTGTGTTCACGCGTTCGAAACTTAATTATCTTTTTTAGGGCGAAAAAAAAAAGTCCATATCTATTTACAGTGGATATATTTTCTCAAGGCTTAAATTAAATAGACTGGCGGATCTTTATATTTTCTTTTTAAGGGAAAGAAAAATGCCCATCTTTTTATTACTTTTTTGGCTGTAAATTGCTTTAGGTTATCAAATTGCTTGAATAAACTGTCCTCTACGTACATTATTGATTTGTGGTTGTAGTTGGGGGGTGTTTTGGGAATTTTCTCTTGAGAGTTTCTTCACTCGCTTTTCTCATGCTTTCTACTTTATTTGCATGTTTTATACAAAGAGTCTAAACATAAGTCCTTTGACAAGTAATGCCAAGGCGTCTTTCATGATTTCGGTGGGATCATCAATTCTTTCTTGAGTATCAGTGTGTATCTGCTTAGAAACATTGGTCAATTTTAGTCATAGTTTTACCTCATACATCTGACAATGGGGCCACTCAACTTCTGACTTATTTTTACCTAATCATATCACTTTGGATTTCAACAATTTCCTGGGTAATAGGGAGGGAATTTCAATCTGGTGCTAATATGTATTTATTCCTATAAGCAATACTTAGTATTGCTTGGTCTGCCGAGCAGAGTGTTTAGTTTTTGCCCCTTTTTCTTATTTGTTCTCACTTTGCCTTTGAAAATTTGTTTACTGTTTGTTGGTTGGGTCTCGCGATTAGGTGAATCATTTCTTCCTTCATTGGACTTATGGTTTAAGTGGTTATTTGCTTATCAGACTGTAACAGGCAAGTGCTTTGAGAAGTGCATCACAAAACCAGGTTCAAGTCTGAGTGGCAGTGAGAGTAGTTGCGTCTCTAGGTGTGTGGATCGCTACATTGAGGCCACTGGCATCATTGGCAGAGCACTCTTTAGTGCACAGCGCTAATCTTTCAGATTGTAGCATTTATGCAGGAAAAGAATGTGCAATTTGCCAAATCTTAGAGTTGGAAAAAACACAAACTAAAGATCAACAATTATATTTGGTCTTACCATTCCATTTTGTTGCAATCATTAAGTATTTTCTTTGCCTTGAATCTTACTATATGTACTACAATTTTTTTATGCAAACTTGAAATATCTTAGCATCTTATCTGTTAATGTTAGAATTATTCCTTATTAGTATATGAATATTTGCTCCTGTAGCAGTACATAGTTTAGATGCTGTGATAAGGACGTTAGATGCTGTGATAAGGACGTTAGCTTATGAGATTTAAATTCTGTTTCTTTAGAACCGTAAAAAGTGAAACATAGGAGTAAAAGCAAATTACAAAATTGTAACTTGAATTGATGTATGGCTGGAGCCAGCTAATGCTTCCTTGAACTCCTTTCCCTTGTTCAACTCTCTTTTCACCTCTTCAAACAAGCAATAACCTTTTTCTTCCTTAAGTCGATTTTTACTCCGTGACCAGTGTGGAGCCTGATTTAGAATAATCGGACTTTGCTGGACATTAACATGTGCCTGTGGCATGTTCTCCATGTGCAAAATAATCTCTCTCCTTCTTAGTTGCTCTCCTTTTCTGTCACCTTGCATCTAGCCATTATGATGCACTTTGTCTATTTGTGAGGCAGCAGTTCCTCTTCCAATGGCACAATGGACCCAAAATGTATAACATAAGTTCCTATATATGGCTAGTTGCTCTGTTCCAACAGCTGCCTCCAGCTCGAGAGATCGACAGCTTTGCCCTTTTTCTTGTCCAATAGCACCCAACTCAAACTCAGGTACTTGACCAGCTCCTTGAAAGAGTCTTCTCTTGATTTTGCATAGTTTGGAATTTGATGTAGGCAGAAGGAATCTTTCAGAACCGATAATTCCACATGGATAAGGCACCTGTTGTTGAGATGAACTTCATTATTGGAGGTGCGCTCGGCATTATTTGAATTGACCAATTCCAGTTTAAATGCAGAATTTAAGAACCGTTTCTAATAAAAATCGGCATTTTTCTCTCAGTTGCAAACATTCACATCCTTATGTATGCCATCTGAAACCTTGGTAGACTACATTATTTCTTATGTTTACAGATGTTGAGAATTACAGGGGTTTAGTCTTAGAAGATATATGATTGGTATAAAATTTGTGGGAAAGAATCAGCATAGAAATTGTGGAAACCACCAACGATGTGAAGATGAAATGAGTAAAGTGAGGTGAAGGCCAATTGGAGTAACAAAAGAGTGGCCATAAACATTGTTAATGAGCTGCAATAAGGAGGGCAGGCTAGTAGTGAGGTGCAGCTGGCAGAGGCAAACCTAGCAGCATCAAGTCTTTGATGTCATATAACAGTTGCTTCTTGTTGTTTAGGAAGTTGATAGACAGTGGGTAAAAACAGATACAATTTAATGTTTACTTTATATCCTAGTTTGAGGTTTCTACTTTTTACTAGGCAAGGTAGCTGTTGGATTAATAATGTTTAGCTGGTATTTTTGATTGATTAAATTAGGGTTTAGATTAGGCTCAATCAATTCACTCTCTCTCCCATTTGATTGAATTTTCGCATTGGCATCACATGCCGAAATATGAAGTATGTTGTCACACTATTTATGCCAGGTGAAAGTATTGGAGGATATCTCTAGAAAGGCTTGCGACTTGCATCAGCGGATGGTTTTATATTTTGCGACTGTTTCTCAGTTTGTTAGATAAAATTACTTTGTGTATCTTACTGTTGTTAACAAGGGAAATTCAACATCAAATGGGTTAAGATGAAATTGCCATCAAGGAGAGGACAATCCAGATACACTTCTTCTCTGCTTTTCCTGCAACTGCATGGATGGGAAGTGGGAACTCACTAAAATTCAATTGCTAACTTTTGTTTATTGGTAAATAAAATGGAAAAAAGGAAAAAGGAGGCTTAGATTGCCGACATTAAACACAAAACTTAATTTTTGGCCATTGATTAAGGAGAAGCAAAGAGATGGTATAATGACTCTGTGGGAAAGAATGACACCGCTGGTTGCTTCTCAAGATATCGTCATCCAATGCGACGTATCCAAGTGATGTAAGAATGAAATTGCCGATACAGAATTACAGATACAGTAGTCACCAGTAGTCGGTGAATGGTGAAGTCAAAAACTGTCAGTTCTGTATTATCGAATTCCTCCCCTCTCACCACAATGTATGTATGTAATGTGTATATAAACATATATTTAAATACAGGTAACCACTGATCACCAGCGGGAACCTTTAACCTTCATCAGGAAATTACAATTATATATATATAGTGGTCATTGGACAGGGTTGCTTGCAACCACCACCAAGCTTCTATTATCCGACCTTGCATCAATGTTCCCTTATTCAGCCCATCCCTGACCGTCCATATCTCACTGAGGTCCGGATATCAGATGGTTGAATTCATCTTATCGATCTCGAGGGCCTTTTGCGGTCCTCTGGATTGGCCAGGCATCCCACCATGATGGCTGCTTTCAGGTGAAGAACTATGGGATCTGTAGGCAGTGATGAATAACATGTTGAGAAATTGCCGGAGAAAGAGAGGTTGAAGAGTTACTCTGATGACCTTCGAAGCCCTTAGAAGACGGTCCACTAGTTTTATTGTCAAGACTGAAAAGGTGTCCAACTGAAGAGATTTCTTGAGACTGCTTCATTGTTATCCACTTCAACATTACGTGCTAATATATATGTATCTGTGTGTCTGTGGATATCCAGTCATATATTTTAATCTGTTGTTTTTGAGACTTTAATCACCCAGGTTCTTAGCAATGATTGAAACAGGAGTTAAAAGAGTGTGCGCTATCGAGCTGGGGTGAACTGTGACAAGGAGTGCATATCCGTTTTAACGGTCTATTGTCCATCACCTGATGCTGTTATAGCTCCTTAAAAGGAATTGATTGACCGACATCACCAGGTTGTCTGTTCAAATTTTGGAACAGGGAGCTTGCAGCTGAATTCTGCTTGGACTTGTTCAAAGAATATCCGTTTCAGCGTTCTATTGTCCATTACCTGATGCTGTTATAGCTCCTTTGCTTCTAAGGATTTGATTGACCGACATCAACGGGCTGTATATTCAAATTTTGGAACAGGGAGCTTGCAGCTGAATTCTGCTTGGACTTGTTCAAAGCTCAACTGCCTGATCTTGTCTTGTCATTATATATGTATTTAGACATCTAATTCCATAACCTCTGAATAGTTTATCATATTTCATCTGTTATCAAACAGTTCTCTATGTATTTCCACTTCTGTATCTACTTTTTGTTTTGGTACTATTATTTCAGACTATTGATATTTAGCTGCTGAACTTGTAAAAGTAAATTGATTCATCACCAATAACAAGTATGCGTTTTCCAAGCTCTTAAAACTGAACAGAACAGTTTGTAAAAGAGAAGTTGTCTTTAGAAATATTTTGCCACTCTTTGATGCTAATGCAAAAATGATGTTTGCTTTTTGGTTTGTGATATATTCATGCACATTCCTAAAGGAGAAACCATTTTCATGGAGGTGAGATTTCGGTATGATTAAACAACTTAAAATCCTAATTTTCATTTCAATTAATAATATTTGGGTTGATCATTGGCTAATTCTTAATTTTAATGAATGAATTAGTGGATGCTCCATGCTTTTCCACGGTTGGTTTGATGAGCACTGATACTGAAAAATAGCTATGCAGCTAGCATTACCAGTGAACGGGAAAGTAGTAGGATTGGAAACCCCTGAAGCTAGCCTTGCAATGAAAAGCTTGTTTCAGTTTGATTTGTTCATGATCAACACAAATGCAGGAAGATAGGACTTGGGAGAGCACAAGAAGAGAATTGGAAAGCTTGGCAAAAGCAGTAGTATTTTACAAGTGAAATTTAGTTTGGGAATCTTGTAGTTAAATAAACCCTTGTGTCTGTTCCAGCTAAATTCAGATCCAATGGCATTCACCAAGAGAACATTGAGTCACTGCAATCGTCTCCATGAATTGAACTGGCTAAAGGGTTTAGAACCATGGAAACATATCTTCTGACAGAAAAAAGCCATTGCAGATTGACAGTTCAATTATCCCTCTACAACTAATACAATCTGTACATTAAAGGAACATAAGCCCCAGCCAAATATATAACTAATATTATCTTTAACTTGTAAAAAGAATTTGAAAACTTAAAAACAGACGTACAGCTCACCTAAATAAAAAACTACTCATTTTCGACTCTTTCTACCCAGGAACTACTGGCGCTCAATCTGAATAGTCACATGATTGATGTTGTATCCTCTCTTAATATAGTCTATAACCTTTTCTAATACCATGTCAGCATCAGCTTCAGGCTTGATTTTGACATGGCAAGCCAATAACACTTTCCCAACTGTTATAGCCCAAATGTGCAGTTCATGGATGGCAACAACCTCTTCCATCTCACATAGCCCCTTCTCAAGCCTTGTGGCATCAATCTCTCTAGGTGTGCTCTCCATCAGAATCTCTAAAATGTTTCGCAACATCCTGAATGTTGTGCCCAACACAATAGCAGAGAACACAAGGGTGCATATCAAATCAATAATCTTCCACTCAGGCTTGTACCATATGATTGCCCCGCCAATCATCACCCCAACACTCTGAATGGAATCCCCGAGTACATGTAGATAAGCCCCCTGCACGTTAATGTTTCGCTGTTTCTTCTGTGTCGGACCATCCTTAGATTTATGTTCTTCTTCTGAACAAGTGCTTAGAAAAGGCTCAGTGCGATCTGCTTCATGGGAATGATGGTGCTCATCTCTGTGTTTGAAGTTGGCCCCATGATGATGATGATGATGTGTAGCATCATGCCCATAACCGTGATCGTGTCCATGGTTGTGACCATGACCGTGATCATGACCCAGCAAGAATGCCATGGCGATATTAACAGCTAAACCAATTGCAGAAACAACAAACATAAGAAATCCTTGAACCTGGGCACTTTCATGAATCAGTCTAACAATAGCTTCATACACAAGGATTCCAGCGAGAAGCCATATCATCTGAATGGAAACAAGAGCACCAAGTATCTCAATCCTGAAGAAACCATAAGACTGACGTGGAGTTGCCTCCCAACCTGAAGCCCATAGAGAGAACAACGATATTGCAAATGCTGCAACATCCGACAAGAGATGAGCTGCATCGGTCAATACAGCAAGGCTGTTGGCTTTAATACCTCCAATAACTTCTACACCCATGAAGATTATACAGAGCACAACTACAATCAAAAGCTTCAGCGTGGATGCTGAACGCTCCTCTGCATCTTTCGAACTGGTTTTAGAATCCGAAAATTCACAAGGTGATTCCCCGCAAAACTTGCTTCCCGCTAGGCTTCTCTGTACAGCCGCATCTCCAAATACGTCAATTGTATGTGAGTGTCCAGAGTTTTGCACTTCCATCTGAAAAATCAACATCATGAAGAGTGGGAAAAGTAATCAGATGCCGAAGCAAGCACATTTTTATGTTCTCATTCAGTGCAACACAATGACCAATCATGATTGTAGCTCCAAACAAAGTAATGCAAGAAAGGTAAATTCGAGAAAACCTGTGCTGGAATACACTCACATCACAGGCAGAAGTTAGATAAAAAAATATGTTCTTCTAGTGAGTTCAAATGCCATATTCTCATCATCCCTGAGTTCTTAAACCAACCACCCTTACCGAAAATCTGCCCACTGATTAATAATAATGGTCAAACCTTTGTTTGAAACCTCAATTTCTTCCTTTCCCCAGCCACAGAGATAAAAAAGTGGAATGGACTAGCTAGGCTAAATCCATAAGTAGCTCTTTGGAAATCTCTGGAGCAGAGAAGATGAGGGAGTCTTTTGGCAGAGACAAAGTAAGTCATTAAACTTATACATGCACATGCAACGCTAAAGAAATTCAAGCTTTCAGAAATCGGACAGATACATACATGGTGAATTCCTCGGGAACATTTCTTTTAAAAACAGATAATAGATGATTGAACAACGAGATTAACGACCACACAAAAAGGATGTTAACATGAAAATCGGACGTGTGCTCGGCCATTAATTCAAAGAAATCAAGCCAATACAAATGACGGGAGAATGTCGGATCATCAAAACACCTTTCTAGAAAGATCAACGCATAACATGTAGTACAACATATCCATCCAAAAAATATGACATTTTATTTACTCCTCCCGTTCAGGAGAAGGGAACTGCACTGGCCAGATACTATAATTAATATATTAAAATAATAATAATAATAAGAACAGAGACAGAAACATACCATTGGATTGATGGTTGATGTTGAAGATTGATTACTAGCACTCTCTCTCCCTCTCTCTGTCTCTCTAAGGCTGCTGATAAACACAAGGGTGTGCCCAAGTACTCCCCAACAAACTTTCTTTTTCCTTTTCCTACAACTACAACTCTACGAGAATGTTTCTGCCACTATTACCATATAATATAATACCAGTATACTTACCTATACAACAATGTTTCATTTCTTTTTTTGACCTTACTAACTAATGAAATTTGTCAGCTAGCCAATCAAGACTTTTACACTTTTACCATTTTGTCCTCACTATACTAGGAATCCTCCATCCAGGATTTGATTTCGGTCCACCCACAAGCACTATTGTAGTTTAGTATTTCTACAACGATATAGTTTATTTATTTATTTATTTATTCCTTTTACTAAGTAGAAATAAATTAAAAAGGAACACACACCACTATTAACAGAAGCTGTTATAGTTTGGTGTTGGATTTGGCAATTTTGACTTTTAACATAAGATCCTAATCAATGGACTGAAAAAATTGCTAAAATTTTCCAAACTTACTCTTAAATTTTAATGGCATCCAAATCTTTTAGTTATACTAATACATTACATGGTTTATTTTATAAATACACTGCTCTTCACCGTAAAGTTTAAACTAAGCATAGTGGCTAGTGGAGAGGCCGGAGGGGGGAGGGTGCACGTGTGAAACGAGTGGACAGGTGGATTGCCAGCTCATTGATACTTGTTATTGTTCATAATGTAAATTTGACCGAACTTGATTGTCCATGCCTCAAAAAAATTATCCGATGAATGTTGTGATGACAGTTGATAATAACGACAAAATCAGAGGTTAGTGTGAAGGATTATGGAGCTGACACCTTAGCAAATCTCCTGTCCTGATAAATGCTCTGATTAAGGCTCTGTTTGTCACTCTTCGCATGCTTGTGCATCGACGTGTTAAAAATATACATTCAAATCAATATCACTCTGAAATTCCACTGTGTGCACGTGATTGCCTAATGTTTTGGCTTTTGATTAATCGTAAGAAATTGACCTTTAAACAGCTCACTGGAATTGTGTCCTGGTAATCACAACTCTTTGTTATAAAATTCCCAATGAACTGAAACTAAATTATAACCAAAACATACAAAAATTGGTTGTACATCATGAATTTTGAAGTGACTGCTAAATCCGCAACTATAGCAAAATCGAGGCAACAAACAAATAAACAAACTACGCAAGTTCCTTCTTTTTGGTTTCAAGAACTGGAGGGTCAATATCAATTCCCATGTTAGCGGCAGTACCTGCTATAATTCTCATTGCTGATTCAATAGTGGTGCAATTCAAATCTGGAAGCTTTTCAGTAGCAATGGCTCGCAATTGTTCAATGGTGATCTTCCCCACTTTCTCTTGCTTAGGATCTTTCGAACCTTTCTCCACTCCTATTATCAATCAGTTCAGTGCAATTAAAAACACTATCTTTTACTCATGATATTTAAATGGCAGGATACACTGTACACTAATCACTTATCCATTTATAATTACAGCATTTTGCTATTCCACAGCAACCAATTCCGCCAAACAAACTGATTGTTTGCAACTACAACCAAAAAGACTAAGTTGCTTAAGCATGCCTCTGTAGATATCACCATTATAAATGCAACATGCTAGAATGGATATGGTTGAAAACACCTTAACCTCGTTCAGAACTCAATGTAGCTTTTATTCGAAAGATATAAATTCAAAGTTATACAATGACCCGCCATATGGCATCATCTAAAAGATAAATTGCGGTCATTGTACTACAGGATATAACAAAACACAGGATCAAAAGATATCAAGGATGAGGATCTTATGTGGGAATGAGCGTGGAAATTGTAGCAAAATGTATCCAGGTCAATAATAGGTGAGCGTTTTTTCCAATGAAAATTTTTTAGAAGTAAAAACTGAAAAGCATTATGTATCCAAAAATCCTGCTCATAATGCGAGCAGTTATGAAAAGGGCACACAAAATAACTAGCTGTCGACCTCTTTTGGGCAAGCCATGATAAAATAATCAGTGGAGTGGAGTGAATGCCAACTAGCAAAGCAAAAGATAATGGGTCTATTTCAATAACTAACTCATACTTCTAAAAGAATGAGGTTTCTGGTTAATTTCCATATTGAGCGAGTAATTTTGATGTTCAACCATTGTTCTTGTCAGGAAAAAGAAAAATTAAATGAAGTTTTTATGATTCTTTTGGGTCTTTCAGTTTATCCTTTTATGTTTATGTTGTTCACTATTCAGAGCCAAGAAAACTGGGACCAAAATACAAGCAAAGTACAATCAACAAAATGACAACATATCTGCTTGGCACTGGCCTATCATAAGGAGAACACTGTGGTTACGGCCATGTAAACACAATTTTCACTCCCCAACATTACTGGAATCATCATTATCCCAACCCAAAATATGCAGAAATAAGTACAAAGTTAATCCACAAATAATATGTGGGATTCAAGATAAGGGAAACACGTTTCAACTTGTTGTAGATTTGTTGTTACAAAAACAACTCTTGGGGTTTCACTCATCTCAGCCAAAAGAGATTGCTTAAACATTAGGCATCTTTTCAGCTACCATTTAATAAATGTAACCAAGTAAACTTCGATTACAAGAGTTAGCGACAGAACATAGTTCAGAATTTCAAAGGCCAACTTAAAATACAGAATTCGAAAAGTCCATGGATTACCTTTGTTAAGCCAAGCACATACATTTTGGTTTTCCAAGAATCCCAACAAAGTTTCAAAGAATCACAGTGGCAACATAGTTGAATCAATTTGCATCAACTACTCAAGTCTCAAAAATTATAATATAATATGTAATAGGCTTAATTTTAATTGAATGCATACCAGCGGCCTTAAGGAGCAAAACTGAAGCAGGCGGCGTCTTAAGAATAAAAGTGAAGCTCCTATCCTGAACGAAAGAAAGAAAGAGAGAGAGAGAGAGAGAAATAAATAGACAAATAAAAAAGGGGGTCAATAAACTAAAAAGAAAATGACAAACAAAAGAGTAGAAAAGAGAGGATGGATTTGGAAGGACTAACATCGTAAACGGTAATTTCGACGGGAATAACGTAACCGGCTTTATCAGCAGTTCTAGCATTGTAATCCTTACAAAAGGCCATGATATTTACACCCTTAGCACCAAGGGCTGGCCCCACAGGCGGCGCAGGTGTGGCCTTTCCTGCCTCTAGAGCCAGCTTTATCAAACCCACCACTGCGCCCGCCAATAAACGAATATATTAAAAGCAGAAAGAATTAAGCAAGTATATAAAAAAAAAAAAACAAAATTAAATTAAATAAATGAAAGGGCATGGTCGTAAATAAATAAAGGTACCTTTCTTGGCTTTGCCTCCGGGTTTAGGAGGAGCCATGGCTATGACAGTGAGAAATCTTGGAGTTGAAGAGAGGAGTGGGGATGGTTTAACTTTGTTGTTGTAAAATTGGAGAGAGACATTTGAGTTTGAGGATAAGTTGATGGCCGAAGGAAATAAACAGCACGAAAGCAGCTTATTAGCATTTTGAAGATTACTTGAAGTGGATGGAGAGAAAGCCATTGAACCTCGAATCAACAGAATCTGAATAACCAAACGAAAGAAAATTAAGGAGGAGGAAATGTTTCGGATAAGTTCGTTGGGAGTTCACTTTTATTTTTATTTTTTTTATGACAAAACTTGGGGCGTTTGGAGTTCATTTAAAACAATGTATCCGCTCTCTCTAACTTTTGCAATCAGAGGCCTACAACCACAATCTTTTTACCCCCACACAACGTATTTTTCTAATGTACCCACTCCAATTATCAATTATCAAAACTTAAAAACTCTCCAAGAAGAATTAATTACTACTTCCCCCCCTTCAAAGTCCTCTTGACACCCCAGTTTCTTTGTTGTCCTTTCTGACTTGACACCCCCTTTATTCCTAAACTAACTCACAATCGACAACTATTTTCCCTTTTACCTTATATGTGAAGAAGAACAAAAGTACAGTGTGTTGCATAATGTATTCTTTAAAGTATATTAATTTATTTATAAATATAATTTTTAATTCATAAAATATTTAATATTTTTTTAAATATATTAATTGCATAAATATTTTAAATAAAGCTTGCTTAATCATATTATATGTATTTATTTGATCATTATATTAATTTACAGAAGACATAAATATAAGTCACATTATTATTAAATAAATTGAGTTTGAAGTTTATAAATAGAGCTTGGTGTTTTATTTATATTTAAACTGTAGTAAATTTATTGAATGATTTGTCTTAGTCATATATGAATTTATTGATGTAGTTTGACTACATCGAACTGGATAATATGTGAGATTTAATTAACCTTTAAATGATTGTCAGACTTATTAAATCTCATAGAGTCATGGGTATTGATTTTTATCACAATCTTAATCTTAAGTTAACTACAATTTTATGATTACGAATGTTATTCAATATGAGTTCTACAATTTTATGATTACAATTGTTATTCAATATGAGTTACCAATCAGCGCTTTATATATTTAAAATCAAGATTACCCGATATCTTAATAGGAGTAATTGTGAGCAGTGAGATTATACATTAATAATATAGAATTTTTATAACACATATCTTGATGAGTTTTTAATAGTTGATCATAGAATTTTATTGTCAGAGTGTGTCAACATAATTAACATGTTAAAAATGATTATAAGAGAAACTTAGTAAATGTTAAGAAACAATATATAATTAAATTGATTGAATAATTAGGATATCAATCTAATTAACAATGTGGTACAAAAAATTGTTCAGTAAAGAAATCAATATGGTATGGGTCAAGTTATTATTTAAGAACACTATCCTAGATAACATACAATTATAGAAGCTAGTTCTAATATTTTAATAGAGTATATTTGAAATTAAATAATTGAGTTAGTTTAATTATAGGCCTAATTATAATAATAATTATTATATGTACCCATATGATCCTTAGGTTAGATTACGTAATTGATTGCACTACTATTGGATTGATAAGTAAGATAATTAAGTATTTGGGTTAAAATCTTAAATATGTTATTTGATGAAAGACTTCATTTAATATACTTGTGTATAAGAGGGTCCTATTACTATTTACAAGGTGGTCTCTATAACAAGAACAAGTGATCTACCTATTTATTTAAATTAAAAAATTTTTTATTTAATAGATTTTTTTTTAAAAAAGATAAAATTAGGAGCTGATAATTTCTATAAAAAGATATAAAAAAGCTTGTTTGTTTACAAAAGAAGAGAGAAGCCACAATTGATAGAATAGAGAAAAAGAAAAATTTTATCTTTTTAAGAGAAATTTTTCATTGCTAATTATTTTTAAGAATGATAAAGGATCTCAAAAAAGTTTTCTATTACTAGTTGTTTTCATTAATGATAAAGGATCTAACATGTTAAATGTAAATCAAACTTGAGTTATAATTTAGAAGAATATTAGTGATGAATCGTGATCTAATAAGATTAGTGGTGGTAGATTATGACTTGTGAGCCAAAATTATTATTATGAAAAAGCACAAGTAGAATTTTTAGTTATGATAATTTTATATATTGTATCAAAATTGCGATCCAATAATTTCTACTGTAAAACGATTTTTAACTAACAATAAAAGAAGGAAAGAAAATCCAACAAGAGAGAAATCTAATAATCTATATTTGATTTTTTTGTTTCAATTTTTTTTGGTATTTTGATTTATTCAATAGATTCTTTCTTCTTTCTACCGTGATTTAGGAATTTTTCTTAAAAAATATATTATTTTTATGTATTCTCTCTTTCTCTTGCCATTTCAAATGGAAAAAAAAAAAAATTAAAACTGCCTAGAGAAAAAAAAATAGAAAAAGAATACTTTGTCTGTTGTATCATAAAGCCTATATATGTTGGCCTTTTTTCTTTTACAAGAAGAACAAGATTATTTTTTGATTGAAAATTCCAATCAGTACTACTGATTCAAGTAAGTTTTATAATTACACAAACAAATTAGATATCATGGCCAACGGAACTAACAAGAGAGGGAGTGGCCACAAGCTAATCATTATAAATAAATTAATCTTTGCTGTGGCAGATGGTTGTTACCCGATTCTTGTCGAGCATAATTCATTTTGGAGTTGTATTTTAATAATGCCAAACTAACCAACCAACCTAATAACTGGATTTCAACTGATTAGCTTGATTGTTAACAAAGTTCTGTTAAATAATTAATTAATTAGATTTAATCACTACCCCGCTCAAAGATATGAAAGCTTGAAGGAAGTTTAGTTGATTTATTTATTTCACGTATTATTTTGATCGAGTGTAATTGCCAGTCATCTTATACACGGTCACAATAAGATTCAAATTTGATAGCACGAATGGCTACTGGACTCCTCACAAAATGCTCGCCATCGGTCCATGTTAGGCTGCCGAATCTGTACTCCGCATCTGGGACTGGATGCACTTCATGATTTGAGAAGAAGGTCACTCTGAAGGAAAGAATTTTGATGGTCATATTGAAATTTAGAACTCCAGGGTCAACTGTCATTTTGACGCCATATGGAGCCTCCACTAGAGCTTCATAAACTGAGTTAATGTGTCCCACATTTTTAACCTTTCTTGTAACTGTAACTGTCTCATTGTCATAAAGATTTGGGACAGTGATAGATGGGAGGTTAAGGTTCAGTGCAAGACGGTTGTTTTTCATGCAGTTGATTTTGGACTTGGTTAGTCTGCTGATTGATGCATTGCTGTGACCCATGAAGCAGAGGAACTGGATATAGTCCTCTATTGTAATATCATAAACAAGCCCTGGATTCATTGCCTTGTTAGGATTAACATGCCCGCCTCCTATGTCAAATGGATCTGCTTCCTTGCGAGTAGAGCCCTCCTCAAATATGTTCATTCCGTCTGTTCCAGTTTGAGAAGCTGCAGTCAAGTGTGACCAATTTTGGTTGGTTACATGTATATGGCTTTACTACTCATCAATCGTGCTCTTCTTCTTTCTTACCATATAAGAAAATAACCCAAAAGAAAAAAAAAAAAAAACACCAACCAACCGGTTGTAACTAGAGCTGATCTTATGGCTGCTGGGGACCAGTCTCGATGTAAAGATTTTATGAGTGCTGCTATTCCTGCAACATGGGGGCAAGACATTGAAGTTCCTGACAACAGTGCATACCCACTGATGTCTTTTGAGCCAATTGGTGGATATGCGGCTAAGATATCCACACCCGGTGCAGCTATGTCAGGCTAACATCCTCAATCAGACAATGGACTTGTAAGGTAATAATTTTGACATTATGCACATATACGTACAAAGCATAGAATAACCAAGGAAGAGATAAGAAACTTTACAACTTTCAAAGTCACACTATGCTATCCAAGTACTAAGAAAATTTCTTGATTCTATATGTTTGTAACTTTATTCTATTATTTCATTCGGTTTAGGATAACTTTCTTTTATGGTGAATTCTACATGGCAACTTGTTAACCCAAAAAAAAAAAAAGAAAAGTATGCTTTTGCTTATCGGTTTCACTTTATAACTGAGAATTTAGCTTATGGCTTCGTACCTTTAATACAATTGGGGACACTGAATTAGGTCCTCTGGATGAGAAGGATGCAACTCTTGGAGATACCAAATCCCCAATAACAGTCTTGGGAGAACTCAGCATTGCAATCGGAGATCTATACATGAAATCAAATAAACACAATAAATTGCATTCAGTTTAGAAACACATAATATTTCATCCCTCACCATCCTCAAATCTGTTTGCCAGCACCTTGCTCTTCTAATATAGGAGAGAATTCGTGTCCCTACTTCATAATTTACTTTAATACAGGGAATCAAATTGCAAGAGTCAAGCCCGTCGGCATGAAACTGTGCGTATATGAGTCCAACCCCTCCTGCTTGCATCACAGAAATTGCTGCAGACTGTATGTCCTGTGTACCTGATCTTGAAAAGCATAGAATGATTTTTCCTGCAGCTAATGTCGCATTAAGACTTCCCTGCTGGCAATCCTTGCTGAAAGATTGTAGTGATTGAATAGTAAATATATCACACAGAATGTTGGAGAGATAAATTAACAAGTAAAAAGATGGAGAAAGAAATGTCTCTCTCACGCAGAATCAGGGTCAAAAGCTATGCGTTCAGAGTATGTGAGGCCCGTAAATCCATGACTAACTTTTCCAATATCAATAGATTGCCCCTGAAAGAAACAAAAACGATGACAAGAAATCTTTGCACATTGCATTTTTTTGCCTGATACGAGTGAAGAACTATTTACTATACCCAGAGAATTTGGTGATTTCCAAGTGTTATGGCTGTGGGGAAGGCCCTGTCAATTGTGGTTGCCCCAACAGTGATTATCCAAGGTGCTGCGTTCACAATTGTTTGAGCAACAGGGCCATCGTTTCCTCCTGAAGAAACTACAGTGATCCCCTTGGCAATTGCATGGAAGGAACCGATTGCAATTGAATCACGTTGATCAATATAGGAAAACAGTGGTATCTCATTGCCAATCGACACAGATAGGACATCCACTCCATCGTGTATTGCTTTATCAAATGCTTTTAGTACATCAGCATCAGTGCATCCAATATCCCAGCAAGCCTTGTAAACTGCCAAGTGGGCTAAAGGCGCTCCTCCTCTGGCTAATCCAGCAGCTAGCCCTCTATAATTTGCTTTTTCAACAAAATAACCGGCAGCTGTGGAAGCTGTATGGGTGCCGTGACCAACTGCATCCCTTGCAGATAAATACTCATCAGTGTCAGTGGATGCGTTGATCATATCCATGATCCCTTTTATGAACCACCGAGCACCAATTAACTTTCTGTTGCAATTGGAGGAGTTGAACTTCTCTCCTTTTTGGCATGTTCCTTTCCAATGTGGTGGAACTGGAACTTGACTCATGCCTTTGTCACTGAAACTTTCAGACTCTGGCCAAACTCCTGTAAAAAATTAAAAATTCTTCTCAGGTTAATAACGTCTTCCAGATGTTAATTATTCCTTAATCATCAGAATTATATCTCGGTACGTATTACCTGTATCAATGATACCAATGATGGTTCCTTCACCCATGTTGCTCTCCGTTGATAGATTTTTTGAAGGCTGATAATATTGGAGCCCCATGAATTCCCAACTTCTGGTTGTATGAAGCTTGAGAATTCCATTTGGAATTACTTGAAGAACGCCAGGAAGTTCTGCAATTTAAATTTAGATTATTTTTAAGAAGCTGAAAAGCTATGAGACGACAACACGTGCTTTCAGCCAAGTTATCTCACCTGCTATCTTTTCTGCCTGAAATTTTGTTAGCCTTGCAGCAAACCCTGAAAACCCATGTTTATAACTATATAGAATTGAATGCTTTGCTGCTTCTTTGCTGTGTCAAAAATAATGCAATTAATATTGTGATCATTAGTTATTGAAAATTTAACTGACCATTTTGAGTTATTACTGAAGTAACCATACCTTCCAAGCACGGTTGACAGAAGTCTGTGGTGAGACTTTGTGATGGTTACTGGATCTTCGTACTTCTTCTCTCCCATATACACAATGTGCACCTATAACATTTTTTGCCAAGTAATCATACCAAGAGAACCAAAAAAAAAAAAAAAAGTCAAAATGTTAGAATTTGGATGTTGAAGTTACATATTTACATACATTACTTGTTGCATCAACCAATATTAAGGCAATCTGAAGATGGCGTTGGAGTATAATGAAGACAAGAATTCTCAGCAACCGCGTTTTCCTTTTCTCCATTCTATTTCTTGATACAATAAATATCAATCAGCAAAGCACATGGAAACGGTGCGGTGGATTTTGTGCTAGACGGAGTTTAAATTTTTCAATAGGAAGGTTTCCTAAGTTAGCTCTTCTATTAGAGCTTCATGTAAATGAGGAAAGGAGAATATTTTCCTTTTAGTGCACTTTTCCTCTTTATGCTTCACCATCTTTTATAATTTTTTTCTTCTAGGACTTTATGTTCAATCGATTAAAAGCAAGTGAGAATTTATGTGCTTGTGGAAGTTGCTGTTACCCGAAAGATGCTCCCGAGAGCTCTCAATTACTGCAATGCGAGAGTGGGACACAATTCTATGCGGAAAGATTTGCTGGAATCTAAATTGAATACTTTATCTACTTTTCCCAGCTTTTGTTCTACTCAACTTGTACAGTAGACCACATATACTTCAGTTGTATCTATTAAGCATCGTAATGGTTAATTACTGTTGATGCCGAAAATATGGTCGCTTCTTCTTTGAGGAGATCTCCTAATTTCAGCATCATTATTATATTTGTTTTTGGGGAAGCGGTTTGCCAATTACCAACGATGCCTGTAACTGCTAGTAGATTGTCATTAATTACCTGAAATTAGATAAGACAGTCAGAAGCGCCAAAAACTTTTCCGGCATGAACTCTCCGATGTGTAAGTTAGTAATCGGGTTTTATGGGAAAAACTTATGCCACCCTCTTAGTGGCTTAATTATCATTGTCCTTGAACTTAAAAGCTTCGAAGAAATTTACAGAAAAGAACTAGTAGAGTGTTCCAAACCTTCCTTCTTTCAGTGAGAGGAAGAGAGAAAAAGAGAGCCAACCCCCCTAGCCCAGAGAGAGAGAGATCATCATAATAATGACCATAATAATCATAATTCATTCCCCTTTTTTCGTTTCCCCCTCTCTCGTTACTTTGCATTTCATGGGACTTTTATAGACTGGCGGATATTTCGGTTTTGTTTCCATATGTGGGTGTTATTGGGTTGAACGTGACACTTAAACCATGAGTTATACGTCAGTTACAGAGTACTTATTAAGTTACATTTGCTTCCTGGTCGAAATGATGTGTTCGAGCTAGCAGACAATCACTTGATCGAGGTGCTCTGCTTGAGCTCACCAGATAACCATCTAGTCATAGTAGTCTGCTCGAAATCACTCTGATTTCTTCCTCAAACACAAATCCCCTAGTTTCTAGTGTTAAGAGTTTTAACGAATTAGGAGTTGAAACTTTATAAAGTTTAAAGTGACCTCGAGATGACTTTTATGAGTCAGTTTTGGCTGTTTGAATTAACGCTATCATAAACAAAACCTTTACATACCTTATACTATTTTCTTGCTCTCGTAATTATATAGAGTAAGTTTCACAAGTTCAAGTTTTTGTCAAACTTAGAGCAAATTTTAGGACCTAAAGTCTTTAGTTACTTCAGAATTTACTCAAAATTGATCGTTTGCTCGATTTAATCTGATCGAGTGAGATTAGCAAACTTTGGCTTTTGTCACGCCTCGAGCAGGATTTGAATACTTCAAGTCTTTTTGTTTGCCTAAAACTATTTTTGAGACTGATTATTTGCTCGGCTGTATTTAGTCGAGCTTGTGCTGACAAATTTATGACTCTTGTCTCACCTTTAGCAGACTTTGAGACTTTCTAATTGAATTAATCAAGTTTTGGCGAAATTTTTAATTTTCTCTCGCCTTCAAGAAAATTAGACCTAAAATCTTCTTTTTTTTTCTTCTTTCATTCAAACCATTCATTTCGTTTCGCCGTGTTATAACAGAGACACAAATGATATACTAGATTATTCTAATTAAATATATATTTCTAAATGAGTCTTCATGCAGTTTATTAGAGTTTAATTTGCTCGAGCCTATTCTGGTTGAGTTTAGATCTTCGTCTCGCCTGAGTAGGTTTTGTGACTTCTACCCTTAACATATTTTTAGTGCTTAACTTGCTCGAGCTTATTCTGACTAAACTTAGCTCTTCGTCTTACCTCGAGCAGTCTTTGAGACTTCTAGCCTTAGCATATTTCTAAGAGTTTTACTTACTCGAGCCAATTCTGGCTAACCTTAGCTTTTTGTCTCATCTCGAGCAGACCTTGAGATTTCTAGCCTTAACATATTTTCAGAGCTTAACTTGCTCGAGCTTATTATGGCTAAACTTGGCCCTTTGTCTTGCCTCGAACAGGTTTTGAGACTTCTAACCTTAATACATTCTTAGAGCTTAATTTGCTTGAGCCTATTTTGGTTGAATCCAACTTCCGTCTCGCCTAGTACAGGTTTTGAGACTCCTAACCTTTTATATTTGCCTTCTCAACCTCATCTGATCGAGTTGGATTTGGTAAAATTTGACCTCTGTCTAGCCTTGGGCTGGATTTGAGGCTTCAATTTTTTTGCTTACCTTTGAATATTCTTCATAATCAACTATAAACTTAAGTAAATTTTGACTTTTAACCATTTACTAATTTGAGCATCTTTAAGCAACTTTTATCAGTTTAAGGTTTTATGCCTTACCTATAGCAAACTTTAAGGCTTTCAGCCTTTTACTTACTAATGTAACTTTAAGTAGCTCTTGTCAGTTTAAGGTTTTATGTCTTTCAATCTTTCTAATCGCTTTAAAAAAATTCGACAAGAAAATAAAAATAATGAATGAATTTTTTATTGCATCTATTTTATTCAAAGTTATATATAATACAACTTAGTCAGAGAAAGTTGAAGCAAGACTAAAACCGTAACATACATGTTTCTAATTCATAGATTGATTTTCTGGCTAAGTATGCAGAATCAAAAAATTAATCAAGGTCTGAATTCATGTCCATACGTGATATCGTTATGGTGCTGGACAGTAAGATAAATTTATATAGCAACCTAATTCCAAGTATTTTTTGTAGACTTCTAAGCTTTTTTTATGATTTCAAAAATGAATTCAGATATGTTACTGACAACAATTAGCTTGCTGCGATTCATGCATGATAATATTTTGTGTTTTGGCTAGATAAAAATAAATAGAGATAAAAGGTTGGTTTTTTTACTATTTCCCATAGACGGCGCCAAATATTGATGTTGAAAATCTGGTCGCTTCTCATTCGAATAGATCTTCTAACTTCAGCATCATCATTATATTTATTTTTTGAGGAAGCAACTTGCCAATTACCAACGACGCCTGTAATTGCTAGAAGATTGTCGTCAATTACTTGAAATCAAAGAAGATAGTCAGAGGAACCAGAAGTTTTTCCAGCGTGAATCCTCTAACGTTCAAGTCAGTAATCGGGTTTTATGGGTAGAATGTTCCAGACCTTCATTCTTTCAGTAAGAGGAAGAAAGAAAAAGAAAGCCAACCCCCCTAGTCCAGAGAGAGAGATCATTATAATAATGACCATAGTAATCATAATCCATTTCTCCTCTTTTATTACTTTGCATTTCATGGGACTTTTATAGACAGCCGGATATTTCGTGTTTGTTTCCATACATAGATGTTACTGGGTTGAACGTGACACTTGAACCATGAGTTAATGCGTCAATTACAGAGTAATTATTAAGTTACAGTTACTTTCTGGTCGAAATGATGCGCTTAAGTTAGCCAGACAACCATTTGGTCGAGGTGCTCTACTTGAGCCGTCGGATAACTATCTAGTCATAGTTGTCTGTTCGAGCTCACCAAATAACTATCTGGGCATAATAGTCTGCTCGAGATTACTCTAATTTTTTTCTTTAATAATTACTACATTTGCAAGGTGCATAATAAAAAAAAAATTAACAAAATAAAATTTTCCAGGGCAGTCGGCACCAAGCTCTCTCTGTTCATCACTGATCACTGTGTGGTTTATTTGAAATGTTTGTAAATTGTTATATACACAAATAGATGTGGGTTCTGTACCAGTCTTGCACTTAATATTCTAAATTGGTGATGGATGATGATGTTGCACTGTATTGATAATAAGGACCCTTGAACCACTTTCATTGTAGCACCTTTAAATTAAAGTCAGGCCGTGAGATTCCAAGCCTCTGCTTGTGCCTTTTGCTTTTATCTTTTTATTTCATTGTTAGCATTTAGCAGTGGGACTGATCTTTTCCTTTCTTCCTTTTTATTATTTTAAAAATAAAAATAAAAAATAAGGCAAGAAGGTTCGAAGAAAATGTGTTACGTAAATCGGTAAATGTAATAAACTCGTGATGCTGAGAAAAAGTTGCAGGGGATGAAGACAGCGTAGAAACTGCAGTTAGTGGATGACTTCTGGAAGGTAGGGGCCACCATTTGACTTCAGGAAAATCTACGGGTGGCAAAATGTTGAGTTGGGCTTGACAAAACTTGAGTCCAGCTAACATATCCTTTGTTGGGTTGATTTTTGGGTCGGATTTTTTTTCTTTTTTTGGACTAAGGCACAAAGTTTGAATTCATATATATATATTTTTTGTCATGTTTTATAAATTTGTAATTTAAAAAATTTTATTTCATTTTTATTAGATTAGACTTTAAAAATTGGGCTTAAAGTATTCAGACCTTTAAATATATGTTAAAAAGTATATTTTAATTAAAATAATATATTTTAAATTTTTTTTTTAACTATTTCCTAGGTGTTTGAGCGAAAATATGCTTGGCTGAAACACTCAATCTCGGGCTAGTTTTTTCTAACATCCTTAGGATAATCAAAATAATTGTAAATTAACTCGAATAAATTTAAGTCTAATTTGATATTAATATCAGTAATTGTAGTTTAAATGCTATGTTCAATAAACATTAATTGATTTGATTAGTATGATAAAATACTTATAATATCTTTATTATTTTGGGTTAAAATTTTATTTAAAAATAATATTTATTATATAATATTAATTTTTATTTCATAATTTTAATTTTTCTCATACAACTACAACTTAAAAATTACGATACTTTAATACCAAATATTAATCCATTTTATTCATGGTTGCCCAATATGACTGAAGAACTGACTGTTATTAATGTCTATCCAAGAAAAACTTTCTATGAATATTTTATTTAAATTGTGTTAGATTTATGTGACTTGGCTGAGCCAAAAGAATTTGGGTCTTGTTAAGTTAGATCATTTGTAATTTTCAGTAAACCCAAATGTATTCACCCATAATCTCTTCCATGTTTCACTTACTACTCTAGGACGTTCGCTTGAGTACCCTTATTTGCAATTACAAAGCAGTCGTATAAGCGCCCTTTTCTTGTAGTGCTACATGAGTTCTACAAGCACACTTACAATTGTGCAATTTGTATATGACGTTCTCCTACAGATGACTCATGGTACCTGGATTTTAGAATAAGAGGTTAATTCTCATTTGTCATCGGTATATAATTCTATTATCTGTCCTCACAGATATAGGACTTCTCACACTTGATGGGCAGTGGAGACGGTAACAGAAAAGAGCTCACCTTGGTGGTGCTATTGAAAACCAGTATATCACGTGTTACATTTATAGATATGCCAAATTAACGCTCAATGAAGACTTCATGCATGGAGATGACAGGGTCAGTATTTGTGACACTTCGAGTAATGGTAACAGATTTTCTTACGTTTAGAACTATGAATGAAGGTAGGTTTACATCCAGAACAGAGGGCTTAGTATTGGGGCAATAACTATGTTTTTCCTACAAGCTGAGCGATGGATGAGTGGTTGTGGCCAACAGCACAGAGGTAATGTATGTTGTGCGGAAGCGCAGGTTGAGCAGATTATCAATTGATGGTAACTGTGACTTCTAGAGAAACTTAAATGTGGTGTAAACAATTTCAAAGAAAATTGACACAATAATTTATGTGGTTCGGCGTAAAGCCTACATCAACGGGCAAAGACTGGAAGATAATTTTACTAACAAATGAGAATTTACAAATTGGGAAAAACTCATAAAAACCCAATACCCCAATACACCCAAATGAATTCTCCTAGCACTCAAGTGGAAGCTCTCTCAACTCTCTCAATTGCTTCACTTGCAATTGCTCTCAATTGTGGGATGTCTTAACAAATGAAGAACAATAGTTATTTATAAGAATGCATGGTAGCACTATTTCACCAAACTTTTAAAATTGTCAAAGTTTGTTTGGTGATTTTACCTAATTTTTAGCCAAAGTTTGAACAATTTGGCTTTGAATAATTTTGGCCAAACTTTGAACATGTGCTTTGCCAAACTTTGAACAATTTTGGCCAAACTTTGAACATATGCTTTGATTTGAATTTTTCAACAATTCTCCACCTCGGTGAAGATTTATCCAAATCTGAGCCGACTACTAACGAACCATCATTCCCAAAGTGGCTGCATCTCTGTGACTACCTATGTACCCAAAATTTGTGATTAAGCCAACCGTAGTTCAAAATATTTCTGAACTTCCTTGTATATAAAATGATCCTCCAATCTCTACCTTTTTCACTGTTTTAAACTTTCACGATATTGATCAAGTTTAGACAATGCTCAAACTTGATCGTTGTCACCACCTTGGTCAACATATCTGCGAGATTCTCTGCAGTCTTGATTTTCTGAAGAAGAATCTTCCCCTCATCAATAATTTCCCCCACAAAGTGAAATCGTACGTCAATATGCTTCGTACGCGCATGATAAACTTGATTCTTTGCTAAGTGAATAGCACTTTGACTGTCACAATACAAGTTAACATACTCCTGGATCAATCCCAAGTTTCAAAGCAAGCCTTGTAACTAGGGGTGGGCAAATTCGGGTTCGGGTCGACCCGATCGGGTTTCGGGTAAATCGGGTTGGGAAAATTTAACCCGAACTCAACCCGAACATATGATCAGATCGGATCGGATCGGGTCGGATCGGTTGTTTTTATGTTTATGAGTTTTTTTTTTTTGAATTTTCGGATCGAATCAGGTTTGATCCGATCCGATCCGATCGGGTTGATAAAATTTAACCCGATCGGGTTACAAGTATCATCCGAACCCGATCCGAACCCAAAATTTTCGGATCAATTTGGGTCGAATCGGATCGGGTCGGATTAAATGCCCACCCCTACTTGTAACCAAACAGCTTCTTTAATAGCCTCCGTAATTGCCATATACTCGGCCTCTGTGGTTGACAGTGCAACTGTAGATTGTAGTGTAGACTTCCAACTAATTGACCCTCTAGCAAGAGTAAATACATATCCGGTGGTTGACCGTCTTTTGTCTATATCACCGGCATAATCAGAATCAACGTACCCAATCACAACTTGACCAAGTGTGTCATTTCGTTCAAACAGTAAACTAACATCAACGGTTTTCTGAATATATCGTAGAACCCATTTCACAGCTTGCCAATGTCCTTTACCAGGATTATGCATATATCTGCTCACCATACTAACTGTTTGTGAAATGTCAGGCCTTGTACACACCATTGCATACATCAAGCTACCAACTATATTTGAATACGGAACTTGCAACATGTATTCTTGTTCCTCATCCGTTGAAGCAGATAGTTGTGCAGAAAGCTTGAAATGAGAAGCCAATTTGGTACTTATAGGTTTTGTCTGATCATTCATGCCAAACTGTTGTAATACCTTATTCAAATATTGCTTTTGAGACAAGCTGACTTTACCACGAGCTCTATCTCCACATATCTCCATGCTAAGAATCTTCTTAGCTTCACCTAGATCTTTCATCTCAAATTCTTGATTGAGTTGAGTTTTCAACTTCTCAATCTCATCTTTGTTCTTAGATGCTATTAGCATATCATCGACATACAAGAGTAAATATATGAAAGATCCTTCTTGTAGCTTGCGAAAATACACACAATGATCAAATTTATTTCTTGTGTACCTTTACCCTTTCATAAACCGATCAAATCGCTTGTACCACTGCCTTAGAGATTGTTTCAATCCATAAAGTGACTTTGTCAGTTTGGAAACTCAATTTTCTTTTTCAGCAACTCTAACAGCAAATCACCGTGTAAGAACGCAGTTTTCACATCAAGTTGAACTAGTTCAAGATCATATTGCGCAACAATGGCTAGCAAAATCCGAATAGACGGATGTTTCACAACTGGAGAAAATACCTCATTGTAGTCTATTCCTTCTTTCTGAGTGTAACCATTTGCTACCAATCTAGCCTTGTATCGAATTTTATCCTTACGAGGAAATCCGTCCTTTTTTGCATATACCCATTTGCACCCAATTGCCTTTTTGTCTTTAAGCAGTGTAACTAACTCCCAAGTTTCATTTTTTTTTAAGAGACTGCATTTCTTCATCCATTACTTGCTTCCACTGTACATTTTCAGGGCTACTTACTGCTTCTCTGTAAGTGGAAGGAATATCACCATCTACAATTGGAAGTGTATAGGCCACCATATCAACAAAGCGAGCAGGTCTACGAATCTCTCTTTATGGCTTTCTATATGCAATTGAATCTTGTTGCTCTAAAGGTTCCTGAGTTAGAACCTCTTCTTCATCTTCGGTCGATTGAGAATTATCTACCTCATCAACACTAGCTGGATCATCTTTAACCTTTTCAAGCTCCACCTGCTGCAGAGTACTACTGGTGGTGTCATCCTTTTGTGAATCCTTTTGTTTTAACATGACTAATTCATCAAAAGTCACATCTTTGCTGAAAATGATCTTCTTCGTATCTGGACACCATAAACGGTATCCTTTTACTCCACCAGTTATACCTATGAACATTGTTTTCTTCGCTCTTGGGTCTAACTTAGATTCCTTTACATGATAATTAGCAGTGGAACCAAAGACATGTAAAGTATCATAATCAGTAGCAGGTTTACCAGTCCACATTTCCATGGGCGTTTTGCCCTCAATTGCAGCTGATGGCAAACGATTAATCAGATGGCACGCATATACAACAGCCTCAGCCCAAAATTCCTTGCCCAATCCAACATTGGACAACATACACCGAACTTTCCCCAGTATAGTTCGGTTTATGCGTTCTGCCACCCCATTCTGTTGTGGTGTACCTAGAACAGTGAAGTGTAACACAATGCCCTCATCTCGGCATACTTGTAAAAATGGATCATTCTTGTACTCACCACCATTATCTGAGCGAAGTCTTTTAACCTTTCGACCAGTCTGAGTCTCGACTATCTTCTTCCATTTCAAAAATATACTCAAAACTTCATTTTTGTTCTTCATCAAGTACACCCATACTTTTTTTGAATAACCATCAACAAAAGTAACAAAATATTGCATACCTCCCAAAGAAGCTATTCTAGTAGGACCCCACACATTACTGTGAACATAGTCTAGAATTCCTTTTGTATCGTGAATTGCTGAACCAAACTTTACTCTTTTTTGCTTGCCCAAAGCACAATGTTCACAAAATTCTAATTTGCAAGAATATGCACCTTTCAATAAGTCTTACTTAACCAAAGTCTGCAAAGCTTTTTCACCGGCATGTCCCAAACGCATATGCCACAACTTGGTTGCCTCTGAATCTGCATCCTTTCTCGAAACTGTTGATGCTGATCCAATAACTGTACTCCCTTAGAAATAGTACAAGCTATTTCTTCTTGTGCATTTCATCATCATCAGTGCACCAGCTATTACCTTCAAGAATCTATCTCTCATAGTGATTGTAAGCCTTTTGGATTCTAAGACTCCTAATGAGATGAGATTTTTCTTTAAACTTGGTACATAGCGAACTTCTGTCAAGACTTGGATTGAGCCATCATGATTATTTAATTGGATTGAACCTATTCCTATGGTTTTACAAGTATTGTCATTGCCAATAAAAACAACTCCACCATCTAGCTCCTTGAAGCTAGAAAACCAGCCCTTATGAGGACACATATGATAAGTACAACCCGAATCCAAAATCCACTCATCTGATTGACATGTCAACGTCATGCCAATCAGACTAAATTCTGACTCCTCATCATGCTCGGCTACACATGCATCAGAAATAGCCTTGCCCTTTTGTAACTTAGGACAATTATTTTTCCAATGCCCTTTCTCGCGATATAAAGCACATTCATCTTTGGCAAACCTACCTTTGGACTTGCCCCTTTTTCCAGGTTTGCGACTTTGTGAAGGACCTCTTGCTGTCAATACTTCTGCAACTGTATCTCTGTGATCCTTTTTATCTTTCTTTCTGTTCTCAGCATTATACAGTGCACTACATACAACATCAAATGTGACATTGTCCTTCCCATGAAGCAAAGTGGTGGTGAGATGGTCATATTCATCAGGAAGTGAATTCAACAGCAACAATGCCTTATCTTTATCTTCAAATTTCTCATCCAAATTTAGCAAATTCGCTAATATTTTATTGAATGAGTTCATATGGTCATTCATCGACATACCAGGTGCATACGTGAATCGATAGAGTTTCTTTTTCATATAAAGCCTGTTTTCAAGGCTTTTCTTTATATATTTTTCTTCTAATGTCTTCCACAAATTCTTTGCTGATGTCTCCCTCATGACAGAGTACTTCTAATCTTTAGCCAGACATAGGTGAATAGTACCACATGCCTGTCTATTGATTTTTGTCCACTCCTTGTCATCCATCTTTTCAGGCTTTTCTTCTAGAGCGAGATCCAGCTCTTATTGACATAAGACATCCAATACCTCACATTGCCACATACCAAAATTATTGGTACCATCAAATTTCTCCACTTCAAACTTTGCATTAGTCACAGTAGTCCTTGCTGACGAAGATGACGACGACGCTTCTGCTATCTTCTCAACTTCAAATAATCAGTTCCTTCAATAATTATTCACACTTGAAAAACAGTCTCTATGATGTTTATTTTGCGTGAATAAATGCATCAGGAAAGTTTCCAAGAGAATTGAGGGTCACAATGGTCCCACTTAAAACCCGCACTCTTAGACTCTTATCGCCTTGTTGACGTAACTTTCCTAGACATGCAAAATACACATTACTTACAACTGACTGTTCTCCAAGTACAAATGGTCGTATCTAGTACCGTATCTATGAATAGTATAGTATACCCCAAGTAAGAACCTTCGGCTCTGATACCAATTGTTGTGCGGAAGTGCAGGTTGAGCAGATTACCAATTGATGGTAACTGTGACTTCTAGAGAATCTTAAATGTGGTGTAAACAATTTCAAAAAAAATTGACACAATAATTTATGTGGTTCGGCGTAAAGCCTACATCCACGGGCAAAGACTGGAATATAATTTCACTAACAAATGAGAATTTACAAATTGGGAAAAACTCACAAAAACCCAATACCCCAATACACCCAAATGAATTCTCCTAGCACTCAAGTGGAAGCTCTCTTAACTCTCTCAATTGCTTCACTTGTAATTGCTCTCAATTGTGGGATGCCTTAACAAATGAATAACAATATCTATTTATAGGAATGCATGGTAGCACTATTTCACCAAACCTTTAAAATTGTCAAAGTTTTTTTTGGTGATTTTACCTAATTTTTAGCCAAAGTTTGAACAATTTGGCTTCAGTATGCGGCTTTGAAGGGCGAGACTCTGTGATGGTTACTGAATCTTCATAATTCTTCTCTCCCATCAACCTTTATGGTGGACTATACATGCTTCATATTTTTTTTGCATCTGTTAATTGTTGAGTGTTGTTGTTAGTTTCTACTCTTGTAACTTGTAAGGTGCATAGTCTGACATAGGATATCCGAGTCTTGCCCTGGATGAACTTTTCCTAAGTTGTCAGTGAGCGTCATATACGAAATGAGGTTTTTTCCTATATTTGGTAACGACATATTCCTTCCAGGATTTCCTTTTTCTTATGGCAGCTGTTCTATGGTTTTTTGCTCACAAATGATGCTTTGAGCTTCAAAGGTTTTTATTTAGTTTCTAGGTGCCATTATGATAAGGTTGTTGAGATTGTCAACCATTTATTTTTAGATTGCCCGTTGGTTAGACAGCTCTGGCGGTGATTCGATTCTATGATTGGCTTTCGATACCTTCCTTTTTTTTATCTCCTTATGCTTTGCTTGTTCATTGGCAGCGATGCTCCCATTCTTCGAGACATATTCGAGTCATTCTCTCATATTTCATTATGTGGCAAGTTTGGAAGGCCTGAAATGCTTTTAGATTCGATTCTACTACCTTTCAAGAGACGCTATTGTTTTTCAAGTGAAATATGACCTTAGACTTGCTAGTTTTTTTTTTTTTTTTGTTTTAAGCCATCCAATTGAGAGGTGTGATGGATACTCATATTAGGGAGGGTGGTTTACAGATGATTATGCCCAGGGGTGGGCAAAATATCCAATTCAATCCGATCCGATCTAAAAAAATAGGTTCGGATCGAATTAAAACTAATATCCGATAGATCAAATTTATACAACCCAATCGGGTTGTGTTTGGATTGGATGAAACCCGATCTGATCTGAAAACCCAATCGGGTTGGCTTAAAAAAAAGTAAAAAATATAAAATGTTTGCAGGTTGCAGCAACTCACACCCTCGCCTCACAATCACGACCCTCAACCCCGCACACAAACACATAGCTAGCCAAAATCACTCACTACCTCACTCTCAGTCGCTCTCGCCCTCACAGTCATAGCCTCGCTCAGACGCTCACAGTTACACGCATCACCTATCACGCACTCAAATTAAATCACCCATTTTGTTCACACAGTCACACCTCACACGAACACACCTATCAAGCAATCACGCATACACAAATAAACCATCACAGTCATGAGCTCACGGCCCTTACACTTCAAACTTCAAGCCTTCAATCTTCAACAATCTGATTTGCAGCAGTTGCAGCCTCCCTCTTCAACTTTAACACTCAACAACATACACTCCTCAAGTTACTCAACTTCTCATCTCGCTCTCAAGTCTCAAACGGATCTACTGCCACTCCTACAGATCTACTCATCCAAGACTCCACATTACTAAGTTATTTCAAGCTCCATTCAAATCTGGTGACGGCGACCCGAACCCGAAATTTCCTTGTGAAATTTGAAGCTTCCATACTTCCAGTATTAATTAGATTCATAGTATATAACTATATTCTATATATAATTATACTTATTTGATTACTTATTAGTTGTAAATTTGTAATGGGTAATTGGGTATGGTTTAATACTTTAGTATATTATATATTATATGTTAAATTGATAATTACTTAATTAGTTTAATAATTTGTAATATATAATTATATATGTAATATGATTTGTTAAATTTTAATAATAAATTCTTTATGCTTGTATTGGTTTTTTTTTTGGTTAATTGCTAATTGTTAATATTTTTTTTAATAAATAGATTATAGATATAAATTAAGTCGATTAATTGATTAAATATTAAAATTAAATATTGTATTTGTGTTATATATGATATGTGCTGCGGTATCTTTAATTTCAACAAAAATTAACTAATTCAATCAATTAATTGTATGTTAAGTTGACATTAAGTACTTAAGTAGTAATTTGTGTTTAAATTTTGGTGTGTTATAGATTTTATGTTTAAACTTAGACTTCGTGTTTTAAGGATTAATATTTGGACATGTGCTATAAAGATTATTAAGTTTGGACTTTGTGATTGTTTTAACTTTTATTAAGTAAACTTTGTGTTAATTTTAAATTTTATTAAATTTGGACTTTGTGTTAATTTTAAATTTTATTAAGTTTAGACTTTGTATTGATTTTAATTTTTATTTATTTAATTTCATAGTAGTTTTCTCTTCTTCTTTTTTTGTTGCTTGAAAATTAAGAGAAACAACTTAAAAGCAATCTAAAAATCTCAAAATAAGAAAAAAAAATTAAAAAGTAAGAAAAAAAACTCAAAATTGCATAAGTTGGATTTGACTAGTACTTGATCCGACCTTAACCTAATTTTGACCCGAACCAACCCGAATCTATCCGATCTGACCCTAACTCAACCCAATCCGATCTGATCCTAACCAAAATTCTTAACCAATCCTAACCAGCTAAGCTATTCCGACCATTTCCGACACACTATTCTCATCTTACTAGATGACTTGGGTCTATGTCAATTAAAAAAAAAAAAGGGGATCGAAAGTCTTGGGAGGGGAATGATCTGATTCGATCCAATCCGAATTTAATTCAGATCGGATTTGATTTCGAGTTGAGATTGAATCAAATTTTCGGCCACCTAATTAACCTGAAATCTGATTTAGTTGACTCGAATCTGATCCGAACCTAAAAATATACAGCCCTAATTATGCCTCTTTGCAGGCCAATCAATTTAGTTTCTTGGTTGAGGCCGCCACCTAGGGTGGTAAAGTTAAGTGTGGATGGTTGATCTGAGGGTAATCTGGTTTGTCTGCTGCTAGTGGTGTTTTACGAAACCATTGATGAATGGTTTTAGTTGCTTTTAGTTCTTATTTGGGACACCAGTCAATCATGTTTGCTAAAGTGATGGCTATTCTTGAAGAATTTTATTTTCCTACTCGAGTTGGTTTTACTGATCTTGAGGTAGAATCTGACTAGGCCACTGTGTTCTCTTGGGCCACTTCTTATGGTTCAGTGAGATGTGATTTTGATTATCTTCTTGACTAGATTCGTGCTTTATCTTATAGTTATCTATTACTATCAGGCACGTCTTATGAAAAGTTACATTCGTTGCCGACTTCATGATCAATTGGGAAAGTACTCATCAGGCTCCTTGTCTTTAAATGTCCGAAGTAATGGACACTATATAATTCCTTTTCACTCTCGTACGCCTGCCCCTTTCCATCTTATTCTTAGGATAAACCCCACCCCTTTCCAAAATGGTAATGGAAGAATCCCTCTGCCCATTGTCGATCAATTTCGTCTCCTTAATCAGGAGACGAAATTGGAACTTTTTGCACGTATACGACTTATAGAAAAATGTTTGATTGAAAGTTTGCCGTCTCAGTTGAATTTAGGCGAGTACAAAGCCTTAATCAGAGGTTTTGTTAGAAATATTTAAATCCTAGGAATCTTTCACCTGGTCTATCTGGTATTCTTCACTTAGATGCTCTCAAGTTCCCACATATTAGACACCGCTGATATGCTTTATGGCTAATTTTTTTGGAATTTGATAGTTGTTTGTTATTTTTATTTTCTGGGAAGTTTAGGTTTATGTCTCCTTCCTTATGTTTCTTTTATTTTCTGATTTATACTACAGTAGGGGTCCGACCTAATCCCCCACCTCCACGATGGTTTAAATATATATATATATATATATATATATATATATATATATATATTGCTAGGTTTCCTTATCCACTCTCAATTTACCACCTTCTGTTTAAAGCCAGATGGGGCAGCTCTTGGATTCCAGTTGCTCAATTATCATTTTGTGCCTTTGTTTGTCAGGGAAAGAGGGGAAAAAAAAAAAAAAAAACACCTCAAAGAAAAGTTGCAAGAGATGATAGCAACGTGGAATACACATTTAGCTGATGACTTCGGAGCTCGATACAGGCCAATAGCTGAATGGTTATAAGATTATTTGTTCTCCAGTGTCTACTAGGTCTACAAGCACAATTATTCTGTAATTTGTGTCCTCACTGTGAAATATATGATGGTCACATTTAGCACTCAAATCTTTTCAAGCTAGGCTTCTAGTTCTAGGGCGATTGAGACCGTAACCGTAGAGGAGTTCATATTGCTTGTAAAGTTGAAAACAAATGTATCGAAAAATGCCTAATTATTATCGAAAAATGTCATCCCCAACAAGTAAAATGAAATAAAAAGCAATAACTCGGGCAAAAAAAAAAAAATCGAAATAATCTTGTATTGTGTAATTCTAGAATCTTCTATGCCGAGAATAACGAAAAAAATTGTTTTTTTTTTTTTATCAGTAATGTCAATTTTCATTATGATTTTCCAAATTGAAAGAAAAATCTAAGACACAGAACCAGCAAATCTATTTGCTAACACGATGGAAACCTGATTCTGGTAAACCAGTGATATATAAAACTATCAATCATCAAAATAAGATTGTAAGACATCTGTTCTGACAGACAGGGGGATTCTCACAGCATGCACCTCATCAGTCCAAGTCAGGCTCCCAAAATGATACCCGGAGTTCAGCCGGTAGGTTGTCGAGATGGTTACAGTGAAAGTCCTCTTCTTGGTTGTAGCATTAAAGACCAAGACATTAGGTTTTACTGCTACCATTATGCCAAATGGAGGCTCAACAACAGCTTTGTAAACTGATTTGGGTTTTCCTACATTTGTCACTGTTCTGGTGACAGTAATGGAATCCCTCAGACTTGGTATGGTTAGTGATGGTAGATTTACATCTACAATCGAAGGTTTTTTATCAGGAAATGTCGTGGATTGTCCTGTAAACCGAGAGATAACGGTGTTGTTGTAATTCATGGCGCAGAGATAATGTATGTAGTCTGTCGTGCTCATGTCATAAACTAGACCAGGGTCTGTTGCACCATTTGGGTTCACAATGCCACCTCCAATATCAAATGGATTAGCAAGCTTTTGAGGAGATCCCTCCGCAAAGATTGGAAAACCTGAAGGACCATTTCTCCATGCTGCGTTAAAACATATTATCATTCAACTATGTCAGTTTCTTTATGGATTTGTGAGTGTCATCTAGCAAAACCTGTTCTCTTAAAAGTTATGCGAGTGGTAGTACCAGTGGTGACAAGTGCTGACTTGATGGCTGCTGGGGACCAATGAGGGTGCAAAGCTTTGAGAAGTGCCACGATGCCAGATACATGAGGAGTTGCCATCGAAGTTCCTGAGAACATGGCATATCCATTATCTGACAATGCATTCATGGGAGAAGTGGCAGCTAATATGTTCGCTCCAGGAGCAGCAATGTCTGGCTGTACCAACAGAAAGTTAACAAGATGGTTTCAAAAGCCATTCAGGTCAGAGATACGTTTAGCTTGAGCAAGGCTGCATTAGAATTATTAAGTAGGATTTGAGTTAACAGAAAGTACCTTGAGAATTGCTGGTGCAATGGAATTTGGCCCTCTTGATGAGAAAAAGGCCACCTTGGCTAATAATGGTTTTCCTACAAATGTTCTAGAAGATCTGAATTTTACCAGAGGGGACCTAAGTAATCGGATTCAGAAATCACAATTTGAGGACTAATAAAGAATCTAATGACAGTTATCAGTAGTGAAAAATGAATGTGAACATGTAAATACCTAGTAGAACGGATGTAAAAGAGTATTTGGGTGCCAATTTCATAGTCAACTTCAATGCATGGAAAATTTTCAGCACAGGGAGAAAATGCATCATTGGGGTTTTTGGCAACAATCAGCCCAACCCCACCAGCTTCTTGTACAACCGCTGCAGCACTTGTTATGGCAACTCTGCGAGCCACTGAAGTGAAGCAGAGTACCACTTTTCCAACTACTTTAGTGGCATTAAGTGACAGATTTTGACATACCCTGCAAGAAGGTAATTGGAAAATTAAATAATGCTCTCACTATAAGCTAAAATGTAAGCAAGTTCTCATAATAGAGAAATCTACCCTGCAGCATTGGGATCAAGCCCTATCGCTTCTGGATACACCAAGCCAGTAAAATCAATCTCCTTTCCTATAAAGATGGCTTGACCCTGCCACCCCAACCCAAAAAAAAAAAAAAAGTCTTCAGCAAATGGAAAATGGCAACAGCTTGTAATCCATATTTTGTTTGTGACAGTGGATACCAGTAAAGTTTTATTGTTTCCAAGTATTATTGGCGTAAGAAATGCTCGATCCATGGTGCTTGCAGCAACAGTTATGATCCATGGTGCCGTGTTCTGTACTGTCTGAGCTGAAGGCCCATCATTTGCAGCTCCACAAACAACAGTAATGCCCCTGGTTATAGCGTGGAAGGAACCTGTAGCAATCCCATCACGTTCATCAACATCTGAGAATAAAGGAACTGAAGACCCAATTGACACTGATAGCACATCAACACCATCATGTATGGCTTCATCAAAGGCTTTCAGAATATCAGCAGATGAACATTGTCCTCCAAGCACGTCCCAGCAGACCTTGTATATGGCCAAACGAGCACGAGGTGCACCGCCTCTTACACTGCCAAGGCCAAGGCCTTTGTAGCTAACATTAGGCACAAAAGAACCTCCTGCAGTGCTGGCAGTGTGTGTACCATGCCCATTAGCATCTCTTGGAGAGAAGAACTCCTGGTCTCCTGATGCATTTAATGGTTGTCCATATTCAGCAAGAAATCCCTTGATGAACCAACGGGCTCCGATGATTTTTCTATTACAATGGGTGCTGGCATTGAACTGGTCTCCAGATTGGCAAACACCTTTCCAGCGAGATGGGATTGGTTTGAGTCCCTCATCACTGAAAGATTTAGACTCAGGCCATATTCCTGTGTCAAGAACACCTATGATAACTCCATCGCCCATGTTGCTACTATGAAGAACATTGGTTGGAGCATAAGAAGAGAGGCCAAGGAAATCCCAGCTCCTAGTTGTTTGCAGCTTGTGAAGGCTGTTTGGTATGACTCGAACAACGCCAGGCAGCTCTAATTGAATCAATTGCATAAATCAAATAACAATACATTAGTTAAGACGTCATGAATTCTGTAAATCAAAATTGAAAATACTTGAATGCTAAGAAAGAAGTAGATTGTGTATTTTGAAAAATACGAGCAAGTTTCTGTGCTTGAGCTTCTGTAAGCTTGGCTGCAAATCCTGAAAAGCCATGCTTGTAGCTGTAAATCATCAATTCTGAGGCCGCTTCCTGGCTGCAACATGAAAAATGCATCAACCAGTGTAATCAGATTTTGAGTTTTAACCAGCTTTCCTCAATTTGAAAACGCAAGAGTTGTCATACCTCCCTGCTACGGAGGCAAGTATGTCATGATGAGAATCTGTTAATAACTTCGAATCATCGTGCTGCTTCTCTCCTAAATACACAATATGAACCTGTTGACATAAAGAACAGGTTTACAAATTGATTTGTTCCCATAAGGAATAAGATATATATGATGTGAGGTCAACTCAAAATGACAAACCTTTGTCATCACAAGGCCTAGGCCATTGAGAAGGAGGATGACATACAGTACAACAAGCAATGGAGTCTTTAAGTACCAAACGTTTCTCATATTGTTGTTTGTGAATTAATTTTCTTCAGGAGGGAAAGTGAATGGATATATGGTATGAATGTGATAACTTGGTGCAAGGTTGAAACTAGAGATCACTTTAAGTGTCAGCAATACCAGCGGGTTTGGATAACTTGGTGCAATTTGCAAGATATAGATGTTCTGTTAGTGCGCTGTATGCTTTTTGCAAGATTAATGCAAGGTTTGGCAACAAGTAAAGTTGTGGGAACAGGCTACTGATTCTTCTAAATAAAGACAAAAAATAACGTCCTGGAGATAATTAGATTAGAAGTCAATGTCTGAGGTAATTAGTCTTGATTGTTCATTTTAATCAAAATCCATGGTTTGACCGGAGTTTTAATTTCTGGGGATCAGATAGAACAGTCACGGAATGAAATTTCGATTAATGTCTCTTACGGTACACGGTGACGGTCTGGTCTGGTCATTTTAAAGAGGTTATTAGCTTTGAATTTGATATTGGCTTTACTTGATCAAGTTGGGAAAGTGCTGTCCACGCACTTTCTACATACGCCGCCTTCACACGAAATGACCTATAAGTCATCGTTGAACGTATCTTAAATAATGTGTACGTTATGTAGTAGTAATCAAGGAACCTTCCCTTCTACGCATAAAATCGTTTAGTCAACTCCAAGTTGGGTTCACGGTTCACATACATGCTTTTCACATTGAATACCATGCACCTATCGTTTCTCACATGATACAAACTTTGCAGCTGTCTGACAGTTACAATCGTTGGCTATTTTGTTTTTATATTCATTCATGTGTAGAAGCTCTGAGTTGCCAATTCCTGTAACGAAGTGCAGAGTGAACTTTTTTTCCCCATTGAGGATATTGACCAAACGTGCTTCTCTTTGCTAATTGCAATGGCACTGCGGCGCCATTCTTGTTGACCAGGCCCAAGTCAGCTCTTGAAATTATCAGCTTTGGCAGACAACACCAAAGTTGTGTGATCACCAGTTTCAGTAATTGAATTTGACGAGCATGCACGCACGATCACAACCCATTCTAGCGGCTTTTCAAATGAAGAGGACAAGATTCATGACCCTTCCTGGTTCTCGCAGGAAATTCGATATCAGCAGGGGCATTAAGGAGTGCCAACCGATCGAATTGTTGACTTTCAGTTTAGTGCTGAGCACAAGTTATAAAATTGATTAAACCATTTGGTGGAACTGGGTTTATTCCAAAGCAACCTAGAAGTGGTCCGAACTAATAAGATTAATTGTAAGAAGTGTATTAAGAATTGAATAGTACGTAGATTCTAATCTTGCCTCCTACAAGCAGTATTTATTTAAATAGAACTACAGGCACTACTTGAATAGACAGACGGCTCACAAGTCACAATTGCAGCCTGAGCCAGCCACCATAGGAGTGCGGTCTTACAGTGTACAGTAACAATAGCATGCACCGAGGGCTTGATTGATTCCCTCCCGCGCAGTAGAATTTAGGGGCCAGGCCCTGACCACATCCACTCCATCTGTAGACAACAAGGCAGCCTTGCATGTCAAACAAGGACAAAATGGGCCGATCTATTTGGGCCCATTTTGTCCAATCTAACCAAACTTAAAATGAAAATGTTACTGATAACAACAAAGTGTGAGAGGGGTCACCTTTAGCTTTAGGTTTGTCTTGTTGGATCTTTCCTTGTTAAGTGTAGGGTTATTTTAGGAAGGTTGCAAAAGCACCATTCTAGAAAAACTAATAAAGTAGTGCGCATTTCCCAATATAAATTAATAAATGAATTTACATTGCTCTTAATTTGCTGATTCTGAATCATAACAAATATATAATAATAATGATGATGCTGTAGAGTCTAGCAGAGCACCTGTGGCTAGCTCTAAAGATTTAAGATTTTATCAGGAGTCCGTAGTCTTGTCAGTCTTGTCTTGTATACATTTATTATTTACATGCATTTCAATTGTTGCTCATTTCATGTGTAGCGCGAAACGAAGATAGCATTTTATTTTTATCGCCTCTTTGCTTGTTGACAACCTGTCACCACTGAATGATGATACCGTCCCGTTCATTACATCAGTTTTACTTTTATCATTCTCCTCCTTTAAATACCCCCTTCCCGTCCATTTTTAAATTTTGAATTTGTCTGTAAAGCAACTGTATCACTTCTCGCATGTGACCGAAATTGCCCCTCTTTTTTTTTTTAGGATTACTATTTTTTAAAAACTTATTTGTCTAAATTTTATCCCTTTGTTTTTACAAAAAAACAAAGATTAACCTTAATTTATGTCGGTTATTATTTAAAACTCGTCAAGTGGTATAACATTCATTATACAAACTTTGTATTATAATTTTCTAAGCATATCATTACATTTAAAATTAGTGATATATATAAAAAAAAAAGTTTAACACTTAATTGATAAATTATTAAAGTCATCTATGAACTATTAGTTCAGTAAATCAGCAATGATATGCTTATAAAATTAGAATATTAGTATGTATATATAATAATTTTGTATATTACATATCATTTATTCATTGATAAAATACAGTTTGTCGGATGCTTTTTAATTAGTTAAAAGTATGTCTTTATATTAAATAAAATTCAAGGCATTGATCGATGATTATTGAATAAGAATATAAAGGTAATTAAATTTTGTTTAAACACTTATGACGTAAGGCTAGGCTTAGCGATTTTCAAACTTTATTTGGTGGACCATTTATAATCATATTGGAGAATTCATTACGATTAAAAATCAATTTAGATTCACTTTATCACTTATACCATACCTTCAAAAAATAAAAAGGGAAAAAAAAATTCGTTAACATTTCAATTAATCATCTACAAATTTGGTGCATATTTCTTTTTATGGAATACTTTCAATTTCCCAAGTGGAATATAGTCGATATCAAATGGTCTTCTATGGATAATATTATTACTTTCTACGGGCGTTAAGAAACATGGCGTTTTATTGTTCTTTGAACGTCAAAGAAATAAAGAATTATCAAGGAGAATATTTAATTAGGGACTTGATCAAATACAAACAAACAGCGACATTGTATATGCAAATATACTTACTAATACTATGCACAATAAAAACACAATCCATCAAAGTTAAATATTTAATATGATTATAATCTTCCGGCCAGATAAAGAATCCAATTAAATAAATTACTTGTTGGCCTCATTATTATCCCTTCACAGTCACAAGCACAGGAAGCTACGGGGACTGGGAGCATGCCATAAACTACAATCGAAATTGTCGAAAAGCCAACAGCATCTCCAATTTTCTTCTCAATAATAATTGCCAATTTACAGTAGATGGCTTCTTATTGCAGCAATGCGAAATTTAATTGGATGAAGCAAATTTGCGATCATATGGCTTTCTCTAGTAGGTTCTGTTGTTGCAGGAGCAGTACAAAAATCAATTTTGATCTTTTGAAACCATCTTCACAAAATCTAAACAGAGGAATATTAAAACCTCACAATCTCTCCACTGTGTTCTTATAAAAACACACCACCTGAATTATTTCTGCGTTGAGACGGTTGACAAGTTCAGCCACTATTTGATTAACACAAGGCAACTCACCCTTATATAACATCAATAAATCATATGAAACAATTATAATATCTAAATAAAATTATGATATAAAGGAAAATGAAACTTAGATCACTTTGATTTGTTGGGTTGTTTGTCCATCTTAATTTTAAGGTGAAGGATTGAGGGACTCTCTGTAGAGTTTTATTATATTAGACTCTGATATGTTGGCTTGATTGTACATTTAAGTGGGCTTCAATTGTTTTCGTTTTTATTTAAATTCTATATAATACTATACATAAATAGATTGATTTTAATTTGGGTCATTACCATTAATGGAGCACATCTTTCAAAACTAATCTTATAATGGTATAGACCACAAAAAATAAATTTTGACAATAGATTTATGACCAATTTAAGATTATTTTTTAGAGTTTCAAAATTAATCATAAATTATTTTTGACAAAATCATCTATCCTATAACAAATTTTAAAAATATATATAAAAAATAGTTTTTAAAGCATAACTATGAGGATGAATTTTATACTATTATTACATTTTCATATATATATATATATATATATATTCTCATATATATTATAAAAATTTAAAATCATTCTTGTTCAATTAAAAAATAAGATTAAGAGATTTAAAGAGATTAATATTAAGAACAATAATATTGGGATAACAAAATAAAAAAATTAATTTTTAAAAATAAAAACATTTATTTTAGTTATTAGTTATTATATATAAATAATTAAATACACACACCCACCAAACCACCCACCCCCTACACACACACACACACACATATATATATATATATATAATTTATTTCAATATTATGTTCATTTTAATTATTTATATTCTTATAAAAATTTAACAATAAGATTTATTAAATTATATACAATTACTTTCAAAATTTATAGGATTTTTAAAAATAATTTTTTTATTAAACATTTAATTAACTCTTTTCACTTAATAGTTTTGACAACTACCGGTAATTATTTCAACAATTATAATATTACTAAATTGACCATGTCATCAAATAAAGGGGTAACAATAATGGAAAGAAGCCACTAATTTATTTATGAAACGCTAATGGCGGTCTGCTGGTATAAGTATAATTGAGCAACCTTTTAGAGCTCCACTCATTTTCAGAATAAAATTAATGCTGCGAGCGACCCAAAATTTGAAAGAAATAAATACATAAATAAAAATAAGAAGAAGGCGCAGACACAAAACATAGGGGCTTTATTGGTAGTTAACAGTTGTCGTGACTTTTGTCATATGCATTATTTCAAAAATTTGTCGTGACAAATTTAAACAACGAACTCAACATTGATCTTACACCAGACAGGATGCCCATTCTTCTAGTGATTTTGTTTGGAAAAGCAAATCAATCTCAATCTATTTTCTTAATAACACAATTAAATTTAAAGTCTGTTTCAGACATTATTTACTTGATGTAAGTTTAGTTCACAATCCTTTCCTTTTCTGAGATGGGGTCACTTGATCTCTCTTTGTAAGTTTTAAGAAAAGACACGCACACAGCAGCTTCCTTAAAGCAGAAGCATTTTTTATTTTTTTTTGGGTATTTGATACACTGAAATCAAATGGGTGTGAGCAGGCCTCAAAAAGCAGCAAATGGAGTTTCTACCAGATGGGTTTATGTTTTCTGCATTGCAAGTTTCTTCTTGGGTGTTGTTGTTATCAACAGGTTCTTCTCTTTCTTTATCTCCATCTCTTGTCAATGCTCAAGATCTTGTCTTTATCTGATCAGCTCTTATTAGATTGCCTTCTTCTTTCCATGGAGTTCAGAAACTCTCAATACTTTTTTATTCTTTCTACATGTTACTTTTTCCTTTTGGGCCATCATGTTTTCTGCCTATCTTGTAAAATCATGTAACAAAATGCGATCTTTATGAATAGATTTGGCTCTTGCTTTTGCTTCTGGATTCGGGGTCTGTATTCGAAATTAAGACTTCTTTGTACTGTGTTAACCGTTCTGTTTTTTTTTTTTTCGCTATCACTAAGGTGACAGTTGGTGGAAGTGGGGGCTGTATAAATTGCAAGATTTGGAGGATTTGTTAATCTGGGCCTGTGTTCCCATTGCTTTCTAGTAATACATAAGGTAGATTTGATGGTGTTGGGCTGTGGACATAATGATATTCGTCTTATATAGTAAATTCCTATCCAATCTTGGGAATTTGTTTGCTGCATTAGCGGACCAAGTAGTTTTATATTTTTGGTGGAAAGTTCATGATCTCGAGAACGAGATATTGATGGTCTGTGTTGATTATAATGGTGCAAAACAGCTTAACTAGCCAACTTCATTTAGTTGAATTAATGGCTTTGCAAACCAAAGAGAAAGTAGTGGTCATGGGTTTAAAATGAAAGTTATTTAAAGCTGTTGGCAACTAGCTAAAGATATTTTTTTAGGAGCGCTGGCTAAATTAGAGAAGCTGCCTGCGCTCAAGTCTTCAAACAGATTATGTGCAGATATCTTTTACTAAGTTGGTTTTGGATTTTTAGCTGTATCTGGATCTTATGATTTTAAAATGTTCATGTGCTTTATTTAACTTGGTTTACCTTCATGCCTTCGGAATTAACTGTTTGTTTTGTAATGCGATCTTGTGGAGGGAGTATATCTGTCACTGGGCTTTCTAGATTTGTAACTTATATCTGTGAAGATATAATACAAGATTGACCTACAACTGATTATGTTTCCTCAGTTTCTTTGACAGCTTAAATACAGAAAAATTGAACATGAAAATCAATCATATCAAGTTAATATCATAGTATTGTGCTTCCTTGTTCAAGCTCACGGTAAAAGACAGTGGGTATTCCTTTTGAGAAGTGACTTTATAAATTTTTGGCATTTTCAACGAAGCATGCTTCAACCACCAAAGAGTAGTTGTCTATAAATCAAAATTGCTGCAAAAATATCTGAGTCCAAGAGGTTCCTGGTACTCTAATCAATTGCTCTGCAATTGTGATTGTATCGAAGAAGCAACTACGATATTGTATGAATGTCTACTCTTCTTTTATCTAGTGAAGGATGGTCATGTTATCTGACCATGATATTGCTTTATGTGGAAGAGGAGATTTTGTTCAAGTGGAAAAGTGTATCTCTTCATTTTGGAGGCATTTGGTTACTCCTTTACTTGGACTAGAGAATATTATTTATGAGGTTGGAGAAAAAGAAGTATTCTGGCAGAAAACGATTGTGAGCGAGAAAGATATGGTCAACTTTTGCCAACATGAGATTTAAGTTGTTCCTCAATCCCCATTGTTTGAATGTAGAAACTAGTCATTTGAGATATCATGTTCTAATGGTGTGTCTCTATATACCACTATACAGTGCTTACTAGTCTTTGGCACGTTATGATTTATATGTACCACTGAGAATATATAATCTAGGCCTTTGTTTTTTTATGTTATATTTGTTGCTTCTCTTTTCCAATTACATGATGCTATTTTATTAACTTTATTTTCATGTCTACTGACAAGCTGCAATGCCAATTCAATAGGTTTTGGGCTATTTCTGATCCAGTTGATAGGGATAAAGTTTCATCTAACAGGCATCGATCAGAAGTACTGCATCCTGCAGTTGATTGTGAGAAAAAGGCAAGTCAGGAGGATAGGGCTTTTGAAGCTCCACTGACTCTGAAAAACTTATTAATAAAATTGGGTATTTTATTACAGGAGGCTTCCTTCCAGACAGGGGACATTCTTTCTCAAGTTTCACAAACTCATGATGTAATCATGTAAGTTGCACGTTGTGATGATTTCTTAAAAATAAGGATTCAGGACAATTTCTTGGTTCGTCAATTGTATATTTCTTTCTTGAACTTTAAACTGAAATCCGCTGGTGATATCAGCTATGTAAAATGCGTTTGAAGTCTCTGTTTGATAAATTTGTGTCAAATGATTTCAGGACATTGGACAAAACAATCTCCTCATTGGAGATGCAGCTAGCAGCAGCTAGGGCTGCCAAAGGTGATACTGAGGAAGGATCTCCAGTTGTTACAAAATCGGGAACTGAGAACTTGAAGGCACGTCAGAAGGTTTTCTTTGTCATGGGAATCATTACTGCTTTCAGCAGCAGAAAGCGAAGAGATTCAATCAGGGAAACTTGGATGCCTACAGGTTTAGTGCAGAAGCAGAGCTATTCTACTTTTCTCTCATCTACATCATTATTGTTTGAAATAGGTGTATGTTTACACTAGTTGGCTATTATTTATTTTAGGGGATGGCTTACTGAAGTTGGAGAATGAGAAGGGAATAATAATGCGGTTTGTTATAGGACACAGGTTGGTTTACTTGAAAGTGCAAGTCATTAATTATCATAATAATTAGCTTACTTCAGAGTATTAGTACTGACAAAATATCTTTTATTAATTTTTTTGGTCATCAGTGCAACTGCTGGTGGTGTTCTGGATCGGGCTATTGATGCAGAGGATGAGCAGCACAAGGACTTCCTGCGACTGGTACGTTTACCGATTCAAATGTGTGTGGCTGAGAGACTGGGAGACAACTAAATTGTCATAACATTGTCAGTTTCCGATGAGATTAGATCAAATTATATCAGTCTCATGTGAAGCTTATGAAGGGTTACTGTTACTTTGTTACAGAATCATATTGAAGGATATCACGAATTGTCATCAAAAACCCAAATATACTTTTCAACAGCTGTTGCTAAGTGGGATGCTGACTTCTATATTAAAGTTGATGATGACGTGCATGTGAATCTTGGTTAGTGTATCTTGCATTTGAGCACATCTTCTCACTATTCGGAAAAGAGTGTGAATAGATTTGATTTCAAGGTCTTTGAATTAATTTTAACATTTAACAGGCATGGTTGGCTCTACTTTGGCCCGTCATAGATCGAAACCGCGTGTTTACATTGGTTGTATGAAGTCTGGACCTGTTCTGGGACAAAGGTAGGGGGTGAAAAATGTAACTTTTCAGAATTCTTTCTGGTTTTTAAATGTTCACATTACTTATCTAATTTAGTAGCTCTGGATATAAAATTTTGCAGAGGGGTCAAGTACCACGAGCCAGAATATTGGAAATTTGGCGAAGAGGGAAATAAGTATTTTAGGCATGCAACGGGTCAAATATATGCAATCTCCAAAGATTTGGCAACCTATATCTCGGTAAATAGGTTAGTCTCTATTTGAATGAGCATTCTATCATCACTGTCTAGTCTTATTGCTTAATTAGTAATGACTTCACTCTCCAGACACATTCTCCATAGATATGCAAATGAAGATGTCTCTCTAGGTTCTTGGTTTATTGGTCTTGATGTAGAGCACATTGATGATCGAAGCCTCTGCTGTGCGACTGCCCCTGGTATGAATGTGATGCCCATTAATGCTCCGTATATACATGGTTAAGTTACCTTTTTCCTTTCGCCTTTGTTACTTAAGGTAATGACAAAGTTAATGTATGATTGATAGATTGTGAGTGGAAGGCTCAAGCAGGGAATCCTTGTGCGGCATCATTTGATTGGAGCTGCAGTGGCATATGCAAGTCAGTGGAGCGAATGGGAGAGGTACACCAGCGGTGTGGTGAGGGCGATGAAGCGATCTGGCATACAAGTTTCTGAGACTTGCCCTGCAGTTTTGTAAAATATTTGCATATGTCATGTCAAAACAGTGGTTAAGGAACAGTAACTGCCCGAATTTTGCCTATTGATGCCTCGGGGACAGATAGTTGGTACATGATTAAATTAATTCACTGCACATATGGATTCTAATCTCAGGAAAAATGAATGACAATATATATTCTAGCTTCAAAGTTTAGCCTTGTTTGATAACTACATAATAGATTACATAATCGATTAAACAGGCATTTGCTCCCACATGTAATTGGTGTTTGATCGATCTATCAGTCAGTCATTGGGATTTTGGGTAGATACGCAGCTGCCGACCTTTTTTATATGTGAATGTGAATGTGATTGTTGTGATCAAGGTGCTTAATTATATATATATATATATACCACACACACGCTGTCGCCATGAGCATTTAAAACGTGAACATACATATTAGTCTTGTTTCGATAGCGAGTCTCTCAAGTCTGAACTGAAGATGAGCAGTGCTAACAACATGAGCGACTGTTGCACAGGCTGCCATGAAAAGTCAGGACTCAGGTGACCCCCCAACTTTCCGCCTTTCACCAGAAGCGAAAATTACATTGCACGATCAAAATCAATCATCATGATTTATGGCGACCAACAAACACTCAATCGCATGCTTGATTAACTGAAATATAAATTAAAGGTAAGCAGACACTATTGAACCAATGAATTAGAAGATAGACTTGGACCCAGAAATAAAAATATTTAATTACTCCCACTGGCACCGTGCTGATCATTTCTCTCTTAATTGTAATTGTGGGAGACAAATGGTTCGATTTGATTTCACCTCATGGGCTCAATTAAAATTCTCAAGTCCAACTTGTGGAAACTTTCTTTCAGTTTGACCACTTGCAAATCATTCAAATTTCAAAGGAATTGACTTACGTGGCCATAAATAATTTGTACGCACGCAAGGACCATTATAAGCCTTAATCTTTTCGTATTGTCAACTCAAACTGCTTTACCGGTTTTAATGTTTTGTTAATGATGGTCATCTCAGAACTGAGATGGGTGAGGGAGACTGACTCAATAATATATACTCATCAGAATTAGTTGATTAATTACGAGTTAGATTTGACCGCTTCAATTCAAGCATTTCGTTCAATCTTTTTCAAACTCGTTCATCTTTCTTCTCTACTCTTGGTCGGTGCCATTTATCCCACTCACTTTTCACTTCCGACATGAATAAGAAAATCATGTTCTTCTTTTTCTTTTTATGAAATTTAATAATAGCATTTTGGGTTTCTTGCAGTAAATTAATAGACTTGGAAAGAATCTCTTTATTTTAAGAGTTACATCTCTTTAAATAGATCTACTTGAACATTAGCTTTTATCAATAAAATTGTTATGTATATATATATAATAAAATTATTATTTAGTGAGAGTATTATTTTTTTATTAAATTAAATATGTCATTAATAAATAAAAAATATTAATTTCAATCATTGGAGAAATACTCTATATTAATATATGGGTTATATATATATATATATATGTATAAAGAAAATGTGCTGAATATATACGTCCATGATTAAGGTAAAGAATCTAAATGAAAGAATAGTTGATTAAAAATTTATTGTTACTTGGAGGCCTTGACGTAAAAATAAAACTTAAAAGTGTAATGAAGTTGCAAAATATGACTCAAAAATAGTGACGATCTTGATTTGAAAAAAGAAAATATAAAATAATCGAAGATGGAAAAAAACAACGGGTCAAATCTGAAATTTAAAAAAAAAAAAAAGTAAATTAAGCAAACGTGAAAAACGATAAACGCGGGGAGTGACCATAATAGGCCACACGGAGCCGAGAGATTTAGCATCAGCAATACCTATATATATATATATATATATATAGAAAGAGAGAGAGAGAGAAGAGAAGATATGTTGATGTAAGCAGCACAATGCGAATGGATTATTAGCGTTGCCTCGACTCAGCAGCCCATCACACCATTCATACATTGTTTGATATTTTGTTGCCTCAGCCACCCGCCCAACCCTCCGTCCTATTCTTATATATATATATATATATACATAACCAACTGTGAAGGCACACATAACATAATGCTAATAGCCTAATACCACGATAACAAATAGTAAAATAGAAAAATAAGAAAAAAAAAACTATCTCCGGGCCTACGGCAATCGAAGCAGACGAGTCTCCACCGCTAATCTTAGAATCCTTATCCGAATCTTGTGTTCTCTCTTCTCGGCAATCTCTGCTTCCTCTCTTCTCTTCTTTGCAGTAAACCCCCATCTCTCTCTCTCTCTCTTTCTTTCTCTCTCTTCATATATTTAATTATTCTCAATTTCTCATATTCAATTCTGTAGTCTTTTTCCTTTCCAAACCCTCGAAGAATCGCTGCGCTTCACGCCTCGCTAGTAATTCGATTCAACGGAGGGTTCGCGTTTGGCTATTCCTTTTCTTTTTTAAGAAACAGAAAGAAGCTGATTTTATTATTAACAGTTCATCAATGGGTTTGGCTTTGGTTTTGTTGGACATATTGCAAAAACCCTCGATGGTTGATGTGATAAGCGAGCTTATGATGTTAATTGCGCCTTTATGGATTGCTGTGATTGCTGGGATTCTGGTTGGCTGGGCATGGAAACCCAAATGGGCTAATTTAGGCCTGATAGATTCTTCCAAGGAATCGCATTCGCATGCAGAAGATGATGACAATACAACAACTTTCACTGCTTTTAGGAATTTTTTTAAGTTTCAATTCCCCACTTGCATTTCTGCCACTTCTGATTATGGGATTCAAACGGATATCCCTTCTACCTCCAATTCCATTTCTCCCTGCAGGTTTGTTCCCTTATCATGTTTTATTTGGAGCTCCTCTTTTTTTAGCATATCAAATTGATTTTTTTTCCCAATTACCTTAATTTAACCGATTCACGCTTTTCTTGGCCAGTTCTTCGCAGGCTCAGCTCCCTATGGAACAATCTGGTTTTGTTACAGAAGTTGATTTGGAGCATTTGTGTAGGCTTGTTGAGGAGAAGGACGGAGGTCCTGCTTGGATTCAGATGATGGATCGTTCTACACCCACTATGGCCTATCAAGCTTGGCGGAGAGATCCTGAGGTAGCTCTCTCTTCTCTTCAGGATATTTTGTCAACTTGGGTGGTTTTTTTTTTTTAATTTGTAAATTGAGCTTGTAACCGTCATATAGCAGTACTAAGGTGTGTGATTTCTGTCACTTATGTGATTTATATGGATTTGATAGAAGGGTCCTCCACAATATAGATCCCGAACTGTCTATGAGGATGTTACTCCTGAGATGGTGAGGGATTTCTTTTGGGATGATGATTTTCGTTTGAAGTGGGATGACATGCTGATATATGCTTCAACTTTGGAGGAGTGTCCCACCACAGGAACAATGGTAGTTCAGTGGGTGCGAAAGGTGAGTTGATTTTTTCTTGTTTATCTTTTGTTGCATGAGGTTTCTTGGTTGTGTTGGCTGACTTTTTTTTTTTTTTTTGAAACTTTTGTGGCATAGTTTCCCTTCTTTTGCAGTGACCGAGAATACATTATAGGCCGTCGGATTTGGGAGTCTGGACGATCGTACTACTGCATCACAAAGGTATGATGAAGATTGGCAGCATTTACTTTCTTTGAGCTATTATTTTTTTTAGGTTGAGGAGTGAGTAAGCTCTTTAATTTTTTTCTTCTGTCCAGCAAGGGATCAGCTTATAATTCAATCCGGCTTCTGTCTGTATTTGTACTAAGAACTTGTTTCATTTGTCATTTTTATTTTTTCTCATCATAAAGATATCTTTATATCTCTGTATGTTTTCATGTTCCTAAACTGGAACATAGTTTGTCAAACTAGTCTAGTGTCAACGGGGAAACATAGTGTGCAAAACAATTTACATAGTTTGTCAAATTAAGTTTGGATAGCATTGTTTTGATCACTATGACCAGAGTTGCAGTACTAATGTTGACTTATACCTCTCGGTCCAGCTGAACTATGCTGTACTCCCAATTAAATGAGCTGACCTTGTGAGTCCTGAGAACTGGTTTTGCCAGATTTGGTTGAGAATTGTAATTGTTTGCTTGTGTTCCATTTCAACTTGTTTAGTTTTGGCACGGTAAATTTGCAGCCCTTGGTAGATGTGACTAGTTCTATAAATAACTTGTTAGCTGTTATACATGTTTCAGGGGGTACCGTACACTTCTGTGCCGAGGTGCAGCAAACCCAAACGTGTTGATTTGTTCTATTCAAGTTGGTGCATCCGGGCAGGTAACTGAGCTTTTAAACATGTTGCTTAGTTGTTATTTCGCTATGCACCTATTGTTCTTAAGTACTTACAGAAACAGAGCACTATTCACAAGCCCTGAATTTCTTAAAATGACAGAAAATGGTTCTGGTTTTATACTGGTGGTGAATAAAAAGAAAAAATCATTCAAATTTCCTGTCTAGAGTTAGACAATTCGTTCAAAGTGTTTTCTGATACACAGATCTATTATAATAAAGAATCAACGCTTAAGATGTGTGCATGTTGGATGTGAAACAGTTGAATCAAGGAGAGGGGATGGCCAGCTGACAGCATGTGAGGTGATACTGTTTCATCATGAAGACATGGGTATACCATGGGAAATTGCAAAGCTTGGAGTCCGGCAAGGTATGTGGGGAGCTGTCAAGAAGTTTGACCCTGCCTTGCGTGCATATATGAAGGAGAGAGCATCTGAAGCCTCACTCTCATGTTGTGCTTTCATGGCGCAGATCAACACCAAAGTCAGTGCAGACTACTTAAGAACCTTAGAAAATTGCACTAATGATTTGTCTGTGGTTGAACCCTCAGATTCATCTGAGAAACCTGGAGGCAGGAACATACACAAGCTGCTAGTTGTTGGCGGGGCCATTGCCCTTGCTTGTAGTATTGACAAGGGGCTCTTGACAAAGGCAGTTATATTTGGAGTAGCCAGAAGGTTTGCAAAAATTGGGAGGAGGTTGTGACTGATAGCTTTTTGCTTCGTTCTAGAGATGGAAGCCAAGTTGCTGCTGCTGTGAAGTCTGTATTGAGGGATGAAAACGATTTTAGTTGCGCATCCTTTTTGAATGAGCAAGTTGTATTATTTTTTTGTATGTTTGAGCCGTGAAGCTGCTCCAGATTTCCGGAGTTAAAAAGATCATACAGTTGTATTCTTGAAAAATAGCAACCACGTACCCAGATATATTGTGCCGCGGGAATAACAGGCATATGTTTCTGTTCTTTTTCTTTGCTCGTCATAGATTTGTCTGTTTCATTGTCTTTTCTAGCTATAGCAATAAGTTATTAGAATTGGGTGGCAATAAGCAAATTATAGGGTTAAAAAATTACTGTGAAGACTCTGGTTGTGCCCAAACATCTTGAAAATTGTTATTAAAACTAGGTTGCTGTGTAGGAAGCTAGGTGAAATAAACATAAACAACCAAAAGTTGGATCAATTGAAAAACATTAAGACTTGCAGTGTAGGAAGCCAGGGGAAACAAACAAAAACGACAATACAGTTGGATCAATTGAAAAACATAAGACCTACAGTTAAAAAATCACTGACATATATCATAGTACAGAAGATTAAACCAGCAACCAGACGGGCCATGCGATCAGATCAGTGAACACAAAAGGATTACCAAACGGAAGAGTTTTAAGGGATTGGTTACAACTTGAGACATGGAAAGCTTGTTCTATGAAAACTTTTTGAACACCAAGCGAAGTATAAATCGCTGTGATCAGGAAGCAATTGCTAGACATGAGCAGTTCCTTGAGTGAATTTAGTATCCTCGCATCTGTGTCTTCCACCAGGACCAATTCCAAAGCCTTTAGGATTGGCAAAATCATTCTGCAACAGCCGACTTCTACCTGGATGTGGGCTTGCATCTGCAAATTCCACAGCATCCTCAACCAACTCATCAATATTTTTCTCTATGGTTTTCAACTCAGCTTCATTGGCAAGATTGTTCCCAATCATGTACTTCAATGCTTTGATGGAATCTCTTGCAACATAATGAGCTTTCTCGGCAGCAAAAACATTAGATACTTCTCAGTTTCTGGGCACACCTGTCTTCAAATGATCTGCCCAATACCATGTCTTCATAAAGCTCCAACCCTTCCTTTTTTGTAATCAACTGCAAAAGTGCACAAAACATTCACATTAAACAGAAAATAAACAAGTAATTACACACGCACACACACACAAAAAGAAGATTTTGAAGTTGAATTCTTTATACTAATAACTAATTAATTAATTTAATCATAAAGACTATGTTTAGTAAGAGTACTGTTTACCAGAGTGGCGACAGAGGGATTGGATTTGGGCAGCTGCTTTTGTTTGACATCAGAGACAGCAACGATGTGGGATTGGCGAAGTTTGATGAAGGAGACTCGGTGAGAGGATTGAAATGAAGCTTGTGGGTTGATCCGAGGAAATCAGTAGAGCTGGGAGTGACTGAAGGAGGTCTTGGGCTTACAGATTTGAAAGACTGAGCAGTGATGGTGTTGATTGCCGCACCTGCTGATGAGAATGTTGAGGACATTTTGGATTTGTTGATCAGAAAATTGGCCTTTGCAACTGCTGATGAGAATGGTAGACATTTGATTTGAAAGGAGAAATTATGAGACGATAATGCAGGCGGAGGTATCAAGAAAATTCAGCAATGAAATGACCGCCTTCTCAGCGCCTTCTGGCCCCTTTTTTTTTTTTTTTGAAGAGTAATGTTATTTCCATATGAAATCAGACAAAAAAATTACAAATAATGAAGACACTTGTCCATAACCACAAAATAAATAAATTTATTTTATTTGCTTTTAACACCCTTTTCAATTTATTTATTTATTTGCTTTTGGTATTCTGTTTTAATTGAGTAGATTGGTACTTTCTCTTTTCGTTTTGAAGATGGATATACGAGGGTTTATTTATTTAATTTAATCTTTTTTTTTGGCTGGGCCTTTTTTTGTGAATTTCTAATAAGCTTAAACAAAATTAAAAAAAGAAATGGTTTGACATTATAAATTAGGATTTTGTTAAGTTACATTACATATAACTTATAATTCATATAAAATTATGAAAACAATTGTAACAATTCAATAGGACTTATTAAATTTTATATGAATTGTAAATTAATTATATTGCATGTAATTTAACATGATGATACAAGTTAAAGTTAGAGTGATATTGGTGCTGAGATCAATGGTAGGTGCTACTAGTTCGATTTTGAGATGATACTGGTTTGATTGTACTAGTTGAATTTTAAATTTTAATTAAGCGATTTTGAAGTTCGGATTGGAATTGAATGGCTTTCTTCAATTTGATCGGATTTTCATCCGAATCCGAAGTTGCCAAAACGTAAAGCATTGAGAAACGTAGACACGACTTTGAGTCCACAAATCTCAAAATCAACGGCATGGAGCCTAGGCAAAACGGACCAAAAGTACCCCCACCTCTCTCTATTTACACTCACATGCACAGTCCAGTCTCCAGTCTCCAGTCCCCCCAGATAATTCATCAAAACTCAACGGGAATTTCTCACTTGTGAAAAGCAATTTCAACCCACCTTCCTACAAACAGACACAGAATCTCCAGTATGAAATTACCCTCTGGGCCCAACCCAATTCTACTTTAACATAGTACTCAAAGGCTGGGCTCCCAGAAGGTCCAGAGTGCTCGTTGCCAACGTGGCAGATTGTGATTGGACCCAAGACAGAAACCGAGATGCCGAAATTGTAGGAAAGCAAGCAAGGCATAGAAAAAGCAAGACAGTTTGGAACAAAAGAAAGAAAAGGGCCAAAAAAAAAAGGTTCGAGATCCGGCGTATTTCGTCGGATTTCGCCCCCGCAATCCCTTTTTCTCCGAGCTCCATCGACGGCGTTTTGCCCAAAAAAAAGAAAAAAAATGAAGGGATCGGCTCCTTTAGTGGCCTACGTGCTCGCCGCCTCCACCGTGGCACTTACATGCTCTTCATCTCCGAAAGATGTTGCTTTTAACCAGGTATTTGTTTTTTTTTTTTAAATCTTATAAAAAAATGGATATGATTATATGGTTTTCTCATTATCCTCCCAATCAGAATCAGAAACATTTTTTCAACATTGAATTTTTATTTATCTATCTTCCAATATCAATTATTTTGTAAGAAAAAAAAATCTTTGCTTTATGCTTGAACTGAGAATTATTGCTAATACTAATGGAAGGATGTTAAATAAATTGGTAATTTTTTTTTTTTTTTTAAAAAAAAAAAAAAAAGAAAAAGCAGGGAAATTGTTCAACTGGAAGTGGGAAAAACGGGAGTTGGAATAAAATGACACCGTCAGAAAAGGAGAAATTCGCGCCAAGATTTGACGGCCTGCGGTTCATAGAGACATTGGTCACCGCTCACAGATAGAGATTTAAATTAAATGGGATGTTGTTTTGTTTAATTTAAACCGGCTGGGCCTGGATCAGGATGTAACGTAATCTCTTGACTTGTATGTGACCATTATTTTTTTGTCAATGTACTACATACACTGCACACCTACTTCCTGCCTCCTGCCTCCTGCCTCCTGCCGCTCGCGTCAGTCGTCACCCTAATATTTATTAATTTATTGTTATGCACATTGCATATTCTGTTAATTTAATTTTGGGGAGATATTAGCCGTTTGATTAAATGCAACGCACACGGTGGCCTCGACTTAAAAATCTACCGACCATCCGCACTCTTAACGGTCGAAAAAGCAACTTGCATGAGGCTATGAGCCTGCTATGCATAAAATTCTCAACCTGTAGCTTTCTTCCAATTTTACGTGAACTGATTAATCAAATGCAAGCGGCTGGCCGCCGCACAAAGAAATTTCAAAGATTTTGATTTGATGATACAATTAGAGGTGCCTCCGCTGTGAATCAGATCATTCTTTTTCTTGCATGATTCATGATACTACTAAGAGTTACCATACTGTTAATCATTAGTGACAATGAAGTAATCGAGCATGCAGTTTTCCGTATTTTAAGAGTTAATATTTAAATCGGCAAAAATATTTGGCTTAAATGTTTGCCATAATAAGTTGAGTAGTACGTAATCCAGGTTCATTTTTTGTAGTACGTAATCCAGGTTCATTTTTTAAGGTTTACATCAGCGACATGCACCTCCAAAGAAAACAGGTCAATCTTGGGCTTTCCGATATTGCTATTCATCATCAGTTATCAGATGTTTGGACCCAGTGGATGCATATTCCCATTACCAACTGCCGCCACCTGGCATTAACTGAAGACTTCAAAGTTCAAACACTATCCAAGTCTCAGTAATGTAGCATTAATTTATCAAGTATAGATGACTGGAGCTACTACTACTAGTAAGCAACAGTGATGATATTATCAACCGTATTTCCGAGATTTTCTCAATCTGTTTTACCATGATATCATTCGACAATCTCACTGAAAAAGATCTTTTCAATTTTGATACTTTCTGTTACTTGTGGTTATCTACAAGTGTTTATATATAATGTGCTATTACTGAATTATATTCTTACCACTCTTTTGGCCCTCTGCCCTCTATCTGATCTTATCAATTTTCACTGGTCAGTAATTTGATATGACCTTTCCCTTTGATTCAAAGATGATGCTTTAATTATTTGATTTTCGTTTCACTGTAATGGCTTTTGTTGCAGATCAACGTCAGTACAAATGGCAACCATGACTGCCCCACAATTCGTTGCAGGAAGTTCCCAGCTGACTTCAGGATCGGTGATCAAATCAAATTCTTCACAGATTGGCTTGGGGAATCAATCAATGACGCACAGTGGATTAAGATCATTGAACACGGTAGATAGGCTTCAAATGAAGTCCTACACAAAAGCAGTAGTTACGAAAGCTACCAAAAATTGGCAACAAACTCCTAACAACGTGCCCTCAAAGAAAATTATATGCCGGCAAGGGATGAACTTGGTGTTTGTGGGAGCTGAGGTTGGTCCATGGAGCAAAACCGGTGGCCTTGGCGATGTACTTGGAGGACTTCCACCTGCATTGGCCGTAAGTAGTAATTTCATGATTTGCCTTGCAGTGCAAGTTGCCCCTAATCATGTATTTAACTATGCTTAATGCTAAATTATTTTTTAGGCTAAAGGGCACCGGGTAATGAGTGTGGCACCGCGATATGACCAGTACAAAGATGCATGGGACACCAGCTTGTTAGCTGAGGTAAACGCTCAATCTCTTAGGTGGTTTTATATCGAATTGTTAATGCTAAAATGTGTTCATCAATTCTTGACTGTAGGTAAAAGTTGGAGATAGCATTGAAACTGTTCGATTCTTCCACTGCTACAAACGGGGAGTTGATCGCATCTTTGTTGATCACCCAATGTTCCTTGAGAAGGTTTGATATGTTCCTACTCATCCGGAATTGTTGAGTTTTCTTATCACTGAAGGTTCCAGTAGCCCTGAATTTTTTTTCCCCTGAAAACTAAGGTCTGGGGAAAGACTGGATCCAAAATCTATGGCCCTAAGGCAGGACATGATTACAAGGACAACCAGCTTCGATTCAGCTTACTATGCCAGGCTGCTTTGGAGGCACCTAGGATTCTGAATTTGAACAATAACAAGTATTTCTCAGGACCATATGGTATGGATCCATCTGAAAATGTTGAATCTTGAAATTTCTTTGATTTTTTATTTATTATTATTATTTTTTTTTTTTTTTGGAGAAAGCAATTTCATTGGTTTATATTTCTTGTTGTATGCTGCGGCAGGGGAAAATGTTCTTTTTATTGGCAATGATTGGCACACTGCTCTGCTTCCATGCTACTTGAAAAGCATATACCAATCAAAGGGAATGTACAAGAATGCAAAGGTAAGGTGCCCTTGTTTGTAGTTGAGCATATAAAGTTTTTTGTTAAAAGCCGTTGCTTGGGGATTCAAAATCGTGTTTGATAATTGGAAGCAGGTTGCCTTTTGCATCCACAACATAGCCTATCAGGGCAGATTTCCCTTCACAGACTTCTCACTTCTCAATTTGCCAGATGATTTCAGGGGGTCTTTCGATTTCATTGATGGGTATGAGCTTTTGAGCGCTGGAGCATTTTAGTTCATAAGCTAATTCCCTTGTCATCATGTACTGAAGAGGCTTTGTTGGTCCAGGTATAACAAGCCTGTGAAGGGAAGGAAGATCAATTGGATGAAGGCTGGAATATTGGAATCCGATAGGGTTTTAACCGTGAGCCCTTACTATGCAAAGGAACTTATTTCTGGGGAAGATAAAGGTGTTGAGTTGGATAATATCATCCGCAAAACCGGTATCAGTGGCATTGTGAATGGCATGGACGTTCAAGAATGGAACCCCTCAACAGACCAATACATCAATGTCAAATATGATGCCACAACTGTAAGTGCTTGCATTTAAAAGTTTCCAAAAGTACCGAGTGCTAGCAAGGGTGTTCATTGCTGCAACGGTCATTTTCAGGTTATGAATGCAAAGCCTCTAGTTAAAGAAGCCCTACAATCAGAACTTGGCTTGCCTGTTGATAGGAATATCCCTCTGATTGGGTTCATTGGTAGACTAGAAGAGCAAAAGGGTTCTGACATTCTGGCACAAGCTATTCCAATATTTATGGGGGAGAATGTTCAGATAGTAGTCCTGGTGAGTGTCAGACATAAGAAGTAATAATCATTTGCCCATTTTGTTGCTGTTGCAACACATAACAAGGTTGAGGTGTCTGTTCATTTCTCAGGGAACTGGCAAAAAGCCAATGGAGCAACAAATTGAAGAGCTAGAGATGATATGTCCTGAAAAGGCTAGAGGAATAACAAAGTTTAGTATTCCTTTGGCACATAAGATCATTGCTGGAGCTGATTTTATGTTGGTTCCTAGCCGATTCGAGCCATGTGGCCTCATTCAGTTGCATGCCATGCGATATGGAACTGTAAGAGCTAGGCTTCAAATTTCAGATCACTCTTTGCTTTCAATTTCACATCACTATTCATAGCCTTTATCCATTAATAAATTCTTCAACACAACAGGTGCCTATTGTTGCTTCCACCGGTGGACTTTTTGACACTGTCAAAGAAGGAATCACAGGATTCCAAATGGGATCTTTCCACATTGAAGTAAATGAACAGTCACATTCACATTGCCCCATTAGTTGTATTCTATTTATTTATTTATTTTGGTCTACAATTATTGGAATCTAGATATGATGGATTGTCTTGTCCCTGTGGAATATTTTCAGTGTGACAGGATTGATCCAGCTGATGTTGCAGCAGTAGCGAAGCATGTGAATAGAGCTGTTGCAACTTATGGTACCCCTGACTTAAAAGAAATGATCCAGAATTGCATGGCCCTAGATCTTTCATGGAAGGTCAGTATATCACTTTTAAGTACGCAACATTAAGCTCGTTTTTGTTTATTGCATTAAAATGCAAATGTACATGTGTCGGTGTTTGATACAGGAACCAGCTAGAGTTTGGGAAAAGATGCTGTTGAGTATGGAGGTTGCCGGCAGTGAGCCGGGTATTGAAGGAGATGAGATTGCTCCTCTTGCAAGGGAGAATTTGGCCACCCCCTAAGCAAACCCGCTTCAATATATTGTGACATTGTCCATTTTAAGAGTTTAGACAATCTGTAAAGTATGCTGATGGTCTTTTTTTGGGGGGCTAAGATCCACAACTGCTTTTGCATTGGCATTAATCCAAGAGCTATTGAGCAATCAACTGGATGTTTGCTGGTGATTGTGGAAATAATGACACAAGAACTAACGGATGTTACTGCTTGCTGCGTATGCAGTTTCTCAGTATTAGTTTTTGAAAAAAAACAAAATAAATAAACAAATGGTGTTTGTTGATTATGATGCGCATGTGGTTTCCTTTTCCTATGTTTTTCATTCCATTACTTGGGAAAACCAAAAGAACAAGTTACACTAATTGATGCTGCAAAAGTCAAAACATTACTCGCCAGCTGGAAAGTTGGTATATTTAAACAACTCACTGGCATTTTCAAACTGAAGCAACACATCATTTTCTTTGTACTCGTGATATAATTGGACAGTTCACGGACTATTAATATATATTTGGCAACAAACACATCACGATGATGTGCTCATTATTGTTATTTTGAAAATACCCAAACCTAAAAGATGTTCGTAGTCATGCTTGAAACATAATTTAATACGATATCACGACTCACGACAATTTCTTGCAAATCGTTCAAATGTAGAAAAGATTAGTTAAAACGTTCTGGTGGGTTTGGTTTTGTCTGATTCTCTCTCTCTCTCTCTCTCTCTCTTGCTCCTAATTATGTCAAGAAAAAAGAAATGAGGCATAAGTGTTCATGGGCATTGAGATGAGTAAGTTGAATAATCAGGAAATTCTTGAAAAGATCTGTTAAGTTGTTGTTCATGTCATGACCTCAGCTCAGGGGAATTGTGGCAAACAGTTTTGTAGTAGTAAAACGACGAGTGTGGAAGTGGAAGGGGCATCTATCTATCCAATCTCATGCTCTTTTTAATCACTCAAAAAGTAACGGTTGAGATCACTTGATTGCATAGATTAGGTATCACCGAAAGCAAAGCAACGCATGAATGCCACGTAGATTAGGTATCCCTTGGGCTGTTCCTTTGTCGTTTTTCTCTGAAACAAAATATCAAATAAATAAAATTCATATAAAGTGAAAAGGTCCTTGTCGAGGCACCAATGGGGACCTGGCGACCATGTGAAGCTTGTCGGAGCAGAAAACTGCGGGACCCACGAAGCAAAAACAAGCAATCAAAATCACAAACGAATTACGTATACACTGAATTGAATTTAATGAACAAATAGAGGGATTTTAATTAGTTAAAGATCACAGGCCACTGGGGACGCCGCATTTAATATCCTATAAATACACACTAACACTACCCACTTGGCGCTATAGTGCGCCAGAGTGCACGTTCTACCCTAATAAGAAAAGAAAGTGGAGGATTGAGCGGCCCACCCTGCTATGCTAATTCACCGGAACCAGAACCAGCTCTCTCAAACTCGTTGCTTTCACAATTGCGTGTCCGATCTTGTCATGTTGTGAAAAGTGAACTCACATTAACACACAGTTGTCCAATCTTTACTTGCAGAAATTGAATACCCATTTGGATTTTGGGCATTCAATCAAATCTATCTCCAAGGCCTTAGCCAGTCTTCGTTCATGGTCATGGAGTTAAGTAGAATGCTCATTCTTTTCATCTCAGGTACCCCTTCTCTACTTCTTTTATCTATTATTATTCTCATTTTCTTTACTGTAAAGATCCGAATTCTTTCTTCTTCTTTTTTTTTCTTTTAACGTTTTGTTCGGGCTTGTGAATGAATGGATGAATGGTTATTTACTTATTTTTGTGTAGGATTATTGTTTCATGTAAAGATTGTGACTTCAATTGGGATCAACTATGGCCAAATTGCAAACAATTTACCAACGCCAGAAAACGTAATACCGCTAGTGAAATCAATTGGTGCCACTAGAGTGAAGCTCTACGACGCAGATCCAAAAGTTCTCAAAGCATTTGCAAACACTGGGGTTGAATTCATAGTAGGTCTAGGAAATGAGTACCTAGCCAAAATGAGAGACCCAGATTGTGCTAACGCTTGGATCAAATCCAACGTACAAGCTTACTTACCAGCCACCAAAATCACTTGCATCGCTGTAGGCAATGAAGTTTTAACTTTTAATGACACCTCACTCAGTGGCTGCTTACTTCCAGCAATGGAAAGTGTTCACACAGCATTAGTGAATCTAGGACTTGACAAGCAGGTCAGTGTCACTACAGCTCATTCTCTAGCTGTTCTTGCAAACTCGTACCCGCCTTCGGCTGGAGCTTTTCGTAAAGATTTGGTGGATTGTATAACACCCATCTTGGACTTTCATGTCAAAACTGCCTCGCCATTTTTGATTAACGCTTACCCTTATTTTGCTTACAAGGGTAGTCCAAAGCAAGTGTCTCTAGATTTTGTATTGTTTCAGCCAAACCAAGGGATTGTTGACCCAGCGTCAAATCTTCATTATGACAACATGTTGTTTGCTCAAATTGATGCCGTCTACGCAGCACTTGCTTCTTTAGGTTACAAGAAGCTATTAGTTCACATTTCGGAGACTGGTTGGCCATCAAAGGGAGATGAGGACGAAGCTGGGGCTACCCCTGAAAATGCAAAGAAGTACAATGGAAATTTGATCAAGTTGATTTCGTCGAAGAAAGGGACTCCCATGAGACCCAACTGTGATTTGAACATTTATGTGTTTGCTTTGTTTAATGAAAATATGAAGCCCGGACCTACTTCTGAGAGAAATTATGGGCTGTTTAAGCCGGATGGATCCCCGGCTTATTCACTCGGGATTAGTGCGTTGACCGCCACCAACACCACCGTTGCTTCCCCCACTCCCCCTACCTTGCCGGATACTTATTCTGGTAACGATACCGATTCTGGTTCCGGTTCCACTGGCTATCTGTCCATCTCTTCTGCTACTAAGGTAAGAGTCTTTTTTGTTTTTTTTTTCTTTTCCTTCTAATGATTAATGGGTAATAATGACTAATGATGTCTGATGAGGAGGCCTGTGTGTTAAGATTGGATAGACAGTTGTCTTTTTTTATAAAAAATTGATCATTCCTTAATTTTTGTTGTGCCAATTGATATTATTGATTTGATTCTCTTAATAGTTTGATTTGTATGATGTACGGCAGTGGCTATTTCGCTAGATATGTATATATACATACGTTACCATTTATTATATTGGGGACACTAGATTATGTTTGAAGTTACTAATTCTAATACTGGGTTGATTGCATTGCAGGGAAGATATGAGTTTGTCGGGCCCGCGATGCTCGTGCTGGTGTTCTTTTTAATCAGTTCTCTTATCTAGCTAGAGGTTGGAGAAAAATTGGGAAGGGAATCGGCATTCAAAACTTTAGGGTTACGCATCATAATCAAAATCAGCCGTTAAAAGTCCATGAAACAATAAAAGTTGGGAAAAGGTGAAATTCTGTGCCTCTTGCTTTTACGCGACTCAAATGTTTTCGGGAATCATCATCCTCACCTCGACAAAGTAGCACATCTAACATATACATACATATATTCCCAATGAACCACCTACACTTAATCTAATGCAAGTGGGTCCGTGATTATCAAATATCCTGATCATCAGTCATATCACTTTTCGGGATGTGGGGCTTGTTAGTTTAGTATAGAGCATTTGATATTTATTCAATCGTTGTTACTTTTGCTCTTTCTAGCTACCACTGAACCACAACAACTACTTCACTTTTGCAGGGGTGTATATTTCAAAACCTTAGATCGTGCAATATGCTAAGTTTGATCTTGAGTCAACGGTAGATCGTAGATGGGAGGTGGACCGCGTTGTTAGTTTTTACTTAGATCTAAATTTAGAGAGAATTTAAATATTCACCTGTTACTTGTTGTGGCATCTTTTTTTCTGTTGTCATCATTGTGGTCGGCGTGTATTGAGTGAGAGACACAGGAAATTTATCTATTCCCGATTGTTGCAGAAATGTGCCTCTTTTGAAGTCAAAAACACAATTACTTTCATTCAATTTTAAAACACTAATGAAATAAAGTCGAAACACGCATAGTATTAGCATCAATTGCTTGCACCGTGTATATCTGTAACGTACTGCAGTAACAGCAACATCACCAAAAAGAATCTGACGCCTTTCCAGAAAAGAACTACCGAATAACAAACGTGTTGCCGTTGCTTTTGCTTTTGCTTTCCACTGTTCTAATCTATTAATCTACAAAGCATTGCATAAAAGTAATAATCATATCACATCTTACACAAAATTAACATTGTTGTTAGCCAGCCATTGATAATAAGTTCCAACTCTTCAACCCAAACTCCTGGCGGACTTGGCGTGAAGATGGAAACATCTTTTGCAATACTGTATATGCGCATATCTATGACTACATCCGGCAACCTAGAGCTCAGGCCAAAAATCTCTCTTTCAAAAAATGTTAATAAATAAACAAACCAATCTCCTTTCTCCACCTGCTATGACAGTATCTCGTGTTGTAATTAAAAGATATCCATGCCAATCTCGGTGATTCCCTTGTCTCTCGCCTGTAGGTTTGTTAGACTTGCTTGGAATCGAGCATTCCATAATTGATATAATTCATTTGAATAATGAAAAGCATAAACCAACCCAGCTTAACCTTGAATAGCAAAATAATCAAAATTCACCAGATTATGCCTTAACAAGAATGACCCTGCTGCGATGTCTCTCCCATTTCCACCTTTGTTTTACTTTTAACTCTCCGATAAAATAACACATAAGCAGCTGAAGTCTTAATATCCCCATCACTAACTGGAGAAACATGACTGTCGTCGAAATGGTACCATCTATTCTCATCAATTAACTGCACAAATGGCAAAAGTAAAACATGAATAAGATCTCAACCTAAACCAGTGAATAAACGATTAAACTAGTTGAAAACCAGGTATGACAAGCCAACTTGAAAGTTACGAACAACACAACTGAAGTACCAAATACTTTTGCGAATATAAAATGGCCTAAAAACTAAATACTAGAACAATATGAAAGATACTACTGGAGGAAGACAAAGTGCATACTAAAATGAGCCAGAATTATGCATTTACCTTGGCATGGGCAGTGTAGTGCCCCCCACCTAAACCTCCATAATGGTTGCTGATGGCAAACAGGTCATATACATAAGATTCCCCATCCTTGCTTTTCATGTATTTGCTCAAGTCAAGATTGAGAATGGGAAAATTCACAAAAGTGTCCAGTTTGTTCTTTAGGTATCTGCTGTATGAGAAACGTTTCAAGTGAAAGACAAGAACATCAGGCAACATCCACAAGTCTAGCTTCTTGGTGGCTTGCCTATGTTCCTTGCATTGGGGGCAATACCTGCATGAAGAAATCAAGGCATGAATGTTCCTGAATATGTTGTGCAATACAATAAGAATAAGTGAACTAGCCATTTGAACGAGTCGAAGTACCATACCACATGTCATCAGGCCCCAGAGGTTCTTCAGTCAAAAAGGCATCCAGACATGAGAATAGGGAGATAGCTTCTTGCCGGGTTTTCTTCACAGTGAACCCTGTCTTGTGAACTACTGGAAGATCCTTTACATAGCTAGAATCGTATGATTCATGTACATCATCAGTCCAATCCAGCAAAACTTTTATATGTTTTCCCGGTTTTAAGATAGAATCCTTCTGAATAGGCTTCCAGCTAGTAATCCTTTCATCAGTTAATGAAAGCTGGAAGGATAACTCCCTGCTGGACAAATCCTCTGGTTCTGCAGTCTCCATTGACCCGTTACAGCTGTTAGATGGTTCATCAATAACTTCTGGAAGAAAGCCATTTTCCTTGCCTCTATGAGCTTTAGCAGAAGAATAAGTTCTTCTCAAAGGTGAGAGCAATTTAGAAACAGCTATATCAATATCAGCTCCACTTAAATGCTCTTCTTCCAAATAAGTTACCAGAGGCGCTCCAAAAAGTTTCCTTTCACCCCCCTTCAGATAATCTGATGAAGATCTGGAAAATCCCAAATACTTTCAGCACCAAAAGAAAGAATGAAATAAACAGTTTAATTCAGTTCAATTCATCACATCCAGGCTACAACTAAATGATTACAACTTGACAGGAAAGGTTCACAACAAAAGCTTACTTCTCTTGCCACCGATTAACAATTTCTAGCTTTAGTTTTCCTGCCTCTTTTCTATCAAACCGGTAGGCAACGATATGCTCGTCATCTTTTATTGAACTTATCAATTCCGCAGGGTTCTCGAAAAATCTAAAAATCTGATGATTGTAGACCTGATAGAAAAAATTGAAGGACGTCAGTCGCTGAAGCTAAAATATAAGTGAAATAGTTAAGAACAAAATAAGAAAAAGAGAAAGAAATCATGATCATCACCTCTGCTAGCAGAAGGCCTTCATCAATCTTTAAGCAGCATGCAGTACTCAAAGCCAGGATGAGATCTTTACAACAGCCATGTTTCATCAGTGTCACAGTGAAGGGCATTGGAAGACCACTTCCATCGGCGTAAAACACAGTTACTGTCATGGTTCGAGTGACAGTTGAAGGCAGTGGCAAAGTCAGGTACATGAAAGGGTCAAAAGTAATTGAAACTTTGCTACAAAATGGGCAAACCAGTGTAGACTTGTATTGACCCTGAGCATGTTATCCACCAACATATACATCAGGCAAATAAGCATTAGATAAACCATGCAAAATCATGCATGACCAAAAAATAATTAATCACACCCAAAATCATGCAACTTATACTATGTACCAATTATTGACAAAGAATCACTATTCCTCAATTGACATTTTGGAAAACGGCCAGGATATATTCAATAAAGAATGTTTGTAATCCAATTTAGGCTGGAATCTTTGGCAATAATCCCAATGGGGTTAAGTTGTATGCAAGAATAACTAAATGGTAAAAACAATGCTTAGCTGCTGTCAATTAGTATTGTCTACACAATGAGAACCTTGAAAGTTATTAGGGCAAAATTTTTTTTTGGGGAAATTATTCAGTTGGAAGCTAAGTTAGTTTCATCCCACACGTGTATGATGACAAAACCTATAATATCTTTACTATTTTTGCCAAAATTATTAATTGAAAGTCATACACTACCAACTTTTATTTCATAGATACAACTCTTTTTTTTTTTCCACTCAGCACCTCAATACCAAACAAGCACTAGATTATTTTCTAAAGAACTTTGTGCAAACACGCTGCAGCCATGTTATGCCGAACTTTCAATAAACAAAAGGCACAAGCATAATAAAAGAAATGACTCACTTGGAAAACATCCACAATCAACGAATCATTCCTGGCCTTGTGATTTTTCCAACATTCATTAGCAACTTCCTCATCTGGTCGACCATCTGAATCCTTCATTTCAATATAAGGCTTTTGCTTGACACGATTCAAATCTTCATGCATTCCATCCAGCAAGAAGGCAAGAAGTTCCTGCATAGAACAGATTTCATAATTCAACAGCAGAAATAAAATCCATGAATCTGCCATATTAAACAAAACACATCGAAATGGGAACCTGAGAATCATGCTGGTTATAACCACTAAATTGGGGAGCAAATCTAGCAAGTTTTCCCTTAAAGGCACGTGGTGCAACTGCAGTTCGCCCGGAGGACCACAATTTCCTCAACAAGTCACCAAAAGCAAGAGCAAGCTCACCCTGTATGGTAACAACAAATTCAGATACTATAAAAAATGGTGGAGAAGCTAAGCTACCATTCTGCTCAAAATAATACATTTATAAATTCAAATGGAGAAGAAAAAAGCTAGTTACAAATATAACAACCACATACATGCATTCCCAAAGGATTTTCAGTGTTGATCTCATCACTATAATCTGCCAAGAAATACTGAACCAGATCGGGGGTGTGGACTAAACATTGAAGAGAACTATTCATAAAACAAGTATTCCCCAGATTCTGCAACCCTGCCAAACCTCCCTTTTCTGCTTTCTTAACAGCGTTATAAGAATCATATCCATCATCCATATCCATGAACATTGAGCCAAAAGAACTACCCGGATACTGATTAAATCTGTAACTAGTTGTGTGACCATTTGACAAGGCAGCACCCCCGGCAATTGTCAGCGATGACCTTGACGGTTCTATGGGTACCAAAGCTAAAGCATTTCCAGCCGAACCCATGCTGATGCCATTATCAACTTGAACCTCCAGAAGAATCTGCAATGAAAAATATCCGTTAACCATAAAGATAAAATTAAGACCAATTCACACAGTAGAGATCTTTCACACATTTAAAATGACGCTTTTCGTGGAGCATGGGTACAAATACATATAATTAACATTCCACAGGTGAATCATGAGGATATGTAACATGTAACAATAATCAAATCAGCTTATCAGTAAAAGACTAAGAGCAACAACAGGTTGCCACCACAGACTAATACATCTACCAAGAAACTGCAGAATTTTCCTCATTCAGTTTCTTTTTCCTTTTCTGCTAGGTAACCCTGCACATAAATAATTGCTCAAATGATGGACTGATAGGATACTCACATCTTGGTCCATCTGCAACATCGCATCATCCAGAGTTTGGTCTGAAACATCCAATGGTGACGCTGACTGCTGCTTGTTGAAGTAGTCCCAAATGCGAGCCTTAACATATATATATATTAAAACCAATTAACGAATAAACTTTTTAGTGTGTGAAAAAAATTAGAAAAATCCTCAAAACTGAATAGCAGACACACCTTTTCTTGCTCTACTCCTCTTAACTTACATACTTTCTCATAAAGCTGACGTGTAGAAGCCTGGACAGGGGGATAAAAAATTCAGAAACAGGATTTCATTAGCCATAAACCCCCAACAGGGGCACAATTCAATAGATATCAACATAGAAGAAAGTATGACCCCATGAACTAAGGAATTCACTTCAGAATATAAATATTTTTTAGTTGTTACAGATCCCAAGTTCCCTATGGAATTCTCAAATATAAACTTACAAACAAAAAATAATCAGACACCAAATATTTGGTCAATGATATCGAAATCCAACCCATTCAACACTTTGTAAAAGAAAGTGAGTTACTGACTCATAAGGAACAACAAGCCTAGTTAAAAAAAAATACATCCCCCAAACTTTGAGTGCACAAAACCTCAGACAATGCCAACAACAAAGTTAAGTTCACTTCTTAAGAACAATTTTTTTTTTTGTGAGAAAAAAAAAAAAATCTAGAGGTCGACAGCAAAGAAAGACGAGGACAGTAGAGAAAATTCTAATCATGATACCATTCATTAACTACTAAAATTCCATAACGAGCAAATTCAAATTACTTTCCAGGTGGATTAAGGTCACAAAGTTATTGGTGACAGTAAAATGTAGCACAGCACAGGCTATTGAATGAATCAATTTGTTAAAAAAATCCTGATCTACTGCTGCTGTGGTAACTACAAACAGCTAAGTTCACAATTTTTACACAGCATTGTATAAAGGAGTTAAAAAATAAATACATAAAAGGAGGATGTGAAATGCTGAGAGGGCAATAAATAAATAAAAATGAAAATAGCAGTCACTACCTTTTTGCTTAACCTTATAATAGATTGACTGTTGTCTCTAGAATCAATCAACTTGAGGCATAGCGGAAAAACCTCCACTCTCTTCTCATTGACAATACCCTCACAAATCATCTTTCTTGGCAATGCTGGGCCTCCTTTGTACCTAAAGGATATGGCACAACAATGTGGGTTCTAAGATGGAAAAAAACATAGGATCTTCATTGAGGATTATTCTAACTAGTAACGATAACAATGTGGCAAGTAAAAATTGTACTCTTCCAAATTTGGCAAGCGCAACTCCTTTGTAAACAACCCATGAAACTACTGTAAGAACCACACAAAATTCATAGCATAATTATATGATGCAGTAATTTGACGTTCTATAGTAAATCCAACGGAAACACATCAAATCCACCAGATTCCATGAATATTTTGTAAAAACACGAAGGAACTCTCCAAAGAGAATCCATCCCCAACATAACCCAAGCTACTTGGTTGACCAAACATAATAGAAAAGAACAACATCCTAAAACCAAGACAGATGTCTAAAAGAAAATGCATCACAGACATCCCATGAAGAACAATAGTAAACAGAACGAAACAAGATAAAAGGCATCCTTCCTGAGCACAAACAGTAAATTACCATAAAGTTCATCCCTTACCCTTGCAAGCAATCAAATTAATCCATCCACTATAACCACAATCAACCAGAAACTCGAGCCAAACATTACCTAATACAATTGTATCCTAATACATGTCTCCAAATGATTTACAAGAGCAGGAAAAAACTAAAAGAGATAAAATTACCAAGAAAAAAGCTTTTCCCAAACTTGCTGGGGTACTAAAACATAGTCCTGCCCTTCCTCCAAATTTCTACGCACTTCAAGATCATCCCCTTCACTACTAGCATTATCATTTTGGATTATATTGGAATTATCAATAGGCCCAGGCCTCTCCGCCCTCTTTGAAGAAACGCCATTCATATGTTGAGAATCAAATGATATATTATCACTGGAAGGCTCATCGCCACAAACGTACCTCTCCCAGCTTCTATACCACCTGTACAAATATAGATATTTAAAAAGAATGCTTAAATTTTCATAAATATACAGATGTGAGGGGGTGGGGGGGAAGAGAGAGAGAGAGAGAGAGAGTACCTGGTAGAAACCAGAAAGTACAAGTTGCCTTCTTTTAAATCAAGCTCGGATTGATTTTTCAAGTCTTGAACGATCTGTCTCTCTTCGTCTGGCGTGCATGGCAAGCAACTTCCTCCGTTCTCCATCATCAAAACCGAAGAATCACGAATAGTCATAATTGTTTTTTCTTTTCCTACTCCCTAATTAATCAAAAAACACACGGCATTCAATTCAAATCGGCAAAATAATTACGATTTTCAAATCAACGATCCAATCCGCATTGAATTTGATCTAAAATTTGAGAGCCCTAAATTGAAGGAAAGGAAGGGAACAAGGTAGATTTGATCTGAGGAAGGAAAATAAATAAGACCGACCAATAAAGAAAAACACACGCACGCACGCACACACCCACACACACACACACACACATATACATATATATATATATATATATATATATATATATATATATATATATATATATATATATATATATATATATATATATATGTATGTATAGACACACGCACAGACAGAGAGAAGGAGAGATTTTAATTTACCGTCGTATTATTTTCAGCGATTTTGTCTCTGTCCCTTCTAAACTTTGAGCGATGGCCCCTTTTATATATCCTCCGACTAATAAAAGAACGGGCGATGGACCAGCCCCACACCATACCCAGTTAAAAAAAAAAAAAAGGATTATTTCTTTTCGTTGGATGATGAATTAAATTGATGATGACCAATGTCAGATTGCGGGACATACATGCATTACATGCATCACAAGAAAATTAGAAAATTTATAGTTGATTTTAAATAAGAAAATTTATTAAGAATGTTATTATTATTATTTTTTTCTAAGAAAAGGTAAAACATGTCTTAATAAAAAATATACATATAAATACATATATATATATATAACAAAAATATATACACGATACTTAGGCCTGTTCCACTGAAAAAGAAATTCACCGCTTTCCCTAGCTGCCTTATTTTGAAAAATATTTGTCTCCTCTGCATGTTCATGACAATAAAAGAACTTTTGCCATGACCCAGCAAATTTACAAGAAGTTGCAATTCGAAGCTTGCGTGAATTGGAAAACAGAGCAAATGCGTTTCGTAATATTGTGCAAATGACAAATGCCTATCGTAACTGTGAAGAAGAAAACTAATGTTTGTGAATTGATGAAGCCACACCGGCACACCACGTGCACATGCCTTTCAGCCAAGTATATCAATCACTGCTGCTTTCCTTCAATCTCAGAGATTCTACACACTCACATCCATGCCTCCATTTCGATTTATAATCTTACATAGGATAGGGGCTATGGTTGCCAAAATTACATACAATTCGTATGTACACTAGTAGTATTACATTTTCCACAACAGACTTGGCATGTGCCCAGCAACTTTCAAATCTGCCGTCAATCAACCTCACATCCAATATTTGATTAGAAACACACAAGGGAAGATCCATCCTCAAGCCAACTAACTCATCAACCGGGACTTCTGAGGCAAACAGCATTTGAAGGTTGAACCCACATGAAAGATGTGGCACCGTACAGTCAAAGATCGTGCAGGAATTATTGACATCAAAAGAAGAAAAAAAGCCTGGAGTCTGCTGCTACCCAAGATTGTGGTTATCCCGAAGATGCACAGTCTCACTGTTGAACACAGATGGCCCTCTCCAAGTAGTGAAATTATTATTACAAAATAGTTGGTCCTCTACAAAGTCCCCATCTCATCCGAGCTAGCTGAAGCTTCACTTCCTGCGGCACATGCACCACCTCCTTGGGTCTCATCATCGCTGAACATGCTCTCCTCGCTCGAATTGGAAAATAGGCTAACATCATCCTCAGAGGGCAAATCCACCTTCCGTCTCTTTCGGACATCCTTTATTCCTCTTCCTTGCAGAGCCAGATGCCGTCGTTTCCTTGCCTTTCGCTTGCCCTTGGGAAAGTCTTCTCTTTGTGACTCAAGGCCTTTATTTTCTAACTCCCTTGCAGTTCCCCCATTGCTATATTCGTTACCTTCAGACTCATCAGCATCAAGCTTGCGCCTTTTCCTACTTGAACTAGTCTGGTAAAGACAGAATTTAGTTCTAGTTAAGATTACTAACTGCAGTTCAAACTAATGAAAAACTGGGGTTTCATCAATGTTGTTCCAAAACTAGGTTCTACCATCAAACACAATCACTGATATTTGGTTCCATTGAATAGCTATCACTAATATTTGATCCCATTGAATATCTCTCCCGAAAATTCCTTCCTATCCTCGCTAATTTGCCATAATTCTCAATTTTCTAGAGAGGACTAAAACTCCTAGCCTCACAACTAATACCACATGAAAACCATTACCAAGTTACCAATACTAGTTCTGCCTCATGGTCAAGCCAATTAGATATTAAAAATTTTTGTCGTGCTTTATGGGTTCTAGTAAGATATGTGCAAAGCTTAAAAGTTATACCACTGGCAGTTCATGTTAGCTTTTTTTTTTTTTTTGGTCGGATAGGACAGTTCATGTCAGCTGATTAGCCTTCAATTGCATTATGTCAATCTATTCTTTTTACCCTTTTCAGCAGGATGCAACACAGTTAAACTCCAATAATTGTGTTTAGTAGTTGGTACCATGCAGCAGTCTTTCCCAATTGAACTATACAAAGACTTTAGTTGGCAATTTGGAATCATTTGCATCCCTAAAAGAGAAATGCAGGTAAAATCACCAAATAACTGTAAACAATAATTCATCAATACCTTTGGACCACGATCGACCAACCGAGACCATTCATGTCGGTTCCGCAAGCAATCAAGAACAGCCTGTGAATGACTTGAATATGCATACCTCTCTCCATTATGCTTCCTCAGGTGGGGCCAGTGCTGCCAAGAGAAGGGGAAAAAAAAGATAATTAAAGAAAATGAGTAAGAGAATATGAGTTCCTTCCAAAGACAAAGAAATATGTATACAGAAAACAGTTGCAGCAAACATACCGGCAGCACAGCATTACAAAGTTCCTCATAAGTCATTCGTCGTCCTTTGCTCATGATCTCATTGATCAAGCCTATGCACGGATCATCAAAAGGGGAAAAAGGTAAATACACTGTCATAACAACTAAAACAAATAGTAATGACAAAGTGTTCTCGTAAAATTAATCAAGAACCCGAAGAAAAATTATAGTAAAAGGTTTCATAATTATATATATATATATATATATATATATATATATATATATATCAAAAGACAGCTACCGGGTAAAGTACGATGAACAGGACCCCTATTTGTGCCTGTATCATCATCGGAGATATTCCTTGGCGAATTACGTACAGATGACACATTATGATCATTGAACTCAGTGGAGGAAGATGGGCCACTATTTGCAGTCATGGTAGAGGAAGGAATATTCTTCCTCACAGAATGTACTGCTGTTGGTGATCCATTATTCTCCCTCCTTGTATAGGCATCCGCTGCATATCCTACGTCTTGTCTCCTCAAATCTGGTGATGACACTGTGTCTGTCTTTCTAGATTCATCATCAAGCTCATGAGAACGGAACCCATCTCTGGATGCATCTTTGTTTTTTCTTCTAGAGACCTATAACACAGACCAATTCCGAGGTTAGTTAGCAAAGCGGCCCCACACTAAAATGGGAAGGCACGATCACCATTAATCTTGGGGTGAAAGTGTGTACCAAGCTATGATCCTTTCCTCCAGAACTGGATGTACGCTTTATTAGGATGCTTGTTGCAGTTGGAGAGGACAACTGAGGCAAGCTACCAGTGTGACGCACACGCGGTACACGAGGAACTCTAGGAGAACTATTAAGTTCTTGATGCAATAGCAGAGCAAGCTGACAAAAATAACAGGAGAAAATTTCAAAGGTAAGATTCTTCAAAAGGAAGTAACTAGTGTAAACAAATGGCACTTCCACCCTGACCTCTTCATCGCTTAGAGTAGCAGTAGAATTGGAGACTGCTGGAGGATGCATCGATGGTGCATGATTCGCCTTAGGTGGTGGCTGGAAAATCGACTGATTTAACTTTTCACCTTTGAGTGGTACACTTGAAGTTGACATCTTGTTTTGTGGATGCAAAGGACACCGACTCTGCAATGATCCAGCAGACTCACAGGAGCCTGAGGTAACAGCAACATTCTGCACTGATGATAGTTTAGAAGATGAGAAAGACACAGAATCTTTTGCATCAGGCATGGTCCGCTTTGAAACAGTGGCATGCGAAATTCTGCTGGTGTGTAACATTTTCGATACAGAGTTGACAGAAGTCTTTGAATGCTCTCTTACTGTTTTCCTCAACGTGTCATGCTTTTCTTCATCCCTTTCTACATTGTTTATATCACGATCTTTCTTAATGCTAACATTACCATCAGACGTCACTCTCTGCTTTCTGCAAGGATAAGAGTCCTCAGCATCTGCAGATTTCAAGTTCTCAGTAGCAGATGACTTGGAATCCAAAGTATTAGATGGAGACGAAGATGATCTTCCTACACATACAACCAACTTATGCTGGCTAGTTAGTGATGGAAAGTTTATGCTAGTTCCTTCAGCTTTTGAATGGTCTTCGGCAATCATTGAATGTTTAAATTCAGAACTTTTTTGCACTTCTGCAGAACCATTTGAGCCCTCCTGTTCTCGTTTGATCAGACAAGGATCATCACTTACTTCATGAACTTTAACTGAGTGGCACTCAGTGGCAGCTTCTGATGTTCTTTTAGCATCCCGTGCCTTATGATCAGTCGATTGCAAATTGCTTGCCATTATATTATTCTGTTTAGAGATTTTGGACGCCTCATCATCATATTTACTTTGTACTTTCGTATCACCAGGAGAGGACTGAACATTCAAGTTACCCCTACAATTGTCATTATCCACTTCTGATTTCACTTCAACATTGGACAGTACTGAGTTTTTAGGAATCTGATCGTTCAGAATTTCAGGTGCAACACTAGCCACATCTTCCACAAGAAGCTTCCCAACACTTTGAGCAGAGGCTTCCATACTATCATGCACGTTATCAATAGCCAAATTCTCTCCCTATCATAAGAGTAAGAAAAATCATTCCCATGCAATAGGTGAAGTTCTAAAGCACATATGGAAACCAGATGTCAAAATGATGGCTGAATATTACCATTAAAACCAAGTACACTATCATTACCCAAAGCACAAAAAAACTTGATAAAAGAAAAAGAGGGCATATGTCTTGTCTGTCTTGTTCCCCAAACTAGAAGCTGAAGTAGTAATAATTTCAGGAGATTAGCAAATGTTGACACAAACAAGATTTCAAGTTGCAAATCAGATATTAAAACAGAAATGTACTGTTAAACAGTAATAAAGTGCAGATCTTAACAGGCTGAAGGACCAAACTGAAAAGAAGTAAACTAGTAACAGAACACATTTTAGTTCGATGCCTAAAGAATTGAAGTATTTGCGTCATTTTGGATTGGTATTCTTTATGTCAAGGAATTTTGATAAACTTAATTTTCAGCCTATATAGTCATTACCGTCTATCATTGGCCATGTGGAAGATATGGTTTCTTCACTCATCCCATTGGGTTGACTGTTTATCAATTTAACCTATCTGAGTTCCCAAATATAAGACATGGAACTCTGCTCTGGGCACTATACAGTTTGGGTTGGTTTTTGGGAAAAACCAAACCAAACCTAAACCAATCGGTTTGGAAAATTTCAGACTGAACACAAACCAAATATTCAAACTGAACCGGTTTGTTTTGAAGGTTTTTGTTTTCTTTGGACTACAAGGAAAAAATAATAAATAAATAATGGATTAAATGAAAAAAAAAAGGGATGAAAATGCAAGATTCTTACCCAAAAATTAAAAAAAAAAAATCCAATTCTGATATGTGCTTTCTTAATCTCGGTGGACGGTATTGAACAAAAACTAAGGTCAAATGCTTGAGAGCCAAAGAATCCATTCCAAAAAATTAATAGGCAAAACAGAATGCTAAAAAGAATTGAACAAAAAGAAATAATTAGAGCAAAAAAGATTTTATAGGCAAAACAAAAAAATTAAAGTCAAGGTGAAGGAAGGAAGCAGAACGTGCATGGGCTGGTGACAGAAGCAGCAAGCTATCGACAGCAGAGATCGAAGGCAGTGAAGACCAGGCAGGCGGCGGCAGAAGAGAAAAGGCAGCTATTAGAGGAGGGGAATTGTCCACGGAATCAGAGAGATGCAGGCAAGAAGCGACTGTGAATTTCTGGGGTTTGTTTGCGCAGCTTTTATTTAAGTTGCCAACAAATCCTTAGTTAGATTGGTCGGCACCTTCTCCCCTTAACCATAAGATGGTGAGTTCGAGTCTCCTGGGTGGATGTGCGAGTTCAATTATTGTGATTTTCGGTGAATTAACTGTGGGCTTTATATTTGGCTTTATTGTGTATTTCTTGTGGGCTTAATATCTAGTTATACACTCATGTTGTACATAAAAAAGGTTTTTTGTTTGTGATAGAGACAAAGAGAGAGACTGTGAGAGATGTAAATTAAGGGCTCAGGGTAGGGCTCAAGATTTTCAATTATATATTTTCTGATTTTTATTTATTTCATAAGTTAAAAAACCAAACGGTTTTCTAGTTTGTTTGGGTATGAACCAAACCAAACAAAAACCACTTGGTTTATAAAAAATTGAAACCAAATGGTTTATTATAATAGAACCGAACCAAACTGAACAGAAAATTATAAGTTCGGTTTGGTTGGCTGAACTGAACTCAATGCCCAGCCCTACATGAACCCTCTTGTGCTTGAAAACCACCCAAAAAAGACAAGATTGTCAATAACTAATGTATTGTTTTGTTTTATGGTCCAACATCCAGCGCACACTCCAAGTTTCCAACTTTTGGATACAATGATGTATACCAGCCTGAACTTCAGCTGGCAAAGAACACAACTTTTAGACCCATATAGTTTCCTAAATCAAACTAAGAAACTAACTACTGGAAGAGGCCCAAAGGAAAATGAGAAAAGATCGTGCAATGGAGCTACCAAAGATAATTTTTTTTTTTTTTAACATGAAATATTAAAAAGAAAATTTGCATAAAATACAAAATATCAATTTTTAGATTCCAGATACTATAATAGCGGTCAAGCTGCCTCGATTACTTATGACATATATATGGGAGTCAGTAAATAAAGTCATTTAAACTGCAAAATTCAAAATTTTATCTACCACAATCAGTAAAGGTGAAATTCAGGGAAGCAAACCTCTTGTTTTACAGAAATGTTTCTGGCATCATTGTGTTCTGACATTGACCCGGAAATACCATCAGTCTTTGGTGAACCCTTAATGTGATGGCCAGCCATTTCTTGCTCCAGTCCATCTACACTTGCAGAGTGAGGTCTAGAGGTGTCAGTAGAAAAGGCATCCAAAGGGCGCTCATCAGCGGCTAAGTCATTCTTGTGTTTGTCAACACCATGGTCCACTGAAAGATGACAATTTGATATAGATTCCCGCTGCACATCCTCTGGCAAATTCTTGTTCTTCATATTTTGAATGCCAGTCTTGGAAGACTTAGGACCTCTGTCTTCATAAAATTCCAATTGTTTTGCATCACTGGAGGGTCTAAACACTAGTAATACGAATGAAGAAAAAAAAAGCTTAGAGTCAAAAAACGAATGTCAGCCACAGCAAGATGTGACTCACCTTTCACATTCGTCCATAAGATTAAAACATAGCCACTACTCACTGGAGTAAAGAAAACACTTTGTATGATAGAGAAAAATCATGTGCAACTGCTGTGTGCATATACAAAGAATTCGTATAACATCAACGAGTATAGTATCACCTGTTCTAGAAGCAAGTAAACCTTTCTTCTTTTCATCAGCCTCCACCCGAGAAGCTCTAGCTTTCTTCTTTCCATTCCGATCTTTGGACATCCCAAATTCTTCTTTCTTCCTGTTCGCTGAATGAATAACAACAGGCCTAAGCAAACTCCTCTCTTTCTTCATGCCATACAGCGAACGCCTATCTGTGCCCTCGCTGTCCCATTTCTTCATCTCTTTCGAATACACCTTCCTCTCAAACCCACATTCCTCATCTCTTCCTCTCATCCCGACCAAAGCTGCCACAGGGGTTCCCAGCACACTATCCTTCGACAAAGAAAACAAAACACCTGCCCCTTTATCAACTGGATTCTCCTTGTCATTGTCATTTTCTTCTTCCTTTTTATCACCGCCATCCTTCTCATCCCAACAAGGAAACTCCTTATATTGAAAATTAAACTTTTTCGGCACATACCCTGCACACTTCCACAACTCTGGTGTAAAAACCGATGACAAACCATTAAACAACCCAGGATCTCCACCCGGAATCCCTTGTACATGCACCCTATTTTCCATAGGTATATTGGTCCAAAGACTGACTGGCTTCCTTGCTGGCCCACTATAAGAACTCTCCAATCTCACAGTTTTGGTTGGCAACTCAACTAACAATTGTGCAACCTCAGTCTCTTCACTTTCATTATGACTACTATTCCTATTATTCTTATTCTTGCACTTATCACATGCAAATAATTCCTCACCTTTAACATACTTAGAGCAGCGTGTGTGTACCCACACGCCACACTCGTCGCAATTCACCATCTCTTCACCATCGTCGAAAGTGACCCCACATACGCAATCCACCGTCCATGAGCCGTCGACCCAGTCATCGTGTGGGTCTACACTCTGAAACCGGTGGGACCTCCCCCTCATATCTATCTACTCTACAACCCCTAATTCTTCAACCTTAAAAAAAATAAAAAAATAAAGAACAAAAATAATAACAAAACTTAGAATCTATGATTCTAAAATTAAACCTAATTCAAAACGTACTACGCCAATTTTACGATCACCATGCCTACTTCTTGCCAGACGAAGGATTTAGACCTAATTGAGTTCCCAATATTAATACCTGGCGATCTTGATTTGTTTAAGCGCGAATGGACCTCTAAATCTGCATCCGTCAATGGCTTCGACTTCTTGCTTACGAATGGCTCTGGCTATGGGCGGAACTGAAAGCGTATTGGGTTTGCACAATTGTTTGGCGTCCGTGTCTATTTTGATTGATTGATTGATTCAGGCTTTCGTGGCTGGATCCGACATAACGCAGCTTAATCCCACTACGCGTAGTCGTATCGGGTTGTTGGGCTGTGAAAAATGATCCGTGGGCCAGTTTTATGGTAAAAAGGAAATTTGGTTTTCCCTTCTTTTCTATTATTTTTTTTATTTTTTTTTTAAATTTCAAAAATACAAAGTCAACTATGAGTTTAACGTGAAACGACCAACATCATAGCTGATGATCGCTGTGACAATAACAAAAAAATAATAGAATTCAGCTAAATTATAAATATTATAATTTATAACCCACATATAAAGTATATGAGACCCATTATTTATTATTAATTTTTATATATGTTATGTGTGGATGGTAAGTTACAGTATTTACAACTTAATAAAACTTATAATAATAATAATTGAGCGTACATGTCAGGGAATTTTTTTTTAGGTTGATTGTTTTATCAATATTTATTTAGAAAAATATCAATCATCCATCCAAATATTTATTTATTATAAAAAAAATTCAATTTGCTCAATTATCTACCTGAAGTTTGTAAAGCGTATAGTCATCTACTTTACAGTTAACATTTGATTTTTTATTTTTCACCCAATAATTACAAATAGTATTAATTGTCCATCCAATGATCGGGAAAAAAATAATTTCTATTCTTCATTAAGGGGATGATTGTTTTTTATCTTAACTTAATTTCAATCAAATAAATTATTAAGGAATCATTTATTTTTCATCTTAAGTTTAAATTTTAATTATTTTTAAATATTTAGAGTTTTAAATTTATTTATTTTCTATAACTTAAGTCTGAATTATAGGATATTTTGATCTGCATAAAAAAAAATTTTACTTTTATTTGAATAATAAAAACTATTAATATAACTTTAATATTCTCTCTCATTAATAATTTTTTATTTTATAATTATCCTTTTATTATTTTTTTTATTTATCACTTTTCTTTGTTTTATCCATATTCATTTATCAATTTTTTTTATTGCGAATGAGAATTTTAAACATGATAGGACTTTAGGTGAGTGTGTTTTATAATAGGTTTATCTCTTTGTATTTATAATTACTATCTTATAATATATTTGAATTTTTATTTAATACATTAATTTTAATTCAAATGATTAAACAAGTTTTGGTTGGCTTACATAATTAACAGTAAAAATTATAATATAATATACTAAAAATAATATTATAAATATCATATATTAATATAAAAAAATATATGTATTAAATATTTTTTTATTTTTTTTGCATTGTTAAGGTACACATTGTCAATTTTTTTTTATTAATCAAATAATTTATATATAATTTATCATGTGTTTAATAAATAAATATAAGAATCGCTAATATTTATAAGTTATATATGTCAAAATGTCATATTTCACATATATTCTTTTTTAAAAACAAACAACTTAATACTTATATTCAAATATTAAAAAAATTAACTATGTCGTTCAAATATATGCATTAAGACAATCAAACCTGTTCATATTTCAGTTAAATTCATACTCAATCAAATTTAAAAAAAAAATGCACGCTATTGAGGTTTATTTGTTTTTCAGTTATTAAGTCACTTTTTAGCTTTTTAATCAATCTGAAAAATATGAGTGATATCATTAAAATATATTATCCAAAATAACCCTATCTAATAAATTTATTTCCATCTTTACCTAAATAAAACTTACTATATTATTGCTATTTTTATCTTTTTATATTTTTTAAATTAGCATTATTTATCTTTATATTTTTTATGAATATTTTTCATATAATGCATTACAAATTACAATAAAATTGATTAAAATGCTCTAATTTAGACTGTAAAAATATTGTATTCACTTAAATATGATTAAACATAATCGGTGTTATGATAAAATATTGTCTTTTTTTGTTTATTGAAATGTTTATTATTTATTTAATATTTAAAATTTATAAGAATACAAATATAAAAGTACTTGCTTTCATACATTTGAGTCTAAAAACAAAAAAAAAATATTATTACTCGTTATCAAAGATTCAGAACAAAAAAATATCATTTAGATTCTGATATTTAGTTCAATTTAAAATTTAGGCTAATTTAAGTCTGTTTCAAATTTCAAAAAAAATAACAAATAACTCATAAATAATCCAACTTGTTTTTTTTTTTTCTATTGTATGCTTTAAATTACAGGTACAAGTTCTTAAAGACAAATAGTACAACTACTTCACAACATAAATTGAATATTTTCATTTTCCATTAGTAAATGAATTTTTTGATGTAACACAAATCACCTCAGAAATAACATTTTACTAATAATAATTAAACAACTGATACAACTATACTTTTATACTTAAATAAAAAATAACGCTCAAAATATATTAAGTTATTCTATATAATAAAATTTACTCATTTTAAAGAAATCTAAAATGGACTTATGAAGAAAAGATAAAAATCCAACAAAACTTTTTAAAATTAAAAACGAATTGAAGCACTAAATAACAAAATTTGACAAACAAGTTTACTAAGCTTTTTGTTCCACTCATCAAAAGTTTTGGAATGACATACCATATGTCCAAATCTTATATTATTTGTCCTGTCTTGCCTTGCCAAAATATATCTTGTGTATTAAATTGCACTTCGAAGGTAAATTTACATTGATTCCCTCAAAGATTCTAATATTGCTAACACTAAAATAGATGAGTGGCAGCATTTGTAAACTTTGGTTGGCAACTAAACATATCAAACGATTTCGTGTATATGGGTGAATATTTTGGTGGACGATCCATAATTTTTCATTTATCTAAATTCAAGATTCTCCCGTGATGTTATTTTTTATATGAGTAAATACAATCATACAATTGGTAGTTATGGATAGTTTGATAATTTGATAGGTAAAAATTTAGCAATTATATTAAAATTAATTTTTTCTCACCTAAAAGATAATGGATACTGAACTGAATCAGTTGTCGAATATATTGATATACTAAAAAACTTGAGTTATGGAGCTCAACAATAGTATTAAAAAAATAAAAAGTGAATTGGGACATGAGTTAAATTAGTAAGTAATTATTGGACCCAAAGCTTAAGCTAATAAGCAAGGAATGCCTTTTAATAGTATTACAAATAAGTATCAACAAATCTCCTTTAATTTATATATATAAAAAAAATGTATGGGGACAATAGCTCATAAGTAGGTTTAAAGACAAAATGAGACAGTCATACCTTAACTCTACTACCATGTTAGGAAAACAACTAAATCCGAAGGCTTAAATTTCTCTCTCCCTATATATATAAATGAGTATGTTAAAAATAAATTCCATCATCAATGATGATTCCTTAAAAGTAATAATATAGCTACAAATTATTATTCAAATTGATGTTGCATGACTAAATTGGTTGAATTAAATTTTTATTGATTTGCATGATTTATTTTTATTATTTTATCTTTTTATTCAACCAATAAATTAATATTAAATCAGTTTATACAAAATAAGTTTACACAAAAATTTGTAATTGTGTTATGACTCTTTTATTAAACATGTAAACCGTTCGTATGCTAACAATAACTTACATTTAAATCGACACTTGACTATAACTTATATTTAATTTGTCTTTCCAATTATATAATTGGTAAAAGTAGACATCTCCATATAAGTTTATTAAAATATTATAAATCGAATATATTATAGTACAATTTATATTTTTATTCTCAGTGATATTTACTGAGATATAATAAATGTTAAATGTAAGGCATCGTGATTAAAAAAAAGAAATGAAAGTTAAAATTATAAAATAAAAGCTAATAATGTATAGTAAATATAATTAAAAATAATAATTTTGACAAAAATTAAGTTTCATTTCGAATTGCTATTTTAAAAAAAAATTATCAACCTATCCCGAACTTTTTCTTATCTTTTGAATAAAAATAAGAGTAATTGTAAGTTTTCAAAAGTAAAGGGAGTGGTTTTAAGATAATCAATTTATAAATAGAGTAATCAAAATTTTTACCTAAAAATAATAAAGATATTATAGTTTCTCATCATATAAACATAAGATTAGATCATCTTAACTTTCTAAGCATAATACTAACACAAAATATTACTAAACACTTTAATATTGTAACTTAAAAATTAAATCTACCTAATCTCAATATAAAATAGGGCCTATATAATTTTTATCTCTATTTAAGAATAACTTGTATTTTATCTCTTTATGTTTAATGTCCACGTACCTTTAAAACTATCATTTTATCATGCTTCTTAGTCATTTCTTTTGAATTTTCTTAAAGACACTATAAAATAATAATGGCCAATTTAAGATTAAGGTTGGACAATTACAACTTAAAAGTTACAGCACTAAACTATTTAATAAGTATTAACTACTATAATTTAGAAATTATATTATTATAATTTTTATTTATACGATAAAAAATATATTTTATTTTAATAATTTTATTAAAATTATTATTTAAAAAATATATTTATTATATATTATTAATTTTTATTTTATAATAATTATATCTCAATCCCAAATAAATCATAAAATTTGGGAAATTAGGAAAAAAAAAAAAAGAGGCATATTCTGTGTCAAATGTAGAACAAATACAATTGCAGCACGGCCAGGTTGGTTGGTTGGTAGTTTGATTATCGAGTCTGAGTCGTCCACTGCAATTGCTAGTGCTAGTCATAATCAAATCCCTAAAATAGCCTTCCAGCAGTTACTCACGTTTACGTCTATCCCCATGACTGATTAACTTAACAGCAAGCATCTGCCGCCTTAGGCCCTGGCCCTGCTTCAACTAAATGACCTTAAAAAAAAAAAAAGGAAGTAGAAAACCGAAAAATTGGAATTAAAAAATAAAAATAAAAATCGCACACTCCGCATATCACATGCACAGTTCCATAATATCTCTCAGTAATTTCCTGCCACGAGTGCATAATCATTATGCATTGAAATACATGCATACATAATTTCCATGTCATGTATGTATGTTGTTGATGGGTGTGTTGAGATGGCATTGTCAATCTACGGTCCATTTTCAGGACGATGTGAAGCGGATCCCACATTCCTCCATCCGAAGATCATCTTCGGTCTCTGACTCTCTTTCTCTCTAGCTCTCGTGTAAACTATTTAGTAACTGTAAGCAAGAAAAACAAAAACAACAATTCACGTACTGTAAGAAATTTATTAATTTACTTTCTTTACTGTCACCAATTTGGTTTTCAGTTTTTATTTATTTATTTCATTTCGTTTTCTCCGTATTGATCTCCAGCTGCGTTTGTTCTAAATCAATGGAATCAATTTTAGTTTCAGCTTAGCTTATGACTATTTTTGTTTATTGATCAGTCCAAAGTCAGGATTTTTGAGAGAGTCAACCAGAAACAATAAAGGAAAAGAAACCATGGCTGTTGTTGAATCCGCGAGTCAAGATTCAGCTGTATCGTCAGCGGGATTGACACCGCCATCAAACGGTCAGGATCATCCGAAGCAAAACGGAGTGACGATGGTGATGCCGCACGATCAGGGATTGTACAATCAGAACAATCATCGATCCAACGGGGGAGAGGATTTCAAGCGTGACATGAGGGAGTTACAGGAGCTGTTTTCGAAGCTGAATCCGATGGCTGAAGAGTTTGTGCCTCCTTCGCTTGCTAAAACTAACAACAATAATCACGGAGTCAATGGATTTACCGGAGGCTTCTTTGCTAACAACTCGCTAATTTTCAATAGCGTACACAACACCAGAGATGGTAACGTTAACGCCAACGCCGCTGTTCGACGGGTATGATACATATTTATTTATTTATTCTTTTTTTTAGTTTTTAAGGTTTTTAAGTATTAATAAAATATGGAAATTTGAGATGCGGAAAAAACAATATTTATTTATTTTGTAAATTTTTATTTTAGTGATTTAAGGATTTTATACCTTGATTAGCCTACTAGATTGCTTGATTTAGCGCTTTGTGACAAGCTTAAGAAATTTACATTTTGGGCTTCGCTTTTTTTAAATTTTGGTCCAAATATTTTTGTGTATTTTGTGGTTGCTGAAAAAAATAAGGGAAAAGCATCAAGAAAATATGACATTTTCAATATTATGTATTTTTGCTTTTGTGAGAAAAAATTGGGTTCTAAATGTTCTGTTTGGGTAATTTTGGGTGGGGTTGATGTTTGATCATGCTTGAATGACAAAGAACTAAACTTAGTTGTTTCGTGATACATTGATGGGTATGTTTCATGATACATTGATGGGTATGATTTACTCAGAAGAAAAGCTTCGGTCAAGGCAAACGGAGAATGAACAGCAGGACTAGTATGGCTCAGCGGGAAGAGATAATTCGGCGGACTGTGTATGTATCTGACATTGATCAACAGGTATATGAGGGAGCGGCCTCTTGATCATCACTGTTATTCCTTCATTTTTCCTTTTGGTGGGTCACATGAACTCCTTCAATGTAGCCTAATATATTGTTTTTGCTTTTGGGACTAAAGGTCACCGAAGAGCAGCTTGCAGCTCTATTTGTTGGTTGTGGTCAGGTAAAGGTGTTCTTTTTTATTATGTGAACCTGTTAATCTGAAATTGTACTTTTTACATAATTCCTTTCCTCTATGTACTGTAGGTTGTTGATTGCCGTATTTGTGGTGATCCTAATTCTGTGCTCCGTTTTGCCTTTATTGAGTTCACTGATGAAGGTATTATTTAACTAATTCTTGGTTGCTTTGAATATTTCTTGACTTTATTGGTAAATCATGGTGTGTGCTATTGTATGCTTATATTACTTCTCTTTTGGTCCTGTGATCAAGTAGAAGGTGCAAGGGCTGCTCTGAATCTGGCAGGAACAATGCTTGGATTCTACCCTGTCAGGGTTTTGCCCTCCAAAACGGCTATTGCTCCTGTTAACCCAACATTTTTGCCTAGGGTGAGAAGGCTTGGTTTTTAAGACCTCTGTGTTATGAATGTAGTTTGATAATTTGTAGTATTGGTGATGTAATTTTTTTTTTTTAAAAATTTTTTGTCCTGTTATCAATTTTCCTCTGGATTTCAGACTGAAGATGAACGAGAGATGTGCGCAAGAACTATCTATTGTACAAATATTGATAAGAAGGTGAACATTTCTGGAATGTTCATAAACAAATCTGGTCCTGATTGTAGACTATGACACACTTTATATTTACTACATGATTTGTGCTGTTCAGGTCACTCAAGCAGATGTTAAACTCTTTTTCGAATCAGTCTGTGGAGAGGTTTGTGATTATACCTATTGTTAACCGGAAAGTTCTTTTTCTTCTAAAAGCTTGTATCATTTACTTGTCAAGGAATGCCTTTATGAGCTTATCTTGTCTGATGCAGGTTTATCGGCTCAGGCTGTTAGGAGACTATCACCACTCTACTCGTATTGCTTTTGTGGAGTTTGTAATGGTAATTGCTTTTTCCACTTTATTTATTTCATGCTGAATTTTATATCCATCACAATCCTTCAATTGCTTGGTTTGAGGAACTTTCGGGGGAATATTTATTGGATCAGGTTCTAAGGTAACAAATTTTGTGACATAAATTCAGGATCCATGGATTTTGGTCCTACCTCTGTGTTATAAGGGGTGTCAGCTCTATGGAAGTAAGGATTAAGATGCCTTGCCAACTTCTTTTAAAAAAATTATGCATTGACGCAAGAGAGAGAAACGTGAAATTTAAGGCTATCCACTGGGTTTGATGCATATCTTTGGCATATCTGTGCTCAAGGAGATAAACTATTTACCCTTCTGCTAACAAATCAACTTTTGTGACTGGAAATGTCTAAATGTCTTTTTCAATTACTTGCATGTTGTCTTCTACTTTCTTTTTTACCTCCTCTTGCCAGCCAAGAGAATCTGACCATATCTTAGAGAATTTGAGGGTTTTTTTGGTCATGTCCTTGTGTGATGTTGTGTCCTTGCTTTATAACATAAATTTTAGTCTGATGTAAACATTGTTTAAGCGACTCACCAATTCTACTGTTCTGAGATCTATTTAATCTTTCATTTATAATTAGCTAATATCTGTACTCAGAGATAATTTATAGAGCTGTACCCTTGTGTTTATTTTCTAAAAAATTGGCTGGGTTTGTTGACTTTTGTTTAGTAAAGGTCATCCATCAAACCCTACTTGTATAGGCAGCAAGGTCATAGAAAGTTGTCTTGCTGTTTTTCTGTAGAAATATGTATTAGTGTTATTGAAACTGTGTTACCAAATAGTTTCAATTTAGTGTTGGTTGGATCTATCTTTAATGGATCTTGTACATAGCCTGGATTAAGCAGCTTGAGGGCCTTTTCTGGCGGGAAGGGAAATCTATGATCACTTTTGATTATACTAAGATAATTCTATTGTAGCTTCTGGGAAGCTTCTTGCATTAATAAAATTATTGTGTGATATTGGAGAATCTTGCCACATATTGAAAGCTTCATCTAGGCATTTCTCTTGCAGGTGACTGAGAAGCATAAGGCATTTGTCTTTGTTCACTTTCCTCTTTGAGTAGACTTGTTTCTCATGTGCTGCCAAAACTTTATCCTGATCTGGGATTGTGGATTGAGATCTCTGTACTGTGATTTCCATGTTATATTTTTTATGGACTTCTGATCGCATAATTTCTGTTTTAGTTAGAATCTACATGAAGTGCTCTTGTTTCTTCTCCTTGGTCTTCATGTTTTCTTAATTGATTCATGCAAAGGATAGTGATTCTGGCAATCTGGCACTTGCTATGTTAATAGGTTCCTTGCAATTTATGGTTGCCAGTTGAATTTGAAGAGATTGATTTTGATCAAAGTCTTGCAGGCTTTTGATATTATCATTTTCTTCTTCAGCACCTTGAGCTAGATGCAGTTGTGTGGTTGACTAGAGAATTGCTGGAGCATTTATTGATCCTACTAGTTGTTAGTTATTTATTGCAGACTTGAACATTTTTTTTTTTTGTTTCCCTGTTTATTAAGCTTTCCTTCAAAGAGAGATATTTATTGCACCAAATGTGTGAAATCATGTGCATGCCTATTGCATTCATGGTCATAAGAACTCTGGAAATCTTTTCTAATGCAAAGTTACATTTCAAATTTAGATGATTCATGTTGGATGTATATATATATATATATATTGAAATAGAATTGATTTTGGGAGTGCTCTTTCATTTAAGTTGTAATATATACTTCATGAACACATCTATAACGACTTGAATGTTAAGACAATTCTTTTGACTGATGATTATGTTTAGTGCGGAGTGGTTTGGGTTGCAAGCTATATTGTGAACTTATTTTCTTCTTGTTGATCTCTTTGGACTCAGTGGACACACAATTAATTAGTATTTTTGTTGGGAGAAAAGATCACGTTGAAGCTATACGAGTGCTAGACATGGCTTTTAGACTTCATGCATGAAATACATTTTTGCTTGTCCATTTTATTTCTGCAGGCTGAAAGTGCGATTGCTGCTCTCAACTGCAGTGGCGTGGTTCTGGGTTCATTGCCAATTAGGTCAGACTTCATGCAGTTCTTTTTTATTCATTTTGACTTCATTAAGAATTTGGAATTTTTTTAACCCCGCTTTGTTCTCTCTCTAAAGAAGTTTGGCATAGTATCTTCTTCCTTAGGTCGGTTAACTTTGATATTTTTTTTTCTGATCAGGGTAAGTCCATCAAAGACACCTGTACGGCCACGGGCTCCCCGACTTCCCATGCACTGATGAATCATCTTGATGCTCCTGACTAGTACCAGATTATATATATTTAGATACATACACACACCAATGTAAAAATGTTCTCTCGTTCTCTGGTCTCTCTGTTTTAGATGAACTTTTGACCTTTGCTTCATTGCCTGGGATCTTTGTTATCATAGGGTTTATGTTTTGTTTGTTCTTGCAAATATAGAGTTGGATGGAACTCCGAGGCTTTAGAGATTTTATGTATTATTGCTAGTCTATGTCGATGGTGCTTGTCCCAAAAATTGATCTTTTCTTATTACCACTGGCATTTTGAAGATCCTTTAAGTGGGCTTTTAGGGTAGTAGTTGGTATTTGGGTTTCACGGTAGCTGATATCTAATTTCAGAAGTGATGGTTCTCAACTAAATGCTGGAATGTGCATTCGGTTGCTCTCACTCACACACAGACACACACATGGAAATATCATACTTATTATTTTGTTACTCTCTGTTAAGAGCGTTGATTTGTGTGGACAACTAATGTTTTAGCTATTGCTTTAAATGCTGGAAATATTGAGATATTTATGTGAATTTATCGTTTACTGTTTTTGACTGATGGATCATCAGCTTGGTGACTGTTCTGTGGAATTGTAAGATTTGACTCCGAGTAATAATGTTCTTATATTATCTTTAGTAGGTTGATTAAAGTGCCTTAACCCTTATTTAGATTTACTACTTACAGTGCATTTTGGTTTGGGCCCAGGCGACTAAACCTGATAAACGTTGTGCCATTTCTTCCTCCCAAACCGTATGATAAAAATAGAAAAAGTACCAAACTGCTGGTTGGATTTAGATTAAAGATGAAGCATCTTGAGAAAAGTTGTAAAAGGCGTCCGCAACGTTTCTCTTTCTAGAATCAACACAATTTTCATGAAATCGTAGAATTGTGATGTGTTTAGATGAGGCCTTCCATTGTGTAAAGGAATCATTCTAGTATAATATGGTGCGTTAGCGTTTGTATTTATTTATTTATTTTTTCCGACTTTTCTTGGTTATCATTTTAACAAAATGAAAGATTCCTTATATATATATATATATATATATGGGCGGGGCTAAGCTGTAGAATCTATTTGTAACAGATAAGATAATAACGTCAGGCGTTCGATAAGGAGTGAGAAAGATAAAGAAATCTAACGGTACGAAAAAGAAGAAATAAAAAAGGGAAGGGTTGTGGGAAATCGGCTATCATGGTTAATGTGCAACCAGTTGTCAGTTGTAAAATAATGTTTCGTTGACACGTCAATATTATGTGATAGATATAAAATTAATAAATATAAAATTAAATCAGTAAATTTTTATAAAATTATTAATTATTTAAAAAATTAACATTATTTTCACATAATTCTAGTAAAAATTTTTTATTCATTTATAAAAAAATATTTTCTTAATTAAACAAAAGAAAAAAATTCATTAATTAAATAAAAAATTATACTAAAAAAATAAATTTTATTGAGCTAGTTTAACAATAAATTCTATATTTATTTTAGGATATTTGTATATTTTACTTTTTATAATGATATCTATTAATTACACAAGGTAATTAAACATAATTATTTATCTTAATGTGGATCAAGCAAAAACAAGATTAAAAAAAAATCATATATTATTAAACACATATATGATATATCAATAAAATTAGATCTTATTTTGGGTGTTATGCATATTTCATATAGTTTTAAACTTTTTACTTATATTTATAGACCATTTAGGATTGATGTTGATAAAGTATAGAAAGATGCAACATGACTTCATCTTACAACAATTATGAAAATATTAAAATGATAAAAAATTATATAATATCATAATGAAAATTACGGCATCAATATTGCAATAAATATAAATATTGTAAATTATCCATAAATTTAGTAAATGTAAAGTAAAACTAATAAATTCATATAAGATTATTAATTAGTTAAAAATTGATAAATTTCATACTGAATTTTAGTGAAAATATTTTATTCATTTACAAAAAAGATTTTCTTTAATTAAACAAAAAATTACACATTAATTAAATAAAAAATTATCCTAAAAAACTGAAATAAGTTTTATTGAATTGATTTAACAATAAATTCTATATTTATTCTATGATTTTTGCATACTTTGTTTTCCCATTCTTTATAATAATATATGTTTATTACACTAGTTAATTAAGTGTAATTATTTATCTTAATGTGGATCAAACAAAAACAAAATAAAAAAAAATATTCTTATATTATTAAATACATATATAATATATCAATAAAATTATATTTTATTTTGAGTTTTATGCACACTTTATATGGTTTCAAACTTTTTACTTATACTTAGAGATTATTTAAGGTTGTTGTTGAGAAAGCGTAGAAAGATATAAAATAACCTCATCTTATAATAACTATGAAAGATATAAAAAATTATTATTTTTTTAAATTTTGATTTTGAGACTAAATTTCATTCTTAATAAAACATCACATGTATTACATAAATACAAACTAGTACTAGTCAATTTAAATAAAAGAATTAATAAATATATTAGGTAATAAACATTATAATGGGTTTTTTATTTTACAATTATGAACTTTTTTTTGTAGTAACTCTTATATTAATTAATTTATTTTATTTTTTATTTACAAATTTTAGGCATAATCTACAAAAATTATATTTTATTTTACACTTAATATTGATTTACTTATTTTTTGTTATATTTGTAAGTTTTCATTTTATTTATCAGTAATACATCAATATACCAGTTTTATAATAATTTACATGTTTTATTTTCTTTTTACAAGTCTTATGTTCCATTTTTAAAAATTATATTTTATTTTATGGTTAGTGTTAATCTACTATTTTTATGTTATATTTACAAACATTTATTTTATTTATCAATAATACATTAATTTACTAGTTTTATATTAATTTACTTGTTTTATCTTCTATTCGCAAGTCTTATGTTATATTTCTAAAATTTATGTTTTATTTTGTACTTAATGTTGATTTACTAGTTTTATGTTATATTTATAACTTTTTATTTTATTTACTAGTAATACATTAATTTACTAATTTTATAGTAATTTACTTATTTTACCTTATATTTATAAGTTTTTTGTTTCATTTTCAAAATTTATAATTTATTTTTCTGTTAATGTTGATTTAGTAGTTTTAAGTTATGTTTACAAGTTTTTATTTTGTTTACTAGTAATTTATCAATTTACTAGCTTTATATTAGTTTACTTATTTTACATTCCATTTACAAATCTTATATTTAATTTCTAAAATTTATGTTTTACTTTGCACTTAATGTTGATTTACGAGTTTTATGTTATATTTACAAGGTTTTATTTTATTTACTAATAATACATCAATTTACTAGTTTTATATTAATTTACTCATTTCACCCTTCATTTACAAGTCTTATATTTAATTTCTAGAATTTATATTTTACTTTATAGTTAATGTTGATTTACAAGTTTTATATTTCATTCAACATAATAAAATTACGGCATCATAAAATGACCCTAAAATAATATTTTTTTTCAAAATCTAATTTTGAGAATAAATTTTATCCTTAATAAAACATCACATATATTATATAAATAAAAAACTAGCATTATTTAATTTAAATAAAAATATCAATAACTAATTAAGTAATAAATATTATAATGGGTTTTTATTTTACAATTGTGAACATTTTTTAACAGTAACTTTTATGTTAATTTACTTATTTTACATTATATTCATAAGTTTTAGGCATAATCTACAAAATTTTTGTTGTATTTTGTATTTAATGTTAACTAATTTGTTTTATGTTATATTTGTAAGTTTTCATTTTATTTACAAGTAATATATCAATTTATCATTTTTATAGTAGTTTATTTATTTTACATTCCCTCTACAAGTCTTACGTTTCATTTATAAAATTTATGTCTTATTTTATAATTAGTATTGATATACTAGTTTTATATTATATTTATAAATTTTTATTTTGTTTACCAGTAATATATTAATATACTAGTTTTATATCATTTTATTTGTTTAATATTCTATTTACCAGTCTTATGTTCTATTTATAAAATTTATGTTTTATTTTGCGCTTAATGTTGGTTTACTAGTTTTTATATTATATTTGTAAGTTTTTATTTTATTCACCAATAATACATTAATTTTATAGTTTACTTATTTTACTTTCTATTTATATGTCTATTATTTTATTTCTAAATTTATGTTTTATTTTATAGTTAATATTAATTTACTAGTTTTAAGTTACATTTACAAGTTTTTATTTTATTTATTAGTAATACATCAATTTACTAGTTTTATATTAATTTATTTATTTTATCTTCTATTTATAAATCTTATGTTTAATTTATAAAATTTATGTTTTATTTTACACTTAATATTAATTTACAAATTTTATATTATATTTACCGGTTTTTAGTTTATTTATTAATAATATATCAATTTATCAATTTTATATTAATTTACTCGTTTTTCTTTCCATTTACAAGTCGTATGTTTAATTTCTAAATTTTGTTTAATTTAACAATTAATATTGATTTATGAGTTTTATATTTTATTTATATAATTTATGTTTAATTACAGATATTATAACTTTAATCATGACATTATAGAATAACTTTGAATAAAAATCAGTAAACTTAAAAAAGGTAAAAAAAAAAAAAAATTTAAGGCGGTGCAAAAAAAATGGCAGTTACACTATAATGTCGGTGAAATTTGGTCAGGAGTTGTAGAAAAAATAGTGTACAATTGTGGTGAGAGCGGGAGACGGGCGATGGTCATAAGTGAAGAATGTGAAGTTAGTTATGAAGAATATTAGCGAAATGAAAACCTAAAAAAAAAAAAAAAACACAAAAGAAAGCCAAGAAAATTGAAGAGACCAGTGAAGGGGACGTGATAGAATAGAGGCAAATCGAAATGGTACGTTCTCTCTCACCCATTTCTTAAACCGTCCAATCCCTGCCCCAGAAACGAGCGGTAGTGTCTAAAAGAAAATTTCAACCAAGTCCGAATTCGACTAACTTCCGTGCTCTTCCACATTGTTTTGTATTTTTCTGAGCAAACCGTTCGGTTAAGAAGCTCAATCGAAGACTTAGGCTAGTATTGAGGTAATGCAATTTTTAAATAATAATAATAATAATAATTTTTTTATTATACAAAAATAATATATAACGTTAACTTAATTTTTAAATTATAATAATTAATATTTATTAAATATTTTTATATCATAACTTTTAAAATATAAATATTCAATCTCAATGCTTAACCGATCCTAAAATTCGGCAAACTAAATTACCAGAGCAAGCACTTTGATCAGATGAGATGATGAACCAAGATTTTAGATGATTATGTCATCTCTCAATTTCCGTGATAGATTAGCTCGACAACTGTCAAAATTGAGGACCAAGTTTTAGAAAGAGACGTAACCAGAAATCAATTAAAAGAAAGTTTGAAAAAAGCGAAAGTATTAATAATTAAGAAGCTTTCAGCCACCAGATCATTGACCACATTTGCCTCGGGAAATCGACTGGACCGGACCTTTACAACTTTTATAACTTAAATATCCTTTTAAGTTAAATTACTGTTATAACTCATTATTATAAACTTTAATGCGTTTTACATCTCTTTTGTCTCTCTTTTTTTTTTTTTTTCTCTTTAATTATTTTTCAACCGGATGTTGAGTTTTTAAACTTTGATATTCATTCTTATATTCTGTAAAACTTCAATTCAAGCTTCTTTCAATTAATTAGTTTTGTTTCTTATTTTTTATTGTTAGATATTTTATCTAATATTATTGGATTATTAATCTAATGTTGAGCTTATATATAAATAGTTATGTATTACAGACTGTCATATAATACTAAGCTCAATTAAAAGTGATCTAATTAAGTTTTTACAAATTTAAGTTTTAATATATCTAATAGGGTATGGACTGTTAATGTATAGAAACCTAATGGTATTCGAATTCTATGATGGGCAGAATTAAGAATATCCAGTGACAACAGGAAATATTGTTTATATAAGTGGTTATGGTCCTCAAGTTACACGTATCGTATAAAATCTATTTCATTCTCTCTGATATCTTATCATAATAAAGAGTACACAGAGAAACTAAATGGCAAATATACGTATTGATCTGAAAGATCAATTACACAACCTTAAATGATTATTCAGCGTTATGGATTTAGGTACACTTATGCATCTTTAATTATTGATTCTTGGTGATACAATATGAATATTGTTGGGTTTTAAGTGATGGATTTCACTATAAAGAATTTAATTATTCTAACATTTGTCGCATATAATATGTATGATAAAATGCACGCCATGAAACTTTAATAATTAGGTTTTCATTTAAAAAAGAAGTTAATTTAAAAAAGGTTTGTCCAAAAAGATCCGAAAGTTACAAATTTATTTTGAGTTTTATAGGTAATAAGATTTATAAGACTTAGAGATTATTTATTAAACGTTCAAATCTGAAATTTTATTAGATTAAGATCTTTTCTAAAATTTTATTGTTTGTTTTTGATAATTTATGTCTAATTTTTAGACATTTACATCTTAATAGAAAAAAAATAAAATTTTGTTACTTTTATTTAAATAGAGAAAGATCTAAATAAGAAGTAAATATTATATTTTAAAAAATATCTCTACAAAATATATTTATTTTCTAAACTATAAAATTTAATTTTTTTTATTTGCAAGGACATAATGTCAAATAACCATATTTAAAATTTATTTATTTATAAAAATAAATAAAATATCACTTATATTTAGATATTAAAAAAAAGATAAATATATCATTTACACAGTCAAATTTAGATCTATTAAGACTTTAGAAAAGTTAAGACCTATTTAAATTTCAAACAAAAAACCAAACGTTACTTTACTATTATTGATATAAACTATACAACAAATTAACCATACACTTATCGTAAAAAAAAAAAAGAAAAAGAGTTTTAAATGGGATAGAGTTTAAGTTAAGGCAGAAAGAGGGAAAAAAAATCTATTAGAACATGTTAGTAAAATAGAGGTTTTGGTTGTAAAACCATGATAAAAAACAAAATAGAAATTAGAGTATATTAATGGGTTTATAGAGTAAAATATAAAATTTCAAAGGAAAAAAAAAATCTTTTTCACCCTTAAGATTTAATATAATAGTCAATTTCATCACTATTTTTTTAAAATAATAGCCTTAAACATTTCACTATTAATTTACCATTAGTTTATTGTATAATTTATTAAGGTCAAATAGAATTTTCAATTAGGGAGACACAAATTATTTAAAAAAAAAACTCTCAAACACAATTAAATAACATTTGACTTTTTGAATGGATTTAAAATTTAAGGATAAATTAATGAATAAACATCAATAACACTAAATAATATATAAAATAAATATTTATGATAAAAAAAATAAATTTCATGGACGCTCGAGTGTGTTTCTTTTTTTGATTTTTTAACTTGTTTGTGACTTTAAAATGATAAAGATAAATAAATAAATAAATAATTAATTAATTAGTACTGTTATTTTACCAAAAGTATACATTAACTCCTTCATTTATTAAAAAGAAAAAAACACTCCAAAGATATAAAAATAAAATTTTAATATATTACATGATAAAATACACAACATTAGCGTATGTATTTTATTTTAGTTTATCACTGACTTTATTATAATAAGTGATTCTTAATTGAAAAGTTATTATTGTTGTTGTTGTTGTAATCGGATTTTGATGGATCCAATTAAAACAAGTAAATTTGTGTAAAAGAGAGTATGGCTACCTTGCTAAGCTTGAGGTGTGCTCTTACAAGATGATGGAGAATAACTAGGTAAGTTGGGGTTGTTTGAGAAGGAAATAAAAACAAGACGAAAATAAAAATGAAACGAAAATAAAAATGAAACCATCAATCTTTGAGCTTTGTTAACATGCGAAATTAAGTAATTTGAGGTTAGAGGTGGAGTTGGCAGTGTCTTACTACCACACTTTAATGCTCAAGTGAAATTTTAAATAATAAAATGACATTTTAACTTTTAGGTTGAAGAAGATAAGTATGCCTGACAGTCATTTTGGTTTGTTTGGATACGTGTTATATATTTGTTGGCTGGCCTTCCTTAGGTGATGTTATTTTAGTATATTTACTTTTTTATTCTTTGACGGTGAGATCCTTGAGTTTGGGAGGTAAAAAAACTTTCAACCTCTTTTTTACCTTCGTTGGCCACGTGGCAAGCTCTTAGCATTATGGTTCTATTGCTTTTAAGAATGTAGCAAAGGATAACTGACGTGGCTCCCTTTTATTGCTTTGCTCAAAAAATATTTACTCCTATTGGCTTCTTCTTTTTAACACAAAAAAGAGATTTTTTATTCTTTCTTAAAATGGTGTGTGTTTGCTTTAACCACTGAATTTGGGATTCGATAATATCCTCGGATTTTGGGCATATTTACCGAAATTATTATTTTTCGGAGGGTTTAATTTTTAATCTTTGTGAGTTATGTTGACACTGAATTAAATGAGCTAACTTTATTTGCCACGTATCATTAAGTTATTAGTCCGTGTCAACATCTGAATTTTTTCCAATCAATCATTATTATTAGTATTATTATATATTTATTAAAAAATTTAGTTGAATTCATTAAAAAAATAGTAATGAACACACACATATTTGTACTGCATCTTGTCTATTATTATATTTATTTCATTCAGTTATCTTTAAATTTTAAATTGATGTAAAAAGTCAAACATTATTTAAATTGTGCTTGAGATTTTTTTTAAATGGTTTATATCTATTCGATTAAAAATCTTATTTTGTTCTTAATAAATTATAAAACAAACTAACCATAAATTTATAAAGAGTAACGATGAAATAACTTATTCTATTAAACTATGGGAATGAAAATTATTTTTTCCTAATTTCAAATTATGATGATGAATTTATTAAGTATATTAATTTATTAAATATTATGGTAAATTCAAATAACTCCACTCTTATTATTATTATTATTATTATTATTCAATCATTAATATAATTGTTTAATAAAAAGAAAGTGTCGTGTTAACTTTAAAAAAAAAAAACATATAGGACATTGTTGGTCATCATCATTTTTATTATTTTTAATCTGTCCACTTTTTAAACTAATTTTATAAGAATTATTAATAAAAAAATTCAATAGATAAACGATTATATATCAAGAGCACTAAAAAAATTTTGAACAAAAATTTATTAAATATTGGGTATACAGGTAGCACTCAAACTGTTTTCCCATGTTTTTTTTCCTTTTCACTAAAATATAAAATAGATGTATATTTCTTCCCATTATTGTTATTGAAAGTAAATTTCGACTCGGTATATGTATCTAAATTTTTAACATGGCGCCATTATAATGTAAGTGTAATATACAGTAGATTGTATCCTTTAAAAGAAAAAAAATAAAGGTGAAAAAAAAGAAAATAAAGGTGAAAAAAAGAAAATAAAATAGTGGACCACTTCACTTTCACATAATATACATTTACAAATACTAACGCTTTTATTGGCGATGTTGGTCTCACAAGAATTCTTTAATATTCTGTTGTGCTAGATAGAGAGCACCTAAATAACTCCAATCCCACCGACGATTATACGTTATATATCTCTTTGTCACTCACCACGACTGTAGTTCCCTCCCTTTTAGTACTCTCCGAAAACAATCTACAAAGCAGAGAAGAGATACAGAAGATAGTTCCAAGGCCAGCAAATTAATCAAGTTGTTAAAGATGGGAAATTGTTTATTTGGAGGCATGGGAGAAGTTGATATTGCAGAAGCTATCAAAGTAATCACATCAAACGGTGGCATCATGGAATTTTACCCGCCAATAACCGCATCATGCATCACAAATGAGTTTCCAGGTCACGCCATGTTTCCGAGCCATGGTCTTTTCTGGAAACCACTGTCAAATCATGAAGAGCTTGTTGCAGGCAATTCGTATTACTTGCTTCCACTCAATAGCAGCAGCCAAAGCCAAAGCCAAATTGTCAGAGAAGGGCATGTAAGATCAAACAGCAGCATACCAACTTCTTCACTTGTAACATCTTACAGGATGTCGTTTGATTATCAAGGGATGTTAAAAAGGACATACACTGAAGCTTTTTCAAGCAGCAGCAGGCATAACAGTTGTAATTCTAATGCGTTTTGGAAAGTGAAGCTGGTGATTAGTCCAGAGCAGTTGCTGGAGATATTATCACAAGAAGCCCGCACACAAGAGTTGATTGAGAGTGTGAGAACCGTGGCTAAATGCGGAAACGGGGTTGGGGTCTCATCAGCTTCAACTTCTGTTGCTTTTTCGGATCAATGGAGCCTTTCAAGTAGCAGCAGAAATGCTTCTTCTAACAAGAAAGATTACTTATTAGACATTTAGTGGAATTACACTTCACCACTAGCTTTCCTTCTTTCTTTTGCATTTTTATAAAATTTTATATATGATCTTTCTGCCAGCTATATATGATAGATTAGATACTTGTCCATGCACGCCCTTAGTTCTTATCTTTTGACCAGATTCCGTACTACCAAAACAAAACAGAATATCGACCAGTTCAATTTGTGGAATGTGGATTTATTTTCTCGTTGAGATATATATACATGGTTTGCTTGAGGAATAAATATTAATGCTCCAAAAACTCAGATATTTGGATCCAAAACAAGGCAAAAATTTTAGAGAAGCAAAATCAGCATTTGTTATCTTAAAGAGGGAAAAACCAAGAAAAGAACTTGGGAGTTGCTGAAGAATTGAAATCTTTATTGAGTCAAAAAGAAAAGGAAAAGGAAAAGGACAAAAAGGAGGAGGGAATGATTAAAATACAACGCTGTCTAATTCAATTCCTCCAATTTAATGATTACAATACAGTATTGCCTAACAATACTATAAGGACGGACGATAGGGATGTCAAAATTGCTCGGGCCTGGCCAAGCAGTTGGAGGGGCTCTATAATTATCTATTTTATAACTGTTATGAAATTTGGCTCCCCGCACTTCAACTTCATTGGTGTATCGGTTCTGCAAGTCTGATCTGCACAGCACACAACACACATAGCACAAATTCCGATGTTCCACCGCTTGATTTTCCAACTCCAATGTCGGCTGATTATTTCACTATAACTAGGCAAAAATTATTTGAAATCAAACATACTTGAATGAGATTGAAAAATAGGAAAAGCATATCAGCACGAAAGATGGCTTTGATATAGGAAGTATCTTATCCTTAATCTTTTCTGTTATGTGTTTAACATATATAATTATATCTTTATAAGTATGCTCTATTGCTGCCATTACTTTAGATCTCCCACATCTGAAAATAAAGCTAGTTATTGTATTTTTCTCATCTATTTTATCACTTACATCACAAGCAAAGTCTGAAGAAAAAGATTGAAGCTCAGAGAATACAAATTAAGACTGAAGATTTCAACTATCAAGACAGAAGACAACAAAAATAGAAGATTGAAGATTTTAGCCTCTGAAATTACAAGAATTATAAGACATCTGAAGATTTTATTTGAAAACTCATTCAAGGACTTGAAGATGGCTATTTGGGAAAGAAATGGAAAAGCAATAATGAAGCGCCATATGTCAACTATGAAATTTTGCAATTAAAAATATTATTTGTGATATCTGGGGTATCGACCTATCCTAAACAACTTTGGTCATTAGGGTACCTAAGTACTCTAGCAATATTATTCGAGTTAAAAGGCCTATCGTATAAAAAATTGAGGTGGTTAAAGAATCTTCAAAATATCTATTATGTGAGCTGTCTCTATCGCCAAGAGGTAATATTTGATTTGATAAAATCAAATAAGAAATATCTTGTCTAAAAAGGGAGACAAATAACTATCATACCTACCAACAAGATAGAGCAGAGTACCTATAACTGTTAGACAGCCTTGCAAAAATATTATGTACTGTACAGCAGTGTACCTTTCGTGTCACAAAAATGATAACACCTCCAAATAACGCCTCTACTGTTCCTCACATGCAATTCTAATGGCCTAAAATGTGTGATGAAAACAAAAGGAAAATAAATATTCTGGATTTGACAGTAGGATTGCCATTGAGATACGCCACATGGTAGGGTGCCCTAGATACGCCATATATAAAGATAGCGTTCTTTCTTTCATATGACTATTCACCATTATTGTTGTTTGAAAAGTTTTGATCATTTTTTTCCTTTACCTCCCGAAATCTACCTACAACAATAGTTAATTTAACAAAGTTTGACTTTGAAGCCCTTAATATTTTTTTACAAAAGATACTTGTCATGAATGCTTGATGCAGAGATTTACCTTGATATTCCTTCATCAACAGCAAATCTGCTCAAGAATGTGCCAAAGCAATGATATTCCTTTGTCATCATTTTCATTAATCACTAAAGATAGAATATCTCACTGTAAATGATCCACATGTCTTTTGAAACAAATTGTATGAGAGATATGGTCACTTAAAGTTAGTAATTCTTTCAAATGCCCACAATGAGTGAAATCAACTTGGACTACAAAACTTCAAGTCAGTTCATGATTATAATTCTGCACTCTATAGAATCACTTTACGATTAAGGCTATGTGGAGAGAAAATCATTGATAGAGATATGTTAGAAAAGGCTTTTCAATATTTCATACTTCAAATATGGTCCTGCAACAATAATATAGAGTCGTGAGTATAAGAAATATTATGACTTGAGTTCATGCTTCATTATCGCTGAGAAGAATAAGGAACTACTGATGAAAAATCAATAAGTTCATTTACTTGGTGAAAAACCATTTCCTAAAACAAATGCTACCTCTGAAGCGAATGTTGTTCCATATAGTTATAACTATAATCAAGAATGTGGATACGGTCGCAATAATTGGTTGTAGTTATGGTGGTGGTTACAATTATTATCAATCTCGTCATGCTTATAACAAAAATCATCAAAATTGGAAGAATAATGAAGGGAAATCTGACCAAGACAAGAGTCAAGAAATTAAACACCTGAAATAAGTGTGATGCTACGTGCCATTTCTAATGATTTTGTCGCGCACCCAGACATCTTAATTTGTATCAAGCATCTTTAGAGAAAGGAAATAATATCAAGCAAATTATGGTATTTCAGTTGATGATAACACACATTTGGATGTTTAGGATTTCTTTTAAGACTATAATAAGAAGACAAGTGACTAATTGGTGATAAAGATATCCGTATTGATAAAAATCAACTACTAACTTTTAAGAATTGTTGTATATATGTTCATATTTGTTTTGTTTTTTATTGTAATATAGTGATGTCTAATAAATATTTTTCTTTTTATATAAGGTTATGAATTTGCAAAAATGATTACATGATGAAGAGATATGTTAAACTGATAGTACAACTACATATACTATCCTTCATAATAAGAAATATTTGATTAGTTTATCAATAATTAAAGCTAAGGTGAATACCATCTTTAGTCCTCTAGACTTGATTAAGGGCTCTGTAAAAGTCAAGTTCATATTACTGAGTGCTACATAGTTTCGTATCCACCACACTCTGCATTCACCCAACTTTAGAAGAAATCTTTTGAAATTCAAAGATTTTCATCATAATGAGTTTTATATAAAGACAGTAAATGAGAATAACATAGAATATTCTATATTACTTCTAGTGTCCCAGGCCAGAATATATATTAGAGAAACTTCTGACTTTCTTGTCTAGTTTATATTAAATGACAATAAAAGCAATTAAGAGTTATGCAGTGATAAAACAGAAATTTTGTGATTTAAAAGCTTTTATGCTTTAGTATAACCATTATAGTCACCCTAGATCAACTGTAATACATAGAATTATTGAAAATTCTCATAGACACCACTTAAAGAATTTAAAGATTCTTTTATCCAATGATTATGTTTGCACTGCTTGTTCCTAAGGTAATTTATTAGTTAGAACATCTTTTTCTAAAGTTGTCTTGAATCTCCATTATTTTTACAAAGAATTTAGTGAGATATATATGGATCTATTCATTCACTTGGTGGTCTATTTCGTTATCTTATGCTCTTGTTTGAAGCATTTGTATGATGTTCACATATTTGTTTATTATCTATCAACATGTAATGTTGAATTTCTTAGATTGCTTACATAGGTTATTAGATTACGTGCACAATTTCCAGATTATCCAATCAAGACTCTACAATTAAATAATACTGTTGAGTTCACTTCTATAACTTTTGTTGACTCGTGCATATCAATTGTGATTCACGTAGAGTATTTGATACCACATGCTCATACTCAAAATGGATTGACAAAATCATTCATCAAATATCTTTAGGTAATTGCAAGGACTTTATTATTATATACTCAATTCCTACTTCTGCATAAGGACATGATATTTTGAGTACAGCGGCATTATCTCGCTTGGGTTCTATTGCTTATCACTAATTTTTTCTATTGCAATTTGGATTGAAGCATCAACTTAATATCTCATATTCGTGCAGTTTTACTCACCATTATTATTTTTTTTTATTGTCTGATTTTCATACTCCATTCTAATTTTAGTCAATTTCGATTCTAGTTCAATTTGATTCCTGCCCATTCCGATTATGAGAAATAAATGCATTAGAAGTGTAATCAAAATCTGATATACAAAAAATAATAAAAATGCATGCTCTCACACAAACACAGCAAGACTTGAATTCTAAACTTTAAGAATGAGGAATTATGATATATTATATATATTGTTATGATATTTGGAGTATTAGGGCTAGTGTCATATTACTGTAACTTTTAAAATTATAGCTCTTAGTTGTCCTATAGAATTAATCATTTGTTAAAAGAATCAGTTAAATATTTGGTAATTTTTATTTTTAGAAGTACTGCGAATTTTAAAAATAATTATGAGCATTTGATAAATCTTATTATTAAACTATTATAAGAAAGTAAATAACTAAAATGGATATAATGTGAGATGAAATTTTATTTACATATATAAAACATGTACATACAATATTTTTTATTATGCATTTACAATAATTTTAACTAAAAAATAAAATTTTTACACTATTGATTTATTGAACTTTTGATGGAATGGAAAACATGAAGAAGAAATAGGCTAAAGGAATGTGTGAATAATAAAAAAATCATAATAATAATTTATTAAAATATGGATTTTTTTTCAGATTGAATAAGCATAATTTTTAATATAGGTAATAATTATTAATATATTTGTGGAATTATATTAAAAAATAAAATTAATTCTAAAAATCTGATTTTAAAAAATTATTTATTCTCTACTTTTCAAAATTTTCAGTAAAAGAACCACCATTCTGAGTTTTTTTTTTTTTTGACCACATACTAAAAATTTACTTTTAGTTAAAAAAAAATGTACTCTTAGTAACGAAAACTTTCAACAAAGTGAAGGGCGGGCGCTGAACTAAAACATTGTTGCACCGTGGATATACCCAAAGAAAGAAAGAAGAATCGTAGCCATGTTGTGTAATGGAGATTTGTTTGGGCCACAGCGAACAAATATGAGAATAAAACATGGAGTGATGCTATTGGCAGTCCTCTAAAACTCTTGAAACTTTTGAGAAAACTCCACTAAGTAATTTTAAAAAATTATTATTTTATTTCCACACATAACTTTTTCTTCTTCTTAAATTAAACCCGACAACTGATAAATCTCTTTCATCCATACGTAAGTATATTTTTTTCAATTGATTTTTACCATACAAAAATTCCGGTAATTTGATATTTTTAAACTCAAACAATAATACAATATTGTAAAGTTTGTTTTTTTTTATTCTTGGTTCTCTTTTGTTCTCACTTTTAAGATAAAGCTGTAGCATATTGATCAACCATCATTATCAGTGAAAGATCTTATATTTCCAATTATTTTCCTAAGTGAAGAACTAACACCCAAACTCTTATATATATATATTATTAGTTAATGTTAGGCGTTTTCAATTGATTAATCTTTTTTATTTCTCTAAAATCCAATTTAATGCAATTTTTTTTATGCTAACAGTGAATATTGTCATGATTGAACTCTTAAATTTTATGGGTAAAGAAGAATTTGTTATTTGTGCTGGAAAAAAATTAGTCTTTACTTAATTTTATTGCTTATAAACTGTTTATCGTTTTTGACTTTACGTTATCAGGGGTGTTTATGGAATTAAAATAAATATATTAAATTTTCTAGTTATTTGATGGGGTGGAGAAAGGAAAGGGATTTGATGAGTTTTGGAGGGGTGCTAATAACTCCACTCTTAAAAATTAGGTCAACAAACAATTTGGGCTGCCTGGTTATGTTTATGTTTGTGTTTATGAACCAAATGAGCTGACCGGTCAACACACTTCATTTCATCTCTTCTTCCCCTGGAGAATTATGTAATAATGAAATATTTACCACTCGTAATAACGGGCAATTTTTTAGTATTGCAAGTAACACATAACATAAAGAGTAAGCCCTTTTTTTTTAAATTCTTTTAAATTGATTGAATATCTTCATTTCTGAATTATGTAGAGTGACATGCATAATTTGTGGAAATTAAGTTCATTTACAAGTGGAAACAATGAATCCTTTTTAACTTTCTTATTCGTAGGTTAAATGCATTTCAGCTAAAGAAGACATTGCATGTTTTAATTTTTATATCCCAACCTTGAATTCCAATTTGCATTCTCCTCTCCATTATAAGCTTAATTTGAATGGTGGTGACTGAAAAATAGTATTTTCACGAGTTTCCTCACTATGAATCTATGATTGATAGATAGATCAACAATTGTGCAGCCTCTAAAATAATTTGTCAATATCTTGGGGGCTTACCGACCAAAAAACCACCAAATGAAGCATATATATATTCATCAACACATGCAAAATTTATTAGTTAAAAGCTTGGACGTCAAATCCTCCATCTTATGCTAGTCTTTTTTCTATTTTATTTCTTTTCAAAATTGTTAATTATTAATGTCGATAAATATATGACATCTAAATGGGGCCATTTCAAAATTGTTAATTATTTAATTGCTCCGTTGCTTTGAGACATATCGACAAATTATAACGTGGAATCAACTAATTAAAGTCGAATATAGTTGACTGTCGATGCCTCAAATCTTGACCTTTGAAAGCCCAAGAACACATAACTTGTATGTGAACAAAATATCTAGAAGATATCTGACATACACGCTCGGCGTGCGAATTCATTTGCATGCAATTATATCAAAAACAAAATCAATGGCATCGAGTGCCTACATTGCACATTTTCCCCGTTGAAAAGAAATTTTATAATCACGTTTTGAAAAGTCCATTTGCCATCTTAATTATTGTGTAACCACCGGTTGTTTATTCACATTTCTGTTCGAAAAAGCTTAGGTTAATATTTGGCTAGTAAGCTATAATTTGTATAACTTTCCGAGGAAATTAAGGGATAGGACTTAGTAAATAGAAAAATACGAACTCCAATATGTTTATAGGTCATTCTATAATATCATAATTTTATTTAAACATGAATTATGCAAATAAAATATAAAACATATAAATTTAATATAAAACTTGTAAATTAATACTAAGTATAAAATAAAACATAGTTTATGGAAATAGAGCATAAAATATGTAAATGAAAGATAAAATAAATAAATTAAATTAGTGTATTAATGGTAAACAAAATAAAAACTTATAAATTAACAATAATTGTCAAATAAAACATAAATATTAGGTTCATTATTTATAGAGTTAGCATCTTATGACAAGTCTACTTAAATTGAAATGTTATTTATTGCGTATCTTGTAATAGGAATTAATTCATTAATTTCCTAATTTAGTATCATTCCAATTTATTAGGGATATTTGTTTTCTCATTTAATTACATATCTAATTTAGGAAGTCTAATAATGACGAGATTCTATAATTGACGCATATGATTTATTTAAAGCAAGAGATGGTTTAAACAAGAAGTTTATTAATGCTTTAGATATTTCTTAAGAGACAATCAATGCAAGAATATCATATTTATTCATATTCGGATTCATAGGAATTATAAGAGGAACGAACTCTTATTTGAAAAGAATCCAAGTCATTTATGACTTATGAATTTGTGAAGCCCTAGTGCCTATATAAAAAGAAGTATTTTGGAATTGAAAGTGTACAACATAGAGTATAAAGCAGAAAAGAAAATTCTGTCTCCTCTCCTCTAGATTTGGCGCATGATGTTGTGTTGATTTATTTTGTTTATTCAAGTATTGTAAAAAAATTATTTATCTTTGTGGAGAATCTATGTAGATTTTGGATTATTAGACATTGAAGAATTGCTATTATTCACTTTGTGAAGTGCCTTAAGGATCATGAATCAAGAGGGGTAGTAATTATTCAAGAGAAGCAGATTCAATTTAAGGTTTAGTAAGATGTACGGTGATAAAGTATAAGTGAGAGTCTTAAGTTTGGTAAATTCATAAGTTGTAACATCTCAACTTAGTGAATTATTTTTCACCTGGGCGTGACCTCATGGATATAGGATTAATTAATCTGAATCACGTAAAAATCTCCATGTCTTTTAATTTCTACAAATTATGTTTTGAAAAATTAATATTTTAGATGTGGATGAACAGTGTTTCGAAAAATTAATTTAGTTTAATTAATTTTGTGTTTTTAATATAATTATGATAATTATTTTGGAATTTTTGCCTAAATATAAGACTTGTACATGAAACGTAAAAGAAGTAAATTAACATAGAGTGGTAAACTGATGTATTATTGATAAACAAAATAAAAACTTATAAATATAATAGAAAACTTATAAATTAACTTCAAGCGTAAAATAAAATACCAATTAAGTAAATGAAACATAAGATGCCCCCAATGCCGTAGTCGGGTTGGCTGCCATAGTCGGTTCTAGATTTGTAGCGATCCGGGTTCGAGTCTTTGGGGTGGGGAGGGGGTAAAAAATTCTTTGGGCTTGCCCACCCCCCTCCCCTTTTAAAAAAAAAGAAAAAAAATGAAACATAAGATTTATGAATATAAGACAAAATGAGTGAATTAACATATGAGTGGTAAATTAGACTATTGTTAGTAAACAAAATAAATCTTATAAATATAACATAAAACTTGTAAATCAACATTAAGTGTAAAATTGAACATAAATTATGTAAATTAAATATAAGACTTATAAACGGAATATAAAACAAGTAAATTAATATAAAAAATTATTAAAAAAATTTTAAATATAAAATAAAAACTCATTATAATGATAATTACCATATATATTTGCTGATTTTGTTTTTAAATTGAATAATGATAGTTTTGGGCTTTGTTTAGAAGAAAATTTAGGTAATAACATGAGCCAATAATTCAGTGAGACGAGGCAAAGAAAATCAACTGAGGGAAGCCACTTTGTTTGATTATGACATGTAGGATAGCTCATAGGAAATTAGGAGATAAGCTCCCTCCTAAAAAAAGATAGTTTTGGCAAAATATTCAACATTAAAGGGTATTTTCGAAAGTCATATTTTGATGGTTATGGCACGTGAATAGTACACGCTATCATGAAAGAGAATGGAGAATGAAAATATATTATTTTTTTCTAAGGATAATTAGCCAATAAGAAAAGAAATTATCTAACTATACAATGAGAAAATACCACATCAACTATGTTTTGTTACCTTCCAAAAAGCATTAGGGTCACACTGTTGAGAGGTTGTCATATTATCTAGTTGTGAGGGCAAAAAAGTGATTGGGGGTTTCCTTATCTTTCAAGCTCATGGGTGTTACCATCTAGGGATCACAAAAAAAAAAATATTAAAATAACTTCATATGAAGGAGGTGAGCTAATAAAAACTTATCAACTATATAAAATTACCAAAATACCTTCAAGAACACGTCTATATAAGCTCCACATATTCAATTTTGAAGGGTGCTCTCTTTCCTTTTCAAATTTAAGAGATTTTTTCAAATCTAATTTCTTAAGAGGTTGCTTTATATTCTTCTTCCTTAATTTCTAAGATTTTTTCCTCTATTTTTACACCTCTATGTAAGATATTGACCATCTTATCTCAAATAAGTTTTTTTCCTTATTATTCTCTTAGAAAACTCTTTAATCTCTATAAAGTATCACCATAAACAACCTTTAATTAGGCTCTATTTATATTGTAATGAAAATTATGTAATACTTCACATACACAGTAGATTATAGATGATTACTTCCGTTAATGTAGATTAAAAGTTGAGTCACATAAAATATTATGTGTTCTTTATTGTTTATGCTTATTTTCTATTTGTTATGATGGTTTTGGTGTCTAAATCGTATTTTCCATACGAGTTCGCTTGAGTTATAACATGAGCCCAGAATATGCTCTCTAGAGTTATCTTCAAGTTTACCACAACTATTCAATGAGCTTTCTTAAGCCCTCTATATCAACTTTCTAAATTAATTACACAAAATTCATCATATCATTCCATATTCATAATACCTTAGCTCACCTCCTAAATCACCTTAGTTCACATCCCAATCATTGTAACTTACCTCCTAAATCACCACAGCTCACCTCTTAACTCACTTAGCTATACCTCATTCCCCAAACAATAGAAATATCACCTAAACTCCAACTTTTGCTAACAAAATCTCCTCAAAAATATAAATTTTATATGTTTTAACTGAATTCAATTAAAAAAATGACATGATGGCACAATGGCATGTTTTATAAGAGTATATTTTTATTTTATTTTGGCTAGATCCACATCAAGATAAATAATTTTACTTAATTAACATGTATAATAAACAATAGTATGATAGAAAATGAAAAAAAAATTATGAATGTTCTAGAATAAATATAGAATTTATGGTTAAATCAGTTCAATAAAACTTATGCTTTTATTATAATTATTTTTAATTGTATTAAAATAATTTATGAATGTCCTATAATGAATATAGAATTTATTTTTAATACAATTATTTTTCTTTTAATGATGAGTGACTGTTTTCTTATATAATTAAATTAAATGAACAAACTATTCTTTGTTTAATGAAAAATTAATACTAATTTACAAGTTTTACGTTATATTTATATGTGTTTTTTTTTTACAATTTTAAAAGATTGATTTACTATTCTTATATTAATTTACTTATTTTATCTTCTATTAACTAATTTTATGTATAATTTATAAAATTTATATTTATCACGATATTGATGCCTTTATTTTCATCACAGCATTATAAAAAAATTTTATATTTAAAGACAAAATATACTATGCTAGAGTATGTACATGTTTTGTCTTTGATTTGAGTTCATATTTTATTACCAATGCAAGCTTCTAATCAGGTTACATGACATATTAAAGTCACGGATAAATTAAAATTAGAAAAACATAGAACACAATATGTTACCAAAAAAATACTTTAATAATTTAAGGAATCCCTAAAAAAAAAAAAAATTCTCTCTCTCTCCCCCCCTCTCTCTCTCTCTATCTCTCTATGTGTGTGCGTGTTGTCTATTATTATATTAAAATTTATATTTTTTGCCTATTAGTAATATCTTCACTTTAACAAAATAAAAATATTCTCATTAGAGAGGAATTATATATATATATATGTAGAGAGAGAGAGAGAGAGAGAGAGAGAGTAATGTTCAAATAAAGATTTCTTATTTTATTAAAGTAATAATAAAATAAAAAATAAGAGAAATATATACTCTAATATAGTATATTTTTTTTAATAATATATTGAAATTTATATTTTTGTAACTTTTAACTTATCCCTTGTTATATTAAAGCAAGAGAATCCCCTCTCTCTCTCTCTCTCTCTATATATATATGTATATGTATGTGTAGCTATTAGCTGGCTAGAGATATAAGAGTAATTTACTTCTTATTAATTAATTAATTGATGAATTTCTCCTATTTGCATGCCGTGATTTAAAAAATAATTCGAATTTATACATCTGGTAGCAAAAGCACGCATTGTGATTAGTGGCGCGGAACTAAAACTTTGGTAGGATAGAGACTTTGAGAGAGGCCATGTCAGAAAAGCTGTGACATTAAGCTTGTTGATACAAAAATTTACTAAAATTTAATCTTAACCAGTTTTGGTAGGAGATTGACCGCTAAAGCCTCGTGATGGTGCTGGCTATAATTAAACCTGCCACTTTAACTAATCTAATTAGTATATGTTAGGAAATTTTAATTCATCTAAAATCTTGTAGGTAAAAATATTAAATAAAAAATAGATGGATAATAAAATTAATCATATAACAAAAGAATTTATGTGAAAAGCTCTTATATATACTTTAGAAAAATCACGGCTACCAAGGATAATAGAAAAAATTTACTATGTAAAAATTTTTTATAATCATTCTATTACTTTTCATACCTAAAATCTCAATAATACACAATCTCTCAATAAACCTATTGTTTCTCTCATATTAAAAACTATCTATTTACATAGACATTGATTGTTGTGTTATATTGTATAAACAAGCGAATTCAACCCCCTTATATATATTGATTAGTTTTTATATGAGAAATATTCATTTTTTTTATATTAATTATATTTCTTTTTAAAGTTCTAAAATAAAAATAACTTATTCTTTTGAATAAGAATAATTTTGAATAAGAAAACTACTAAAAAAGAAAAGATTATGAAATATTAATATTGAAAAAAGAGACATATTTTTTAATAGTATAAACTTGTGTAATTAAAGCCCTATATTAGAAACCTCTAGCATGTAAAACCTCAAATTTCTTGAGATGTTCTTTACGAATTTCTTATATATGCTATATGTGAGTTTTTACGTCATAATTATTGTGAAATGTCATTGATACTCTACTGAAAATTTTAACTATTAAAAAGTGATTATTAATAACGTTTGGTAAATACAGCTCTAAAAAATAGTTTAGACTAAAAAATTAAAGACAATTAATATAACTTTTTTTTTATCAAACACTTTTTGTAGCTTAAATGCATACATTTTAACATGGAGATGTAATTCATAGTAATTCAGTTAATAATAAAATTCCCTTTTATTCTTTCTTAGACTTGTATTAACCTCATATTTTAACTTCATTCACACACACACACACACACACACACATATATATACACTATTATCAATATTATTGTTAAGAACATTCTGGCATGAAAAAGGTTTGTGCCGTTATAATAGGCCTTGATAGGTAAGATAAATGCAAATTAAATTGCTAGATGTTGTTTGATTATGTAGTAAATGCAAATTAAATTTAATTTGGTTTATGTGTACTAATCTAGCAAGTAGCAACCAAACTTTATGTCATTCATAAACATGCATGTCAAAAGCTACTTTTTCTTGACCTTTCAAAGAAAGAATCGTCCCAGCTCTAAGTTAAATCAATTTCTTTGAAATTGTCATTGATTTTATTGAAGTGATGCTGCTTTTATCTTCTTCTTTTTTATAATCGTATACTCAATAATATCATGAGGAAGGGAATAAGAAGAAGAAGCCTATCGAAACAACTATGGCTGCGTAAACTTGTACATACAAACTGTGAAAGCTTTTTGCTAGTCGATTGCCAGTTCACAGTAAGCCCTTCCCGATTCCATTCACGGCCATGTTTATTAATATATGTTGGGATATTATTATTTTCCCATATAATTTTATATATATATATCACTTTATTTATCATTAAAGTTTTCTGAAAATTATTTTTCCTACTTAATTCAATTTTTATCCTTTTAACACCAAACTGTTAATTTCGTTAAGAAGTTGCTGCTGTCACAATGGCGTTTTAAGAATTTTAGTATATTAAATCAAAAGTAATATAATATTTATAATTTTATGAATTGATTATTTTAGATATATAAAATAATCAATTGATAGAAGTATTATTACTTTGTGTATAATTAATTTTACATTTTTTAATTTAGAGGATTAAATTGTACTTACATCATTTAGGGGTAAAATAGACTTTTATTATAATTTCTTCTAAAACTTTTGTCGTTTTTAACACAATAATAAAAATTAAAACATTAGATAAGAAAAAATAATTTTCAAAACACATCGGTAGTGAAATAATATATTAGAAAAAATTATGTCGTAAAATGATAATATTTCTTTTATGTTTTTCAAGAGTCCCTAGATGTATACGATAATGGCATATAAATAACTCATTATATATATAGCTTAATTAGATGATAAGAAAAAGTTTCAGGAAAATGTATGGTGTTTTTGTTATTTATTAAATTATCTTTAATCAAATCATTTTGTTGGTAGCCTAAAAGAAGGTGGATGAATGATTTTTTATTAGTTTTATTTGGATAGCGCAAAAATTAAAGAGAGATAGTCAGTTTTCCGTACTTAAATCGATATATACCACTTATTCCCTTATTATTTTCATAATACCTAATATTTTCTATGATATTATAATTTTACAGTATTATTCTGATTTTTAAATACATTTTTTCACACTGATTATAAATTAAATAAATTAGATAAATAAATTAAAATAAGAAATATAGGTATTAGTGTGAATAATAAAAAAAATAGAAAGATATTTTCTTGTATTTTTTGTTTATTCAATACCAATCTATTTTGGTATTGAATTCTTTACCATCACAATGTAAGATTATTGAAAGATCAAACTGTCCTTCATTATTTTCATAAGATTTAGGGTGTTTGGTTAGTAAGAGAAATAATGAAAAGCGAGAGAAGATAAAAGAGCTGGAGTTGAGAGAAACTATATGTAGTCTTTTTTATCAATTGCTTTCAATTTTTACAAGTAAATGATGGGCTTCAATAAATCATTATCGGTTCTCTTTATGGATACAAAACTGTTGATGTCACTTTGTCATTAATAAGGTTTAGAAATATTATAATGTTACCTTTGATGATCAAGAGTTGTGTACCGTTATCGCCTTATTTACCTGCAATTAGCACTCACTAAAGAGCAAAGATTATTTCAATTCTTTCAATGGAAAGTTATCTACTTATTTGAAAAGTTTAAAATCTGGGAATCTTAAAACAACGTCCTGAAGAAATAACAACAAAATAACACCTTTTGCAGAATGATATAGTAGAAAAATAAATATGGAATGGGCATACCAAATCATCAATGTGCCAATCCTCTCAAACTTGTACATAAATACACATGTTTTAAATTTAGCAAATCACTGATGTTTTGTCAAAGAGTAATTTGAGATTATATGCTTGCATTATGAGGTGGGGTTTTAGGACCATTATGGTTAATCCTTAGGTGGTTTTGATTTGTTCTTGGCTATCACTCATCTTTTTTGTTCAGGTTTTTGCAGTTATCCTTGCTTTAGAGTTGGTCTCATGGCTAGCACAAGCCTTGAATTGAGTGTGACATAACTTCGGCCTACTCTCATCCTTGACAGCATTACAGTCAGTAGTTTAACTGTTTAAAGGAATATTGTATTTTCTATATTTTATTTTTTGTGAGTTTATAAAGTAGCTGACTTGCTGGCTAGCCAAGCTTTGGATTCTCCACCTCGAGCAATTTAAAAAGATCGTCTTCTTAACTCTGGGGTGTTCCCAATTCTTCATTTTGCTACTATTAGCCTTCGTGTAGCTCCCATGCACTCCCTTGCTTTCTTCTAATAAAATTTCTGCTATTATTTTTTTAAATCAGCCAATCACATAATACTATTTTACTTAAGTTTTTTTCACAGAAAGTAGATATAGAAAGCCTCGTTTGTATTATATATTGGATCTCTCATATTCCATTTAGGTGAATCAACACAACATAAAAAAATAATTTAAGAAAAAATCTTGGGTGCTCTTCAAACATTACTCGTTTATCATTCATCTTTTGCCATTTAATAATTCTAGTTCATCAAAAAAATATTTATTTATACGTGTCAAAAAGTGAATGAAAAGAAATCAATGTTACTACAGTACCTACCCAAGTCTCCCTCATGCTTTATTAATTAATTAATGTAAGTGCAACTCTGACTATAATTTAATATTCTGGAGGTTTAATTTCTGGTCACGTAACTAAAATTTACGTTATTTCAGTTGTTCCATCTTCTTTTCTTTTTTACCGATGCATGGTTGTTAAATTCTCAATCTCCCTTTTGTTTTCATCACATACCACACGATGATGTGACAAAATTTGAAAGCAGCGTATCACACGTCGTCACCGTAACTGTATTTAACGAAGCACCAAGTTCATAGAGAAGTCATGCATTTAAGTTAAAAAAATAAACACCACGAATTGCTCTAGTTTATTGTTGAAGCAATATATATAAAGCGGTCAAAACACTTATTAATTGTTTGAATTCATCAAGGTAATTAAAAGTTTAATTTAATTTCTCTTATAAATATGATTAGATACAATACGAAAAATTGCTTCTCATGGAAACTTCAACATCACCTAACATAATCTCATTATTAAAATAATTTAAATACTTAGTTAATTAGCTAGTCTCGTGTATAACTAATCTCTGTAGTATATAATTACTACAAGTGTGTGCCGTCACAATACACGTCATTTACAACCATAAAGCATTTGGGAAAATTTGTCAACTGGGGGTGTTAATTTTTTTTAAATAATAATAAAATTAATTGGAATTGCAATTACAACTAACAGCAACAACAACAACAACACTGAAGGTGATAAGGAGATGAGATGTCTAGTGCAGGTTAGTAAGAAGTGGTTGCTTCGTCAATTGTAGTCCAAAATCATGATTATGAATAGAATTTAGATGAATAACGATCATGATTAGGGCTAAGACACAAAGACACCCCGTAACAGAACACACATGTAATGTTATGTTAGTGCTACCGTTATAGAAAGAAAGGGGAAAAAAAAATTATATCTTGCAATTATAGATAAGCAACCAGTGTCAAAAGTGTATGTCGGTAAAAATAATTACATTAGGGATATAGTCTCTTAGCAATATTCTCAAAATTAATCATCATCAAAGGAAATATGGTAAGTGTTGGGTTAGGCCACATGGACTTCAAGAATGTTAGGTTAGTGACTTAGGTTGTTATATGTGGATTGATGTAATTACGTTCTTTTGTCTCTTTTTATTAATTTTCTTTGCTGATAAAATGGAGTGTCACATTGACTCCTTTCATGATTCCCAAAATCCTATATAGTGCTTTTTGTATTTCATAGATTGGCCTTGGAATTTGAAGAAAATTACTGAGGACCTAATTATACCACTAGACATGAAGCCATGGTTTTAATCAAGGGTTAGAGCAAAGTGCTTTGTTCATCAATTTGATATGATAGGCTAGCATGCATCCTTCTTATTATTTAAACATTTTTTTCATTAGAGAATTGAAGTTAAATGTTTTAATTAGATCGTAGGAATTTGTTTTCTAGTAGTTAGATTGTCGAATAATATTTTTGGTAATTTTAGATGATCAGTGTTTGTTCATCTCAAGTACCTAATAAAATAGTTTTATAGTACTAATATCTGGTAAAAGTTTATTTAGTGATAATATTTTGAGATTAATATTAATTTAATTTCTATATTTTAAAAAATACCTCGAAACAATCCTTCCATTAAATTAATGACATTATTGCTGTTACTTTTGGTTTGTTTTATAATAATGTTTCTCTTTTGGGACATTAATGAAAAAAAATTAAATTATTAAATTAACCTTAAAAAATAAAATCTAAAATTTATTTAAATTAATTTTTGTGGATATTATAGCATCATCTCCAATATTATAGTATCATCTTCATCATCAGTCATCACTTCGAAGATATACATCTTTATTATCACTCTCATAATTTGACATGCGGTCATCTATGAAACCCGAAATCAGCTTCAGGTTCGCTAGCGACTTAGCAATATCACCATCAGATTCATTATCATAAAAATTATATAATTTTTTACTAAATAGCCAATCAAGTGAAAAGAAAATAATTTCTTTTCAATTACAAGCCCATTCCAATACTAATATTAAGCTACGAAAACAACCATGAAAAGAAAAAAAAAACCATTTAGCTTCAACATGCCAAAAACAAATTAAAAAAAAAAAAGATTTCAGTCAATGAGAAAAAAAAAAAGAAAGAAAAAGATTTCTTTTCAGTGCAATACTCATGCAAGTTAAAAATAAATAAATAAAAAAGACTCAACATGAGACATACTAATAGAATGAGCCAAATTTCTTTATTGTTGCTTCTAACGTACCTTACAAGGACAATGATTTTCCAATAGAATAGCATCATATGGTATTTATTATTAGAGATTTTTTTTATTTAAAAATTATATCGGGTTAATATACGTTTTTAGCCTTAGAAATCTAGGTTATTGTAATAATTTTTTATTTCAAATTTTATCAGGAAAAAATACAATTTTACCGTCAAGACTTTAGATTTAATAGTAATGAAGGTTATTCTAAGGGTAGCCCCTAAGGCCGTGGTCGGGTTGGTCGCAATGCTCGGTTCTAGAGCCGTGGCGGCCCGGGTTCGAGTCCTTGGGGGTGGGGAGGGGGTTCAAATATCTTTGGGCTTGCCCACCCCCCTCCCCTTTTAAAAAAAGAGAAAAAAAATGTTATTCTAAGGGTATTTTAAGATATTTTTTAAAATATAAGAACTAAATGCGCACTAAGGATCAGTTTGAGATTACGGAAGCTGATAAAATAATATGTTTGTACTGTACGGAATAAAATAAGCTGCTGATTAAAAAAGTAGCTTGATGTTTGGTAATATATATTGTTGCAATTGTTCTGAGTTTAAAAAGTCGTGTATATACATTTGGTAAATTTTATTACGAATGTGCTTTTTTATTATATAATGACAAAAATAGACATAAGTTTAAATTGTTTTTTATTTATAGAGTATATTAAATAAATTATTTAGACATACTTTTTTTTAAACACGTAAAATTACATAAAGTAAAAAAAAAACTCAATTAAATAAAATATAAAGAACTTCATAATCTGTTACAAAAAATATAATAAAAATCATATTTATATATCATCCAAATAAAATAAAAAGTTATGTGTATTATAATCACATTAATTTTTTGCAATAAAATTTTTCGAATTTTTGAATATATATATATACTAAATAATAGAAAAGTTAAAAATGGAGATCACATTAATTTTTTGCAATAAAATTTTTCGAATTTTTGAATATATATATATACTAAATAATAGAAAAGTTAAAAATGGAGATCCTGCACAGCACCGCAAGATTTGGTTCGGAGTCACCGTTGTTGCCTCTCATATTCAATCAATTGCCAGCTGTAAAGCCAAACATATTATGATCTTACATAAATTGACTTTATAATTAGTCAACAAATTTGGTCAAAAAATCCATTTAATTACATCACTAGAATTAAATTTTCTGTAACCACGAAAAATTATAACTAGATCGGTATATGTCTTTAACGATGTATTTTCACAAGAAAATACTTTGAGAAATTAAAATTTTCTTTTATCGACTTTTCATGAGCTTAAATTGTTTCCCAATTACCGCACGTACGTCGGTTATTAACTGGCTGCTATTTGTAGGGACAATGGCGTAAGCAATACAATGCATGCACGGTATTCGAACGAAGGAACCGGTGCCTCTCATAATATGAACTTATATGGTTTTGAATTATCTTTTGACTTAAACGAAACAATGCATGCACAGTATTAGGAGGGAGTCCTGAACCTAAAGAGAAACATAATAAGACTTTTATTTGAGTCGGTTGTCAATTTGTATTGGGAGTGCTTATTATAATTTATTTTCAAAATAATGCTATATAAATAGTCTTTATTTAATTCAAGATTTTGAATTTTATTGAAGTTTAAGAAATTTATTAAGTTATATAATTTAATAATTTTTATGATCATTATATTATTAAACCACACAACTTAATAATTTTTTTCAAATTTTAATGAATTTAAAATTTTGAATTGAAATACATACATACATACATACATATATATATATATATAGTTATCACTTTTAGCAATATAATGTTACTTTGTCGCGGAAAAAAGCTACTACTATCAGCCCCACCCCAACATTTTTACCTTTTCAAATAATGAGCCTTCCCCCCCTCTTCCTTAATTTTATATAGTTATCACTTTCAACATTTATGAAATGTAATCATTCAACAATGAAGTGCAAGGCTTGGAAGCTTCGTCTGATCTGAGATCGAAATTAATGTTGTGTTTCCGGCACCGGCAGTGAACAAAAATTAGAGAAAAAGATCATGCGGAGCACTTTATTGTTCCTTTACTTGCGCTATTGAAAAAATTAGCTAGGCCAAAAAGCAGTAACTAATAAAAGGACACGTGTTCCTTTCAAACTATATATTGTTTAGTTGATTTTTAGAGTAGATATAGCATGCACGTATGAATCTAATAATAATTAATTACATGAGATGGAGTGATTAATTGCAAATGTTCTTCATGATATATGTTGTCTTGTGGTTGGTCACTGCAATGAAAGTGCAAGAAATTAAGTTGAAAGTAGAGGATGGATAAAAAAAATGAAAATTAACTTGAAGTCATATATAGAGAAAAGCCATGACGCATGGTTCTGAAAGAGGGAGCGGGGGCCATATTGAAAGCTCAGTGGCTCCGAACCCATCATATATTTATCTCTAATCTCTATCTTGAGCTATAGCTCTTGTCGTTTGATGAGGTGGTTGCACGAGTAAAACGAGTCGTGGCTTTTATATATATATATATATATAGTACAGGTAATTTCTTTTTTCTTTTTAACGTGAATACATTGTTAAATTTTACAGTATAGTAAAATTAATGAAGAATGCTATTAAAATACACAATATAATAAAATGTTCTCATTAAAAAAATCATATAAAAGAAATTGAAGAAAAATGAAAAATAGACTATGAGAGATTCTTTCAACTTTCAGGATAAATAAAAGTGGTGGTTTCAGGTGGTTTTCAAATAGATATTAAGGTCGAAGGTCACAGTTTAGATGGAGGCGTGCCCCCCGCTTCCACATGGAAACATATCTTACTTTATTATTATTATTATTTTTATAGGGAAAAAAAAAAAGTTCAATTGTTGCCCTCTAACGGGTGTCCCCACAGTTAGTACCTATATTAATTGTGGGTCCTCTTTAAATTTCTCTCTCTTTAGTCTGCAGTAGTTAATTCTTTAGGTGGTTGGCGGTCCTCTCGAAGACCAAGTACACAAATGGCCATGATACCTAAACTTTTTCATGCACGTTTTGGACCCTTCTGATGCCCTACCTCCATTATAAATTATCATTCACTTGCAACTTCATTTTACGCACAACATCACCAGCCCTCCACTTTGTTTGTTGTCCCTAATTCATTTCTCTTTCTGGCTCCCTAGCAGCAGCTTCTTTAGTTTCTCTTTGAGCCCACTAGCTAGTATGATCTAGAGAAAAGCTATATATACCTATATCTTTCACTTTGACTAATTATTTGAAATAATTTAGCTAGATAATGCTAGAAGATATGAATCTGTCCATTAATGGCCAGTCTCAAGTTCCTCCAGGGTTTCGGTTTCATCCAACGGAAGAGGAACTTCTCCATTACTATCTCAGGAAGAAAGTGGCCTATGAAAAGATTGACCTCGATGTCATTCGCGAGGTTGATCTTAACAAACTTGAGCCTTGGGACATACAAGGTACCGCACGTAACATCATCATCTTCATCTCATCTCTATAATTAATTGATTACTTGATATATATGTTTTTCGAGATTTATATAAATGATATTCATGGGATTTTTTTTTTTTTAAATTTGGTTTCTGTAGAAAAGTGCAAAATAGGATCAACGCCACAGAACGATTGGTACTTTTTCAGTCACAAGGACAAGAAATATCCGACAGGGACAAGAACAAACCGAGCAACGGCAGCTGGATTCTGGAAGGCGACCGGCCGTGACAAGATCATTTACAGTGGATTTAGAAGAATTGGATTGAGAAAGACCCTTGTATTTTACAAAGGACGAGCTCCCCACGGACAAAAATCTGATTGGATCATGCACGAGTACAGACTCGACGAAAGCAATAACCAGCAGCAAGATATAATTATTAATGTAAGAATGAATACTCATAAAATAATTCAAATTAAATTAAAAAGACCTCCTCTTCCTCTTCCTCTTCATTAATAAATTAATTTCTTTAATCTAGCTATTTAATTTAATTAATTAAAGGTAATTAAGTTTCTTAAATCTTAATTATATATAATAAATTAATAATTATGTGCATGTATTTATGTGTGTGTGAACAGATCCAGTCATCGAATTCATCAATAATGGGAGAGTCGTCGGAGTCCATTCCTGAAGATGGATGGGTGGTTTGCCGGGTATTTAGAAAGAAGAATTATCAGAAAACCCTAGAGAGCCCTAAGACAATAACCTCCACTTCATTAATGGATTCAAATAATAAGTCGCAGATGCTGATTGGTTCCAGCAACGATGCTGTCCTCAATCAATTACTTTTATACATGGGATCAGGTTCTTGCAAGATGGAGAAAGTCAACGGCGGCTCATCATCAAACACCATGTACATTAACGACGACGATGACGACGACATGACAATAACGCTCACCAGTAATAATAACACCAGCATCACCGAGTTACTTCAAGAACGATTCATGCATCTTCCCAGGCTTGAGCTGGACAGCCCATCAATTCCTATCAACGGTACTTCTCCCTTTGATCAAGAGGGTATGTTCAAATCTTGCTATCAAACGGTTGATGATTTAGCTCTCACTGAAACTGCTGAGCCTGCACGCATTGGCAGTGGTACCTGTGATACAGCCAAAAATAATGGCCTCAATGACTGGGTTGCCCTTGATAGGCTGGTGGCATCACAGCTTAATGGTCAAGTTATTGACTCATCATCAAAGCAGCAGCTATCTTGTTTTAGTGACTCTAACGCGGTTTTCAATCTTTGTCCTGGCGATCATGATCATTTACATAATTCACACAGATCGAATCAAGTCTATAGCAACGACAATGATCTGTGGAGCAGCTTCACCAAATCATCATCATCACCGTCATCATCAGACCCATTATGCCACTTGTCGGTATAACAGCAGCTCTACTGACCAAGAAGATACGTTCGTACCATTTTACGTATATATACATTTTTAGAATGAAGCCTCCTGAATGAAGTCTAGGTATATATGTCATTAGATAATACGTGTATTGCACAAATAAATAAATCATAGGCCATTTTGTCTAATATATATTCACCATTGTTATGGGTGCTGTGACAAACTCTTTCAACCTTTGTAATCATATCAAAATGGCTTAAGGTCTTTCCCGATTTCGTTAACAAAATTGAAAAGCTTGACAAGTTAATTATAGCACATTGCTGACTTTTTAAAGCAGCTAGGATTTGGGTCTCGCTCACATGAATAATGATACCCAATTCCACTTGGCTGGGTCGCATTGGTAAAAGGTCATTCCAATTTAATCAATTCGTTATTGTGTTGTCGAAGATGAGTGAGATCATGGGCTTCTTACCTAACATACGTATCTTGTGAAGATCAACACACATAAATATTTTTATTAGTTGTAGTCTATTGCAACCAATTCTCAATTTTCTCCCCCACTCAAGTGAACTGGATTCAAATTTCATACCTCTTGTCTTCACTCAAGAAATTTGAGATTTTACTAATTACACTTAATATATATATCTACACGAATAGAAGTAGAAGACTGCAGACTTGAGGGAAAGCGGTCTCTCTTGGGAAAGATGGCCCAATTTGTCTTCTTTCTTTTTGAAATTTGGGTTTCTTTCCCACTTTTTTTTTTCGGTGTATATATATATATATATATAATTATGTAGTGAAAACATCTTTATTTTACTAAAATAATATAATTTATAATTTTTATTTTTTACCAAATAAAAGAATAATTTTTAATATATTTATATATATATATTTATTTTATTTTATTGATATTCTCACTTTAACAAAGTGGGAATATTCTCTTAAAAAATGACTATATATATATATATTCAGTAAACAGATACCCACATTAAAAGGTTGACTAGCATTATGATATATGTAGTTAAAATAAAATTAATAGACATACCATATGTGCTTTTCTTATCCTTGGTTGAACTTGGATTTATAAGTATTATTTAATAAGAAAATAGATTTTTTTTTTTCCTTCAAATGGACAAAATGAAGTTCATTATAGTGAAAGTTGATCGAATGACAGAAAACAAAGAATAATAATATAACATGGAAATTTATTGGTTATAGTAGGTTGCAGTGGCGCTTTTAAGCTCATCGTATTATATTTTACGAAGCAACTCTCTGCATGTGCATCACTCAAGTGGCCCTATACGGAGGGGACTGCCCCTCGCGTGAATGGTGTCCGGCTGTGGGTCTTTAAGTGAGACCCACGGCTGATTTGTAAGGAAGCTGTGCGTTACCGCAACTGTAAGGTAGGGAGCTCTATGGATGTATAGAATCAACTCAATAAAATAATATGATATCTAGCCTTCTCGGTTTATACCTTTGATTTTTTTTTTTTAAAAGCTAAAATAAATAAATGTTATTGTTTAAGGAATCTTGAGGGCACGTGATCCACATAATTAATGTTGCAGAACTTGAGAACTACATGAAGTTCCCAAATTTGTAAAAGAGATTTTTGCGTTAAAATGATTGTATTTTGACTAATTCCGTGGAGTTACATCTAAGATGGCTAAATGCTGACTGCGAAGTAGAAACTCAGAAGTGATCATTCTTCACAATCAATATTTGAATTTGGGTTAATTTGTGACGAAACTCGAGAGATATTGAAAGCTAACTTTTTTTCAACAAAACATGTTGTCATGCTAGCATACAGAGACAGTGTTTGGTCTCATTTTTTTCTACACCAATGTTGCTTTTTTGTGACTCAAAAACAAAAACTGTAGATTAATCCACATCATAAATTTATTTCTTGAATTATGATACACGTCCTAAAATTTTATCTTAAATTTCATTTTAATTTATGTGACATGTGCTGTATCATTCACTAAATAATTAATAATTTATCACAAATTTTTAAGTGAATTAATTATATTATTTTATCAATTTAAAATTAAAATGCCTAACTTATTACTTTAGTGTAATTAAAAAGTATTTTTTAAAACATTATTATCAAGTGAGTAGTGGTCAAAATTATATTAACAAACAGCCAGATTGCTGAACCACTAGAAAACATGTTGGGAAATTGCCAACTTTAATTTGGTGGATTAATTTTTTATTGTATTTACTAATCAGGATGGGTTGAAATCAGATTAGAGAATGAAAATCAGAATAAATTATTTACTGAAGCTGTAGAAATTAAAATTAGAATGAGTTGTATTGTCATCAATGTTATTGAAAAGACTTAAATTAACTATTGTCATAAGGATGGGGCTATTTGTACTCCAAAGTTTATTTTGAACATTTTACTACTTTATACACTTATGTGTTAAATTAAAAAATTAAATTTTATTTTCTTTACTCTTTAAAATACCAAAAATGACCTTATTTTAACTAATTAAATTAATTAACTCAAAACACTAATCAAACTATTTAGCACATCTAAAATGAATTAATAACAATTTAGTCTTAAAAACAATGAAATCAAATTAAGTTATAAACAAATTCTTTAACATAAGTTTTAATTATTATTTTTCGTCTATTAAAGACTATGTTCAATATTAGTTTTATACCTAATTTTTTTAACCTAATAATTTAAAAAAATCCATTAGATAAAAAAAAAAAAAGAAGAAGAAGATGAAGCAGACGAAGAAAGAGAAGAAGATTAAAAGAAGGAAGAAGAAGAAGAAGACAAAGGAGTAGACTCCAAATATATATATATATATATATATATATATAATCAAAAAGTAAAAATATATTCAAAATAATTAAAAGTATTGATTTACTGCTTATTTAACTACTTCTTATTTAACTAAATATTATTTAAGATATTGAAAATAAAATTTTTAAGATTTATGCAAGAGAATTATATGTTCAACAGAGAGTGTATTTATGAGTGTTTAGAGTAATTATACTATATTAGTTTATTAGAGAGAGTCCTTATTAATAATTTATATGATCATTATTTTTATAATAAAATAATTTATTAAAATAAGAGTGTAAGAATAATTTTTAGAGTGTAAATATTTTCACCTTTGTCATAATTATTATTTGTATTTTAATTATTTTTATTGCTATTATTTAAAATTATTATTATTATTATTATTAATAATATTATGATTGACATTGCGAACATCATCTTTAGCAACAACAACAAATCATCATCAGAACGGAACTCGTGGCAACTGGGGACATGATAGTTGCTACTACTGGTGGTTTGACTTTTGCAACGAGACGACTGCTGCCCGTGACTGTTGCTTAAACGAAGACAAATTTCTCAACAATCGACAACCAACTGTTGCTCCACAGGCGATAACCGAAGACAACGAGGGAGTTTTTGGTAATAACGAGTTTTTTTTTAAATAAAAAATTAAAGGAAGGCATTTTTGAAATATAATAATTTTAATGGGTGCAAAATCTTCGCTTGTGCTAACCGAAGACTAACTCCCAACCTCCCGTTTAGAATCGATCTCTCATTTTATAATTTTATTTTAACGTGGATCTCACTTATTTAATTTTAATTCCTACTTTTTATTTACGAAGTAAATAATTCTAACTCGTCAATCTAAAAAATAAACACATCATAAATCCTTCTAACCTAAAGATTTGAGCAAGGTAGCTACTACATTAACAGTTGAGGAGCTAAAACTCGGAGACAGAAGAGAAGCAGCAACTGCATAAGGAGAATCCACGGGCAAGAAAAACCGATTGAGGACGTAATTGAGTTTCAACTCTTTTCCAATTTTTTTGTTTGAATGTTCTTGATTAAATTTATGGATTTTTAAAAATTTTCTTGTGAACTAATTTATTTTGCTAGGGTTATGATATAATCTAACTATGAAAATTTTAATTGCATTAAACTGTATTTTTTTTTGTTTATTATTCTATAATTATGTATTCATTATTGTACTTAATGATGTTAAATATATGACTAATATTTGAATAATTTGAGAATACATGATAAGACTGAGAGAAGATTTATATATTTTTACTTTGGGTAATGGATACTATTAATTACATAAGAGACAAAGATGTACTAACATGCTTCATGCATATTCATTTACGAATTTCAGTAGAGTTTAATGAATTTTCACACATTTAAATTCATATAAAGATATATTGGGCTAATATTCTTTGGGGTATTTTTTTTATATTACTTGAGAGAGGACATTGGATAGATTAAAAAAATTATTTGCCAACATGTTTAATAATTTTTAAAAGAATATGTAGAGAAATTAAATTAGATTAATTATGGTGAAGTCAAATATCCTAATATCTTAATTTTTTGATGATTTCTATTGCTGCTTACATTTTTATTTAAGTTTTAGTTACTTTATTTACTTTATTTTTATTTTTTTTAGTTTTCAACTCTGCTCATCATTACATTACTTTACTCAACTAATGCACTTGCTAATTTTCACAGGTTCTTATATTAGGATTATTAATTCAAGAGCCACAGAAAAGAGGTGCAGTTTGTACAGGGATTAACTAATGTTGACATCCCTACATCAGAATGAATTTGCATTCTATTTAAATCAAATAAAGATATCTCTTGAATTTAGCGCTTTAACCAACCTGTAGCTATGTACCATAGTCTGGATAATACCGTCAGATAATTATATTTGATTAAGTTTTATTGATATTCTAATTACACAACGGTGCTCAAATTGTGGAGTATGAATACCGCGAACAAAAATTTTAATTTCATAATTTAAATTATTTTATTTTGAGAGGAAAAATATTATATGTTGTGTAAAATTGGACTCAATGATAAATAATGCTTACCTCAATAAGCTCAATATATTTGGATAAACGATATTATACCCCTTCCAAAAAAAAAAAAAAAACAGCTAATAAACAAATTTGTATCATTCGGACAACTTAATAATTTTTCATGTAACGGCAGGTGGGAAGTATTGCGGATTCCTTGCTCCCAAAAGATTATTTATCGGAGTCTTACAAATCGCATTAACGAGTATTATCAACATCTACGATAATATGTTGTGAAGCTATTAACAGTTAATTATCTAATTAATTAGCAGCAGAAGACATTCATTATTCAGGATATTCCCCACAATCAAGTGCATCTAATCCTAAGTATTTATAAACCTATATAATTGATTGAAGATTAGGTCAAATTAATCCATTATTGAAATCTTATTTTCGTCATAATACGCATTGCATCCGTTCACAATTTCTTTTAACACACCAACTCAATCGTAAGAGTATGCTACATACTTATTTGGTAAGTGTCACCGATCTATCATTTTTTTTTAAAGGTAAGGAAGTGGGTAAAGTCCAAATATATATATATATTTTTTCTCCCTTACCGGTCTTAATAATTGAATTCGGGTGGCCAACAACTTATTAATTACTGGTTACCAATCCGACTCTTTGGACATGTCACCAATCATCACTTATTGTGTATATATATATATTTTCCTTACAACTGTGTATCTGAAATATGCAAATATGTGTATCTTAAATATGTAACATTATTGATTATTTATATGATCACCGAAACAATCATAATTCATAAGGAAAATAACCAAAATTCCATCTTGTTTGTCAAATTAACCATTTCTTCTTCCTATCTTAAATCTTATTGATGGAGTGACATAGCGGAAACGGAATTGATAGGATGAGAAAAATTAGATATCGTTTTAGTTCATAACCAAGCCAATGCGATTAGTTTACGCTCTAATTGAAGCGTGATTAGATCCGTTTTGATCAAAACGACGTAATGAGATTTTTCATAACGCATAAAGCGAGACTAGATGACTCTCTAATCCAAACGACTTTACAAGAGAGATTTTTGATAAATAATTTAAGAGGAATTATAAAAAAAAATTTAATTAAATAATTGAATTGAAGTTATGAAACTAATTACAAGACTTTTCTATTTATAATAGAGTAAAACTACTTCCCTAAATTAACTTAAAAAGAGAAATTAAATCACAATTAGAATAGAAACAAAAGACTAATATATTGTTCCTTAATTAACTCGAATTAAAATAAAAAATAAAATTATAGAATCTTATAATAACTAAATTAACGTCCTACATCACTTATATATTAAGCGCTTCACATTAGAGTGTTCAACTCTTATTCAATCTATTTGTAATAGAAAAACTTTTGATTGCTAAAAAAATGAATGGACTTTAACAATGACTTGATTAATATCATCAAATAAAAGAGGAGTTTTAGTCATGAATGAAGCTATGGGCATCCTTTCATTATCTTTATAGAACTCTACTTAAAATAAAATTACAGTTAATAACAAATAAGAATCAAACATACATAGATTTTTTTTTTCCAACAATTTATTTGCATTTGTAACTAATCCTTTTTTTTTTAAAAAAAAAATTTCTACATGTTACTTCTTATTTAACTAAAATAAATTGTACAAATTTAGAATAATCTATTATTCCTTTCGTATTTCCTATTGATTAAATATTTTTGTACTCAAGATTGTTTCAAATTATGATTTAAATTATATGATTATATGTAATTTAAGCTAATGATTAACATTAAAAAGTTCATCACCCAAAAAACTTTTTAATTTGTGTGTAGAGTAATAATAAGAATACAAAAGAAATGAAACATAGCACAATACTACTTTAAGTTTTAACAATAAAAAATTAAATGAAAAATTACAAGTGTATTTGAAATTAAAAAAAGATATTTTCGGACATAAAATAAATATAATTGAAAAAGAGTTTCATGAGGAGATTAGAGGGGTGTCGATAGTCCAACTCTTGAATCATTTTTTCTTATATCATATGATACCTAAACACTTCTTGCAATGAAATCAGGAGGTAAAGCGTTGAAGCCATATAAAATATTACCTGAACAATTAAATTCTAATAAGTTAAGAACGTGTACAATTTTGTTAGTGGTTTTATGGTCATTTTCAGAGTTTATAAGGAGCGAAAACTAATACCTAAGGGAGTTATGAATGATTAGAAGGACCACATGAGAAAAGTTGTAAATGTTTCATGTGCTAATTAATGGTGGCTCTATTGGAAGAAGTGATTAATATTCCGTCCATTGAAAATGGAATGTCACCAAATGGCCTATCTACCTATACACATCCAGAGTGCCCACAAGTTGAAAACCAAATTATAATATAAGATTACTGTTCTTTCTTTATCAAATAAATAAAGGAGATAATTAATGAAAATTGTGATGTCTTCGAAAAGATGCATCAATTCTTTTCAACACAGTGGGCACATTAAATTCCAATAATCACGCTTCTAAGGCTCTACCATATTTGGTGAAAAAGCCAATTTTTAATTTACTGGAATGTGCACAACCAAAAAATAAAAACAAATAAAGCAATACACTGGACAGCATTTTGTTGCAATTAATTGTTTTTCAGAAGAATTTCGTATTTGCGAGAGCGATATAGTGGACTGTCGTTGAAGTATCATTGTCGTCAACGAAAGTATATGTCCCAATACAATATGGCAGCAAGATTCGGTCATCGCAGGGAATTATTAGAGTTATGTCCCATATGCTAACTCATTCATGCGAAGCATTTTGTTCAAATTGAATAAATTTTGTCGTTGGAATTTTGAAATATTCTAGTTGAAGCACATCACTCAGCACCCACTCATGTGTATAACCAATCAAACTCTTAACAATAGAAAAATAAAGCCATTTTACACTTCCTCGAATCAGTTGGTGCTGTGGGTTCTGGAAATCTTTCTTCTTTTTCTTTCATATATATATATATATATATGTATGTATACACATGTGGTTAACTCCTGTGGGAAAGTCTGCACCGAAGAGTCAAACTGCCAAACCATGTTATTTGGAGAAAGTACTTCATCTGAGCTTAGCTCGTGCTTTAAAACTCATCCAAATCTCCTACGTTACTCATACTAAAGTGTCTAGTGTCTAGTTTAGATTAAAATTAGGATAAGGAAGTAAGCAAGCAACAACATCAATGATGGGAAACAAACAAAAGGTGTATGGTATGGCTCAGCCTGTGCCTCTCCAACAAAATGAGTTGATTGTGTGTCAGGTTAAGAAGTAAGTAAAATATATCGAATTTATTTTATTTATTTAAATAAATATTTTACAATAATTAAGGGTATTTATGACATTTCTCTTAGTTGTATTTTTTCTCCATACTTTGCAATTTCTTATTAAATTAATTTAATCATTATGGGTATATAAGAAATTAATATTAGGGATAGAATACTCATATTCTTTATTTTTATTACTTATGAGTCATGTGAGATAAAAGTTTAGTGCACGGTTATAAAACTAGTACTGTTATAATTAAAAGGAGTTTGGATCTATTTTAAAACATAAGAGAGATTTCACTTAATTCTTTTAAACAATAGGAGAATAATCCTCATTTTTCCTTAATTTAGTAATAAAAAAATTAAATTTTTACCGGCACTCATGACAAAATAGTAAAATGATAAATAAAATTATCACAAAACTAACTTCAGGAGAGTTTGGATGGATTTTTTAAACATGGGAGGGAGTTTGATTTCTTTCTCCAAACAAGACTTGTTTTCCCTTATTTTTGCGTAGTATGTTTCTTGTTTGATTAAGCACAGTTCACTCTACGTTAAAAATAAGTGCATTTTATTCCACTCAACTTTTTGAATATTGTTGACACTTCATGTTTTACAGTAGTGTAGATAATAAATTATAAATTACAATAGTATACATAACATAATATAAGTTAGAAGATAAGAATAAAAAAATATATTGCAGGGTGTATAACGACAAATGTTAATAAAATTTAAGTTTTTTTAACAAAGAGTAATATCCAATAAGAGATCATTTAGACACTATTTTATTAAAATAAATGATAAATTAAAAGATAAAAAATATATATTTTAATATAGTATAAAATAAAATATACATTCGAGTTTAAATTTATTTATTTATTTATTTTATTAGATAATGACTTTTATATATATACATAAATTTTTTTTAGCTCTTTATATCTTATACACTCAGAAATAGAGATGGTAATCAGGGCGTCCCGATTGAGATTAACCAAATTCAGTCCTTACCACTTGTCTAATCAGAACAAAAAATTATATTGAATCCGGTAACCTTATTTTAATTAGGAGAAAATAAAATAAAAAAGTACTGAACCTCTGCCGATCAAAAGGCCGGTGTTGTCTCAATTGTTCTGCTTGTCCTCAACGCAATTGTTTTTTCGGCCTAAGTGTTATTTTAATTAAAATAAATTAATAAATTACAAAATATAAACTAGAATTTGATAACGATTGGGCTGTTGGAATATAGAAGCAAGCATTGTGGCTTGGCCTATTGCCACATTTTGAATAAATTTTATTTTTACATTTTAATTAATTTAAAAATAAAATTAGTACAGTCTTGATCATCCTGACCCGACAGGAGTCCGGATCATTCTTAGACTTTCTAATCAAGACGAAATTTAGTATCAAATTCTTATTAAATTTTAATCGTTTTCCTATGGAGAAAGAGAATGGAGGGTTTGCGTAACAAGTGACGACAACATTAGGATTAGGGACAGGCGACAGGGCTTACCGACAGGCCCCACACACATTTTTCGGCTTTTACGTCCCGGTGGAAGTGATGATACAACGTTATCTCCTACGACCGTCGGTCGTTCATTTCTTGTTTGATTCAGATAATGATGTATTCAATCGACCTCACCATACGACTTAATCGTATTCATAACATAACAATTTTATTATTTATAGGATTGATTTATTAGATATCCTTGTTTTTTTTTTCTTTTTTTTTTTGGTTCTTTGTTTTCCTTTCAGAAAGAAATTGATCTTGTTAGGTACGTGGGGCCAAACAATCAGGCCAAAGGTAACATCCAGGAAATTGATGGATTGCAAAATTTCTATAATAATGACAATTTTCATATAATTTGAAAGAGTTTGCGTTGGGATGTTAAAGCAAATTTGATGAAGAAGAATAAGGCATTTGAAAATTGATTTTTTTTTTTTTTCACTGGATGCGTGGTGCACTACAAAGTCAAAAACCCTAACTTTAGTGGTTGGCCTTTAAGGTTTTAGAATTATTGTTTATAATAATTAAAACATTATAACAAGAAAGTGAAATTGAATTCGCTATGATTGGAAAAAGGGCGGAGCTTTTAACACTTCTCTAAACTCTACTATTTATATCACTCTCTTTTTTTTATTTTTTATTTTTGAAATATCCTCAGCTTAGTTATAAATTACAAATTTATTTATTAAAATTAATCATCTCCCTATAAATTTTATCAAAAATATTTTTTAAATTACATACAAATCTTAAAATATTAAATTTATCTTAAACTTTTTTTTTCTTATTATATAATTCCTATCTTCATAATTCTAAACTCTTATAATATTTTTTTTAAAAAAATCAATTAAAATTTAAAGTTAAATTATGAAATGAGGTGGGTAATTTCACAAGAAGAAATGAATTAATTTGTGTTAAGTTATATAAGTAGTTTTATTTTTATTTTTTAAAACATAAAAAGAGTTTTAAAATAAATTTTGAGGGATGTCAAAAAGACCTACCATTAGAAAATGCAATCATGAATCGAAGTATGTAGTCAGCTTACCCAGAGTGCATGACGGGCCTTTGATTGACGGGCTTTTGATTGTGGCTATCACAACAGAAAAGCCCGTGTATTAACTATAACCACCAAACTCCAAACATGTTGATATCGGCTCAATTCTAAAGTTGTGTTAATGACTTGGTTTGATTGATTGAGAAATGAGAACAGGTAAAGCTTACAAGCAGCAGATGCATCACTCATATCTCACCGTGGTCTGGTCTGTGCAAGTAAAATTATTTAATTAATAATAAATCAGGAACAAAGAGGGCAAAGCACTAACCCATTCTCATTACAATCGGGACACCTCAGCGCAGCAGTCTTGCCTTGCAGCTGCGTGTTGATGACCAATTTACAGCTGCCATTGCAGCGAAAACAGGGGAAGAACCTGACATCAGCACAGCCGTGACACGCACCCTTGAGCTTCCTGATGGGTACGCCTTCAATCAACTCGCCAAACCAACCCTCTTCCACAATTCTCGAAACCTCTTCGGCCCCACCGACGTACCTCCCTTTAACAAACACCCTGGGTAGTGGTATGGGTTGCACACGACTCTCTGCTTCTTCTTCTCCGTCGTCTTTATTATTATTATTATTCCTGCTCCTCCTCCCCCTCCTCATCATCATCATCAATTCCCTCAACTCTTCCTTGAACCCACGATCCATTGATACATCTCTCTCGCTAACCGCCACTCCGAAATTTTCCATTACTGATTTCACCGCTTTGCATGCTTCGTATGTCTGCCGTATCCCTCTCAATGTCGTCGTGTATATCACCACTTTGTTTTCTCCTTCTGGCGGGCATATTCTTTCAAATCTTTCCAATGCGCTCTTGATGACTGCGCTGTTAGCATTTGAGCTTTCTTTGCCTTCACCTTTCACTTTCCGCAGGCTATTGCTGTCGCTCTCCACCAAACCGTACATCAGATCCCAGGAGTTTATGACCTCTTCCCTAGCCGGCTCGCCCGGGAATATGGATCCGAGGGTGAACCTTTGTGGCGGGGTCGGCGGGGTCGTTGCCGGTGGGTCCACATTCAAGAGGCCATAAGTGGTGGAAGTCAGCGACACTATGTGCTGACTCAGCGCCGAGCTACCCAGTTGACTCAGCTCGTCTTCTTGGTTTAGCAAATTTGATGACACGCAGCCCATTTTCTTTCTCCGATCTGGCTTTGAAATTGTTTTACTGAGAGGGAAAGAGAGAGAGATATCGGATCACAGATTCAAGAAGGCGTTGTCCTTGTGCATGCCGCTCCACCCTGCAGGCCAGGCAGGAGAGTTTAAGTTTAAGACTGACTCTACAAACTTCACAGAAATTCCATTAATAATAATTAATTTAAGTGTCATTATTACATTGTCAGATTTGGGTTCATTCAATTTTCAAAACTTTGATGACCACTGTCACGCGAGCTTGAGGCTTGGGCGCTAAAGTTTTTAATTCAAATTGAATGCGGCGCTAACGTGGAGCCTCGAAGTGCGTTTGCTTTTCGGGGTTTTGATAACATTACCTCCCTGCTCCTGGGCCCCGATTGAAGGCCTCATTCGGCCCAGTGGTGGTGAACCTGATCCGCTCAATGGTCAGCCAGCCCAATGATTTTTTGTGTCCGTGCATCAGTCAAATTTTCCGGTCCAAGTGATGAGCCAGCTTGAAAATTCAAAATTGGTCACCGTGGTTCGGTCTTCGGTGCAGGACTAGTAAATAACATTTGCGTTATTTATTATTACCATCATTAGGAAGATATTAGATTAATTTGCTGCCTGCCTTTGTTTATATTGAAGAACGAACGAAGACAAGAATCATAAAATCATTATTGTAAAGTAGAGCAGACAATCAGAACCCCCAGTTTGACCGGCTACCGGGAAATGAAGCCAACTCTTTCATTTACAGCTACGCAGAACAGAAGCAAGAAACAGGATTCCTCTTCAAAGCAACTAGACAATAAGTTCGGTTTTGGTCTTCGAGGACCCTGCCATTCGATAATATAAAATATAAAATACATAGATGAATTAATCTCACATCTCTTTTCTGTCTTGTCCTCAAGCTGCTGCTCAAGACACGTGATGCTAATGGGTTTGGTCAGTTGATTATTACAGAGTAAAGTAAAAGCATGCTCAATCAAACAAAAGGCTCCTAGCTAATAGCTATCCTCAACAAACTTTCTTTGGATTCTTTCCCACATTAAAAACTCCGGTCTCTCATCTCATATACTGTGATAATTTCTTGTACAAATTACGAAGTTATGGCAGTGTCACTCTGACACCTCCACTAGTTGTTTATTTTTTTTTTCACACCCCAATGCCACTAGCAAGTTAACATCCATATGCTCTTAAATTTGCAGATATATTGGAGCTCGTACCATGTAGATTCTTTACTTTTACAAATGGACATTACTAACCCTCCTCTCTTTCTCTCTTTTATTCTTCACACTCACAGTCATAATGGTGAAGAAATCAAATTAAGACACCATCGCCATGCTTGAAAGCTAAAAGCTTTCAGGCTTCAGTTTTGTTGTATTCAATTAATAGTGTCATAGCTTCCTTGCAACTCTTCATGGGAAAGAAGAGTGGTACCTCGTGGTTCACAATAGTGAAAAGGGCATTTAGGTCCCCTTCTAAAAATGATAATGAGAAAAGAAGCAGCAGAAGGAGAGAGGATGAATTTGAGCTGGAAGAGGAAGAAAAGGTCCATAACACTAACATTACACTGCATTCACACTGTCAATTTTCTACATTGAGTAAAAATTTTCAGGTGTTGCGTATGTTTTCTTGAGTTTGTGCAGAAAAGAGAGAAAAGGAGGCCGCTTTTTCGAAAGACTCATTGTACTGATGATGCACTATTACAACGATGTGAAGCTAAAATAGCAGCAATTAGTAGTACCAGTACTCGTACAACAAAACCGGTGAACCCTATTTTAGCTTCTGAGCACGGGCACGCATATGCAGTGGCTGCGGCTACTGCGGCAGCAGCAGTGGAGATTGTTAGTCTCACTAGGCCAGCTTCCAGTTATTATGTTAGGGAACACTACGCTGCTACAGTTATTCAAACATCTTTTAGAGGCTATTTAGTAAGTAATAATTATATATATATATATATATATATATATATTGGTGTCACCGATAAAAAAAAATATATATATATATATATATATATATAATACATTAAATAAAAAAATATATAATTTTTAATGTAATATTATTTTTTTTGCATTTTCCTCTGTTAGAGTGAGATACTACACGTAAGAAAGACTCTCTATCTAACCATGTATATCGCATTATCGGTTTAACACATACATATGCACGTCATTTATATACACATCCATGGTATATATGTATGTATTTAAACATAATGATCGGGTTCTTAAATCATAATTACTTTGATTATTGAAGGCAAGGAGAGCCTTACGTGCACTCAAAGGGCTAGTCAAGCTTCAGGCTTTAGTGAGAGGACAAAATGTTCGACGTCAAGCCAAGTTAACTCTAAAACGCGTACAAGCTTTGGTTCGAGTTCAAGATAAGGTCCGCGATCAACGAGCAAGGTTCTCACATGAGGGGGGCAGAAGGTCTTTGCTTGCTGAAACCAACGATTTATGGGAGTCTAAAAACCCTCATGACATTAAGCATAGAAAGTCAATGGTAAGTTATTTGTGTTCCTCATCGATGATAATTTTTTGTTTATAAACTGAATTCATATATTAATTGGAGAAATTTTAAAATACGTGAGATATATAAAACTGCTAATTATATATTGATTTCAAAATAAATAAAAATATGTTATAATATTATTTATTTATTGTACTTAAAAGGTATTTTAGAATTTTTGTAGCTCCTCCTTATTCTAATCAATTAATCAGGACGTTTATTCTAACAGTCCAGTAATAACAATGCAAGTGGCACCATTATCATAGATGATTGGGATGACCGTCCGTATACAAGCCGGGGGATTAAGGAAGCTGCTATGAAACGCGAGAAGACACTAGCTTCTGCTTTCTCAAACCAGGTTAGTCTCCTTCATTAAGGAGAAAGTGTTCAACTCTGTTTTGGTTTGCGAAACTAAACAATATATGTCTTATTAATATGCTTCTGTTAGCACTATCTTAATCCCTATCAAGGTATGGAGGTCTGGCAGGAATCCATCAGCTGGTGATGAAAGGGAACTAGGTGAGAGAACAAAATGGCTTGATCGATGGATGGCCACTAAGCAATGGGAAAATAGTGCTAGTAGGGCTTCAACTGATAGAAAATACCACATTATGAAGACCGTGGAAACCGATACATCCAGGCCAAAATATCAAAACCAAAAGCAACCAGCTGGGCCGCCAGTCTCCTTTGGCATTGCCTCTCCACGTCACAGGGCACGACCAAATCTCTCTTTCCACCAAGCCCCAGCTCTCACTCCATCACCATGCAAAACCATGCCAATTCAAGTCCGATCAGCTAGCCCTCGATGCTTTCTGAAGGAAGAAACAAGTTTTTCGCCTACACAAACCCCTACATTCAATGTGGTTGCCGCTGCAATTTCTATAATGCCTAATTACATGGCTGCCACTGAGTCTGCCAAAGCTAAGGCTCGTTCACAGAGTGCACCGACGCAGAGGGCATCAACGTCAATGCCGCCAAGAGAGCGAAGCGGGTCAGTGAAGAAACGCCTTTCTTATCCAGCTCCTGAGCCACATTGTTGCCAGAACTCGAGGAGCAGCAGCTTCAAGAGTGTCCCGGCTGGTTGTGGTGGCTATAGTTCTGGAATGGAGCAACTATCAAATTACTCTTCCTGCTATACAGAGAGTTATGTTGGTGAAATTTCCCCATGCCCCTCGGGATCAAGATTTTCTCTCAATCTCTGGGAGTAAATTAGTTACTCGTTTGCTTTCCCAGCATCTTATTCCTCGCATGCGGCTAAGATCAAGTTTCACCAATTTCATATTTACCTTTTCCGAATCTCAGTAACGGATGAATTTGTACATGCTTGGTGGTATGATAATTTAGTATGCCTAATTAGTTGTACTATTTCTACTAATTAGAAATTGGAAACCACAAAACATATTAATTATATATAAAATCATTAGTCATGGAACTAGGCAGTAACACCAAACTAAAACAGTTGCCGGAATTTCTAATTAGATTGTTGTTAGCTAATGTTCAACTGATCAAATCCAACTTTTTTACAGCCAACATTTGCCATTCCACTGATAGATACACAAAACATAATGGGCTTAAAGCCAAGTTATTGCAGTATGCACCACGTACGTACGCACTAGCCTTTTTAGCTGCTGGTAGTGGTGCTAGTGCTACAGCCGTGAGGAGATGTAGCATTCGAATCTGATTTAGCACTGCTTGCACTACCAAGGCACAATACTTCAGCCAATGGTCCACCAGGTGGTGAACCCATTCCTGAAACATGGTTCATCCAGTGGGGTCTCAAAGTCCCAGCATTTTCCCTTTCTGATCCTATGGTTCCAAGACTGGCCATAAATGCATTTCTGTTTCTCTCAATAGTTTTGCTTCCACCAGACATTGACAATGTAAGCGAAGAGTGTGGCAGCTTCTCATTTGGGGAAACAAAGCAATTGCTGGTGCTGCCAATTCGGTCCTCATCGGCCATATTTTCCCCTCCGTGTCCAATTGACCAAGCATCGATGAAGTGCCTAGTCTCCTGTGTTTGCTGTGCATGGTGGGAAACCATTTTGGGGCTAAGTAGCAAACAGTATTGGTCCTGTAGCCGCTGAGCTTGAAATGCAAGATCATCACCACTCAAATTATTTGAGTTGATGAGATGTTCTCTATGATGATGATGACCATATTTGCTGGTGCTTTGGAGCCATTCTTGGTTGGAATTACTGGCAACAGGCATTGTCTCCCCTTTCGTGAACCATTCCAAGCCCCTTCACGGGTAAGCCAGAAATTACAAGCTAGAGTTATATCATACATAATAAAGTACAAAAGACAAACCAAAAGGCCCACCCAGTCCCACACCATAGCTTTTATCAGAGACACACCACTCCCCAGATGAGAACAAGGATAGAATTGTTAAAAAAAATTGAGATTCAATTATAACATTAAAATATGATTAACTGGGCCATAGAAGTCAAAACAAAACACAAAAACACCATTGATTGAAATCCCTACTAACCTTGGTGGTGGTGGTGGTGGTTGTTGTTGTTGTTGTTCACTTGATGCAATAGAAGAGGCCATGTACTTTGGATAAGACTTGTTGAGGGTACTGTTGTTGACACTTTGATGAATGTTGCTGTTGTGGCCTCGGTGGGCTGGTAATTCCACAGGCTTTCTTGAACGGGGACGGCTCTTGTGCGAGTGGCGCTCACAATATTTCTGACCTGGAGCCACATCTCTAGAGCACCTCCATTTCTTTCCATCTGTTCTTCTACACCTCCATGGCTCTGGATCGGAGCTGTTATTATTGCTCAACAATCTTAATTCCATTGAACCTGGCACCACTATATTAAACAAATTAACTAATGATTCAATACAACTCTCTCATGCATATATGATAAAAGCGAGAAATCTTAAACATAATAAAAATTGATAAAAAAAAATAACTGGAAAGAATAAGGAAAAGAGATTAGTACTATCTGGTTGACAGGAAGGAAGAACCCTCGAAGTTGAAGAGCTTTTGGTTATGGGTAAGAGAAGTTCATGAGGTATGGGAGCAGAAGCCCTCATGTACTTGTATATCAATGTCTGTCTCTCCAGTTCTTGCAACTGAGCAGCAGTAAAAGGTAATCTCACGTTCACAGATGCTGCTGCTGCTGCTGCCATTTCTCCTACAGTAGTTACACACCATACATAGTTTATATCACGTATATATATTATTGCAAAGTTATATTATTCTTTTTCTTTTCTCTCTCTTGTTTTTTTTTTCTTAATTAAAAGAAAAAACCAATAAGTTGTATTAATTTAAAACGACCAAGGATTTCTTTTCCGATTCTTTAGGCTTTAATTAGTACTAATAAAACCAAAAAAAAAAAAAAAAAGAAAAAGAAAGGAATGGGCACTTAATTAACATGGTTTAAGAAAAAAAAAGAGTACTTTAAGTAATATTACCTGAGGCTGAGGAATTAAAGTGAGAGAAAGAATCAGTAATAGAAGAAGGGCTTAAAGACTTCGAGGCCAGTACTGCTCCTGCACTGTTGGTACCAGATCCAGAAGCAGCACCGACAACATCGTATATATCGCTCATACAAGCAACCTGATTGCTTGTGTTGCAAAACATGGACCCACCAAAACCACCACCACCACCAGCAGCAGCAGCAGTAGATAATTTCTCACAAGAAGTTGAAGAAGAAGATGATAATAAGTGAGGAGATTCATGATTATTATTATTATTATTAATATAATAATTACGCGGCTGAGGCACCCCCATCATTCTGTTATTAGCAGCACTACTACTACTACTTTTACTACTGGTAGTACATAAACATGCTGAGCTTTCTTGCATCCTCAAACCCGACCCTCCGAAATTACTCGCTGCTCCTTTCCTTTTCCCCCCCACTAACTAACTTCTCGTACCCATGAAATTAAAATTCGTCTTCGAAAAGAAACTTCAACACCACACTCTCTTTATTTTTCTTTGTGGAGATAAAAGTGGGTTTGGTTAGCGGTGCCGCCATTTTTGAGCCATGCGTTTTGCTTTTGCTTCCTTAGCTTCCAACATTCGCACCTCTTATGGAATAAAGACAAAAATTTACATCCCCCTCCCTTTCTCTCGCTCACACGCAGACACACATCTAACGTTTTTCTTTCTCACGTTAAGTAAGTGTAAGTTGATGATCTTTGTTATTGCATGAAGTTTGTGCGTAACCGCTTCATTTGATTTTGACTACCTGGGATCAAAATTAAAATGAACGCTCATTGGCTCCGGCAAACTTAACTAAAAGTTTCGATTTAGTAAGTTGGACTCCATTGACTAACGGTCCCCGTCAAGATATGTCACTTTCTGTCAAGCACGCCGTTAAGCGTGGCTTGCATCGAAGATCGGGAGTTTGGGCCCACTGGGGTTTCGTGTTTTGCTGTGGGAGGGGGACCAAAATGCAAAATTTCGAATGCGATGCGCTAACTAATTCCGGTTGGGCTCCCTCCTGATAATTTATTATTGGTTGGATTGGCCCACGGAATTGGGAATTTGATGAAACTTTTTCTAATGAAAACCAAAGTTTTGAAGCTCACGTTCCTGTTAATACTATGTGTGATGATGATATTATGACATTATGTGCTGATGGTACCATTGAAAGGAAGGCTATGGCTATGGCTATGGGCTATGGAATTGTTATAACAGGCTGGTTTAAGCAACCTATAACCTGAGCCTAGTTGAAGCTATATTGGGGTTAGATAATAACAGTAGTTGTTGCTTGTGGCTGGCTGGCTGAATAAGATGAGAGTGCAGTGAGAGTGATGTGTCATCACGAACCCCAAGGCCGAGCCGACCCAAAGCTTTAATGCTTTTATCTTTACTTGTGTGTGTGAGTGAGTATTGATTCTCTGACCACAAGCATGCACTTCATATCCATTTGAGACTATTTCTCTCTCTTCCTCCTTTTTTTTCTGTTTTTTTTTTAAGTTTTATTTCACAGATATACCATTTGAAAGTTTATGTACCATTGGCATTGAATAAATAGTATATGCTCTACTAGACTGATATTATTGAAAGTCTTTTAAGTAATAAGAGTTCTTGTTGTTTGCCTATGCAAATGCAATGACCCTCAAGATCGATCTGTGCTGTGCACTTTGTACCATTTCTATCAATTCATTACTTCGGTTTTTTTTTTCCCACTTTTTGAATAAAGGTATAAATTCATTTATCTATTTTGCATCTAATGCCCTTTGAAGAATAGATATAGATAGATTATGCATAAAAAGATACTTTCTTTTGCGTTGTAGATGGATTCCACTTACGAGGTACAAGAGTGAATTGTGAGGCTAGGATAACATTGTAGGGCTCCGGAGTTGGAGAAATATACAAACTCTAACAGCATATTTGGTTGGAAGATATATAAAGGAAGAAGAAGAGAGTAAAAAAAAAAAAATCATATTTTACTAAATAATAAAAATGAAATTAATTTTTTTAAAAATTTATTTATTTTTACATTCTTTTATTTTTATTGCTGTGTTCTCATACTATTTCTTTTAACTAAACATAGTCTAATAATACAATTAATCTGTTTGGCATACAAATATAAAAATCGTGAACTGAAATACAATGATGCTGTTGACTTGATAACAAATTAGAAGAGGAATTAATAACGGAACAGAGATCAAGAGATAATATATATATTGATAAGTAGGGCTTGGTTAGGTGGTTCCCCTATCCCCTCAAATATGAGTGACAGGATTCCATTCCATTCCATTCCTCGGCAGGTGCAATGTGAGTTGATTTCAGTTTCACCATTGTATATTATGAATTATGATCAAAGTAGACTTCTCCCTCTTTGGAGAAGAATTCTTTTCTTGCGCAAATCAGGACTACTTCCGACAATTACAATTAGTATTGTATTTTGCAATTTGGTTTCTTTAAGTTGTACATGCCTTCCAGCTCCAGGGTGTAATGGCTTCAAAGTAACATGACTAATCACCACCTGTCGTCTGTTTCAAATTAGAGAAAGTTTTTGGCATTTTCAGAGCATTATTTTTTTATTCATTTACTGTTTATGTTTATGATGTGTGTACACATCACATATCATTATAATATATATATATATAATAAAAAAGTGCAATGCCTCGTAAACATCCAAGAATTTTCCTTCAAAATATGTTAGTTTCATTGGATTCAATTATTTTCAGTGCTTTTTATACTTTCCAAAAAGTTCTTAATTAAATCGAATGCGGATCATTAATTACCAAAGGCTGATCACTGATGGATTTTCTCTTCCGCAAAATTAATAGTGAAATAAAATTAATGCAGCCTTAAGTGATCATTTGATCAAATAGATTATTAATATTTCTGGACTGATCCCCAATAATCTGGACGTCTGGACCCATTAGAGTCAAAGAATTATTATTTAATCCACCATTTTTCATACCTTCAAGCTTCTCACGAGTACGCATATGGTTGATAAACTTCTATTTTATGATGCACAGTTTACCTGTAAGTCATAACATTGTAGTCTGGATCAAATTGCCGCAACGAACAGCCTTGGATTATCATTTGATGTTAACTTATAAGAATTCGTAGTTTAAAGCTTCATTTTCATAATTGTTTAATGAGACGTGCTAAATAGCCAGCATGATGAAAGAAGGACAATAGAAACGGCAATTGGTGCTGCCGTTTCAGCGTCCTTCTCACACTTCATTTTAACCCACAAAAACTTCAAAAAAAGAATAAAAAATGGCCGGCATAAACTTAAAAATAATGAATAAAATGGCACGCATAAACTTTAAAAAAGATCAACAGTTTTGCGTAAGAAGAAAGCAAAATCTGCATTTGCTCAGCCCAGCAGACCAGCATTAGTGCACTACTCCCGCTCTGCATTTGCGATAACAGAGAGAAAAATAAGAAAAGCGGCCACAATGAAGAAGCGGATATGAAACAAAACCAGCGGCCTGCTCGTAAATCGCGATGTGATTCCAAAAGATAAATGGGACCCTTGCCGATTACGGGTGGAGAAAAGATGTTGGTGGCTCTGTGATGCGTTGGCACCGTGGTGGCTTCTCTTTTATAACCATGTTGACGGTGGCTCCGTTATGAGAAATCTCCAGCGCGGTTAGAGGAGATGAGGACAGTGGTGGCGGAGTTAGAGAGAGATAAAATAATGTTGTGATATGCGTAGATTTCCAAAATTACGTGTGAGAAGAACGCTTAAACGGTAGCAACAATTATCATTTACGTCGTCCTTCTTCCTTCATTTGGACCCATTAGCATTTTTCTTGTTTAATTGACTGACTATAAATTTGTCAAACCAAATAGCTGACTCCATTATAAATGCTTGTTCTGACATCGACATACTTTGATCAATGTATGTCTAAAACCGTGAGCCTAGAACAGGACTTGTAGATATGAGTACAGTTGCATAATAAATAGGTGAAATTCTTTTGTAACTAATATATCATGGCCATGCTTACGTGGGTATAGTTTTAAAAGTAGTGATTTTAAAATAAAGCGTGAGTTACAATCATAAGTATAAAATAATAAATAATATATTATAATTTTATTGGTATGAACATAAAAAAATATTTTATCGTAAAGTGATTTTAATATAATTTCTTTTTATAAAAGTTAAAAAGTGATTTTTTTAAATTAAATTTACTTTGAGCTGTCCTTTTCTTTTTTTTTTTTTACCCTAGCAAGAAATGATCCACTCAGCAAATCAATTCACTCATTTTCTGCTCCTGGTTGTTGTCCATAAATCAAAATTTAAAATAAAGGCTGAGCCAAGGTTTGGAGAATTACCAATGCCTCAATCTAAAATCTTATTATGGGGGATAGAAAAAGCAAAGCATTGCAGATAAATTTTTTCCCCGTTTGGTTGGAAAGAAATGATGTGGGAAAAGTATGACATAACTCCCAACTCAAAAAACACGATCATTGCATAAATATGAGCTAGAGTGAGAAAGAGTCAGTCCATTGAGCTGAGAGAATTAACAACAGTATTCTTGCTCTTCTTGGAGAGCTACGTGTCCTCTTGGAGGTCGCGGATGCCGTAATTTTGGCCCAAATGATCTGACCCTCAACAACAGTATCCCGGTCAAGACCTACTCATCTGAAAAAGTCAAGGTGTTAATTATTCGCACCAAAAAAAAAAAAAAAAAGTTAATTAAGCATGTGCATGTGCCTTCATAGTTGAAAAGATGAACCTTTCAATGGATCTAAGAATGAATTTTGTGATCAGATATCCAAAGCATCACTTTCTGATTGCAAAGCTTAAATTAAATTATATCAAGCTCATATACAAGTAACAAAAATATTTGTTCGTGCTTCATTCTTATAAGTTACAACCTTCAAAGTAGAAGAAATTTTGACTATATTTGCAGAGGCAAATCAACAAGGCAATCAGAAGAAAAGATTACAGATTGACAAATCAAGACACAGAATAAGCATACATAACATAGAGCTAATGATAACTTTTAACTCGTAATAAGATTAATATTGGATCGAATGGGGCATCTTTGTTTCAGTAAAATCCTGAGCTGAGCGTTTTGACACTCCAGCTTTGTACCCCAATGCCTACTTCTTGATCCGGTTGCTCGAACTACTCTTGGGAATTCAACAAACCCTTTAATCCCTCTCTTTATGTGAGGATTCTCAGGTTCCGATGGCGCTCTCCTTTGAATTGCGATTGATGTAGTGTCATTGCATGCACTTGAAACCACCCTTGTCGATTCTCTTGAATCAATCTCATTACTGCAGGCACCAATATAAGATTTCTCACTACTCAATGCCAACCTGGCAAATTTTCCTGAAAGGCTTTGAGAAGCTGTTAAAAACCCTGCAAGATTATCCTCCTGATTCCTCTGTAACTGTTCTGTCCTGGCACTTGAAGTATCAATTTGAGTCCTTTTAGATTCTTCCAATTCTTTTAACTTTTCTTCAAAGAGAATCTTGGCCTCGGTGAGCTTCATTTGAACTCTTTCTTCTCGTAACACTTGAGCCATTCGCAGCATCTTTCTTTCTTCTTCCATTTCTCGCTTTATCCGATCAATTTTTTCTCTATCAGAGGAAACCTCTCTACCAAGCTGTTCACAAAGTCTCTCCATTGTTTCTCTTCCTCTTCTCTCCTCAGCCAGATCTCTAGCGAGTCTCTTATTCATTGACTCGGCCCTTTTACGTGCTTTGCGTTCATAATCAAGCTCAGCTTTCAGTTCAATGATCTGGGCTTGAGCGATATCTAGCTCGGTCTCCATCATTGGCCTGAAGAAAGTTAGATCCCAGAAAGAAGCTGCGATCTTACGAGCTGAGACTGCAGGAAGATGTAACTGACGAATGTGCTCGTTATTGCTTTGGCATTGATGATGATCATGATGATTTTGATGATGCTTCTGTGAATTATAAAATGGATTCTCATAAAGTTTCCAGCTCGAGCAAGTGGTGGGGGTGATGGGTTCTTGAGAACTAATGGTATCAATTTTAGAACTATTTTCAGGGCTAGTGATCATCATCATCACCACCTCCTACATATCTTCTTCTTCTATTACTACTACTTTTGTATATGAGCTTTTTCTTTGTATAGCTTTAGGCTTGCTTTCTTTTTCTTTTCCCTATCAAGAAAGCAATTGGGGTAGGCCCATATCTCCTGGAACTCGCTTTGAAGATGTGGATTGTAAAGAAAGATACATCACATGCACCTCATCTTCTACTTAATCAAATCCACCATATCGTGGAGGTGCATTTCATTTCTAAATCTTTCACTTATGATCGATCTACGTCTTTCTATATTTACCGTTTATTAATAAATTTCTTGCCTTTTTCATGCAGCCCTCAACCGGCCAATCTCGTTGAGTGACAAACAAGTAGTGGGCTAGTGGCTCAATATTTGTGGAGGAGGCCCCAAGTTGCTGGCCCGTTTGACCCTCTTTGTACAGGCTATGGAGTAATGAGTGCCGGTTAATGCATTAACTGGTGAAAAATTCTTGTGGGACCGTCCACTAGTTTTATATCACGTGCGAGAGTACTGGGTTGCAAAGTGGGTCTCTAAATTTGGGATCCACTAAATTTAAACTTTAAATAGTGCTGACGCTTAATGTTTCACTCACCCCTTTCATTTATTTCAACAATTCTTATTTTTTAGTTAATCCTGCAAAAAATTTAAAAATAATTTTTCTTTCTCATTGTATCTCATATAATACGAATTTGCCCTTATTTTTATCATTTTATGCTCTTATCAAATATCTCCTCAACTCGATGCCCGCGAGATTATTTCATTCTTATTCTTATGAAGAAGAGTAAGGAAATCATCCACCAAATAATCATCCTTGCCATCACTATCTTTAATCAACGTCAACTGCATCCATAAATTCATTTATATCAATGAACCCGTCTCTCCATTTGCGTAAGCTTCTTTCACGACGTTTGCCTTTCTCTCTCCATAACGATTTTTTGTTCAGAAAAGAGTTGCTTGTAAAAGAAAAACATAGTTTGTTGTGAGTTACTCCTTAAGTAGTTGATTTTCCCTCAAATAGTCAAATTTATTGAATTAAAAACATCAACCGTGCATTTATACTAGCACTAGTTTGCAGCAACAATAGCAGAGGGTACAGAACAGTCAATCGCAGATCTCATCTCGTGAGTCAAAAGACTCAACAGTTGAAGTCACCAGACAATACCCCACGTCCGTTGCACAATCTAAATTAGCAGAAGCCACACAACAACCCTACACAACAATAACGACGCGCGGGGCCAAACACAAATCTCACAGCTTTCAGAGAAAAGCAAAGAGTTTCAACTTTGGCACACAAACCAACACATGGTAATTAGCAGAGCCAAGACATCCATGGACAATAAAATTGTTGGATTAACGTGTTATTTTGAGGTCACATTTTGAGTAGAACCTAATTAATGACAGTAAAAAATATTGAATGACTCAGAATTCTATTTCGTGAATATATCGAGACGATATATCTATATACTCAAAATTATATACTCAAAATTATGTTTAGGGGAATGAGAAATTGACTCTTAAAATGTACCTTGAAGTTATAAATTTGAAAGGAAATAAATTTATCCCCCACATAAAAAGGAGCACAAAAGCCATAAAAGCATTCATAAGAGGTGACTTTCACCCATACAAAAGTGCAGGCAATCAGAATCATAACATCTCTACTCCTTCCAACAAAATTCAATTTAAATAATGACTTTGCTTGCAGAAGTTCCTGGTTACCGACACAATAGGCAAGCAAGGTGAGTTGCATCAACATCAACTCTCAAGGCAATTTTTTGCTTCTCAAATATAGACACAATACCTAACACAACCCAACCAAACCAAAACCCCACATTTATCACCAAAACTCAGCAGCCTAAGACCAGTGAGTTATGTGGTTAAAGCACCAAGACATTAAATATACAGAAATAGGAAATTTGCCACAAAAGTTTAAATAGTTGAACCATCTAGATGGCATCTGGACTTGAAAACTTAACAATTATCCACAACCCAAAGAAACCAGTAATCAGCTAAAGCTGGATAATAAATGGCTACTGAGCCCCTATCAATTTATACCAAGAGAAGAAAATACACTCTTTTTTGTGTCTGTAAAATGTCCTAAACATCTTTGTTCAAAAACCAACTAAAACCACCATCCTAGGAGAAAGGAATATGAAAAGGAAGTAAATAAATAAATAAAAATATAAACATAAAACAAAGTTATATATTCAACAATACGGAATATAATGCAGACAAAACCATGAATCTGTAAAGATATGGCACATGTGACCTTATAAGAAAGCAGAACTATGATACTGAAACATCCAATTGAAGCAGGGATTCTACATATATATCGGTGTTCAAACAGAGTTATATTTTCATTTATCAAGATGAGCCACAATCAACAAACAAGTAAATCAATTATACAGAGTCAATCAGAGTGCTACTACACTTTAAAGTTACCATTACTTGGTACATATCCACATGATATGAAAAACTTGATATGCCACATATCTTAAAGCATACCCTCCTGTTATGAAGATTTTTTAAGAGAAATGTTGTGATTAGTCTATTCTAAATTACTTGGGGACATTAGTTAAATTGTAAGTGCTTCTTTAACAGAAACCGAATTTGCCACATGTACTTCTCAAAACTGCACACCATAGAAATCAACCCCATATATATATATATATATATATGAGAGAGAGAGAGAAAGCCCTTCTCTAGTGAGGGCATCGATGCACACTAAAATATTAAAAAAAATTATAGATTTCAATATATTAGAGAATGTGTTATTTTGTTTGTTTGTGTATTGAAATCTATATTTTTTGCCGGTTAGTGGCATACTTATTTTGTTAAAAAATGAAGATGTCCTCATTTTAGAAGACAGAACTATAGGTAACAAAACGTCTACTCCTTTTCCAAGCCCAAAATTGAAGAGAGACTATTTTCCTTAGAAAAGCAGGAGATACACAAAAATGCGTTTGTTTCTAACAAGCAACTGTTCACAATCATAATAACTGCATATACTTTATTTCTTTTTTCAAGGCTATGAAATGTCTAATTTTTCATTCGGTTACACATCATCCACATTAGATAATTTGAAATAAAAGCACGATCATCTCTAAAAAAGAAATTCAAATATCATGTATAAGTATTACATGTACTATAACATTCACAGACATACATCAAAGTTGATAAAAAAAAAAAACACCTACTAATTCCAACAGACAAAAACGACCCAATATGAGTAGGCAAGATTTCTACCTCAAGTCTCCCATTTGGCCGGTGTCAATCACAATTCAAACTCATCTTCAAGCTTCAATGCCTCAGCAGCAGCCTCCTCCTCCTCATCATCAATCACAAAGTATGGATTATGTGCCTCAGGCTTAAACTTGTAACCGGTGAACGCATAAAATGCCAGCGTGGCCAATTCTGCTGCCACCACACTTGTCCACAGATACTTGTAGGAAGTAATAGTCTCAAGTGCATAGACCACCACGCGAGTAAAGTAAATGTAGCAGATAACCACAATATAGTACTGCCTGAACAATGTGAGCTTCATCAAATTAACCGCAGCTTTGCCGTCTGTCCTGGCAGCCTCACGCAGGTTCTTGATGGACCAAACGATGGGGAACAAAACGGCACAGCAACACACAACATCCACAAGCAAGAACACTTGCTTCCACGTGATCCAATCCTGACCGTACGGGCCCGTTTCATCAATAACAACCTGCGCAATATTAGCAACGACCTGGAGTGGGATCACGATCATCAGGACTTTCTTCTCTTTATGCTGCAGATACGGCTTCAAAAAGGACCATCCGGTACCAATCAAAACAATCAACGTGAAAAGCGTGATTCCTTTCAGGAAACTGAACATGTAAAACAAGACGTCCCAGCCATGGGCGCTGCCGGTGCGTTTGATGTAAGATTTATCTTCGGCCTCGCACAACAGATTCAGCGCCTTGAGGGCCACAACAGCAAGCATGAAAAAGTGGATGCGGAAAACAGTGAGTCGTTTCTTGTAAAGGACGTGGATCCAGAGACCGGCGAGGGTGAAGTAGATTAGGGAGAAGAGGAAATAGATCCTAGGCAGAATCGTTTTGCCAGCGGAGAGGTAATCGCGATTGTTGGATCTCCCTTCAAGATTGTACATGGCGGATTTGACGTCCATGGAGACTTTGAGTTGCTGGAGACAATTGGCGAAAACGAGAGTGTATTGATCGGCGTCGTTTTGGGGATAGATGGTGTTGAATTTCGATTTGCCGTTGAGGTTGTTGAAGGTGAAGACGTGTTTGATTAGATCGGACTGGAGAGCGCACGTGATCTCTCTGTCTTCGAGTTGTTGGAGCACGTGGAGCCATGAGTCGCGAGTGCAGAGGAAGAATCCGACCTTGGAGAAGTCGAGGTCCGGGTTGGTGTTTGAGAGGATGATTTTGGAAACGTTGAGCTCCAGACGGCCACGGTGTGTGAACCCGAACTCGTCGAAAGGGATTATTGGGCGGTTATCGTTTCGAATCTCGTTGTATCGGATCTCGCCCGACGAAAGGGAAAGTAATTGGAAGACCAACACACACAAGACCAAGGATTTTGAGACACCCATTGATTTGGCGCAAACCTGGTTTCAGCTTTTCAGATCTGACGACGATGTCGATGAGATTTGTGCTGTGCGCCCCTACCTCTCGCTCTCTCTCTCTCTCTCTCCCTCCCTCTTTGCGCACTGTTTTCTGGCCTCTTCGCTATTACCAATTATCGTCAAAGCAAGCAAACGAAGATCTCAAAAATTGAAGACAAATGTCAACACTTCAACGAATGAATTTTGTATTTGTGTTGGTTTGATTTTATTAATTATCAAGAAAATTAATTTATTCAAGGACGAGGTAGAATTTAATTTTATGATATTGTGTGTGTGAGGGTTAGAAATGTGGGTCTTTTTCTTTTGCGTTATTACCAAAATGCCATGAAAAGTTGGCTCCGGCTTTGTCGGTACAGTGTGGGCATGATGGTAATTTTATTTGGCGCGAGAGGGCAAGAACCTCTTTAAAATATTCTCTAATTTTACCCATCAAACATATACATTATTACGTAAAAGGCCCTTTAAATATGAATAAATTAATTTTATTTTAATTAATTAATTTTAAAAATAATAATTAAAATATTTTTTTAATAATATAAAATTTTAAACAATTATTTTATATAATTAAAGAAAAAATATTTTTTTTATTTAAAAAATTTTAATTAGAGTAACTTTTAAAATTTTAAATATTAATATAATTATTTAAATAAATAATAAAATTTTATTTAAAGATTTTTTTTTATAATACTTTCAATTTTATTGGCGAAAGGTTCGTTTCCAACCGAGATATAGAGGCTCTTTCCTTAAAGCTATTGTCCATTGAGCGCCCGCCCAGGAGATCTATCATTACCAATATTAAGCTCGCTAGTGAATTAACGGTCCACAGTGAGGAATTTATTTAATTATAATGCTGATTCTGTCTCTTTTTGTTATGTTATGACTTATGACCCTCTTTCTTTAATCCATCAGATAGTAGGATTTCCATAAAAATTTGAGAATTGGTGCTAAATTTATATGCAACAGCTATGTTGGGAAAGCTCAATCAGTGTATCTTTCTGTGTAAAAGGATGATGGTGGAAGAAGGCAAAAGAAAGAAAGAAAGTATGATCCAACCAAAAGCAAACGGAGGGACATGTGATATTATTTTTCGTATAGATAAATTTGCTAACATCTTAAAACATTTGGCCAAATTTCTTATCTAGCTATTTTCATAAATTTATTATCAAAAAAATTAGTCACATAACCAAATTTCTTATCATAATTGTAACATACACCTAATTTGAACTAAATTACTTTTAAAACAAATTAATCAAATCCAAAACATCTAATGGGTCGCTCAAAATCGCCCGCATCTCCTACATTACCCATCACAGCCTCCATCATCAACAACAAAGCCCACGTCGATGACAACGTGAGCACGAGCTTCGACTCAAAGGTATGGCTCTCTCACCCTATCACAACAAGTTTCAATTAAATTGATGGATTATTACTGATATATGAGCAATATTAAGATATGTATAGTCATGAACAATACAAAATTTTTCTTAAGATTAATGTTTGTAAAAGATGGTAAAATAAGTATTTTTTTAAAATGCCTTTAAGATTTTTTTTAATTTTCTCAATAAATTTAGCTATTCCCTTAATTTTATATTCTTTGAACCAAAAGCACCAACTAAGATGAATTTTAGCTCTATATATTTCAATCATGAATCACTGATCATAATAAAGTCAGAAATAAATTAAAAAATAAAAAAATAAAAATTTTAATATATTATATTTTATTCTGTATTGTATTAAAATCTTTATTTTTTATTTTTTAATTTATCTCTTATTTTAATATATTCAATAATTATTAATTGAAAACTCATTTTATATATATATATATTAGAGTGATGGTTGTCATCGATGCCATCACTCATATCGGCATTAAGGCACATTACTTGCGTTCACACGGGAGATGGAATCAATCACTCTAACTATCCCAAATGTGTATTTTTTTTATTTGTTTAAATATTATTCTAATATTTATCATATTTAATTTTTAAATATGTCCTACAATGAAATGTCGCATTGGACGCCAATGATACCAACTCTGAATTACTTCCCAAGTTTTCTCATAAATGTGACTGGACTAGAGAGAGTGATTGGCTTTATACGAAGAAAGATTACTAATAAACAATAAAATTTGTTCAAAAAATCATTATTCAACACTTTTTAGCTATTAAGGAAATCAGATTTAACAGTATGCTCATGCACAATTTATTACTTAGACAAATCGTGTAAAAAGTTTATAAACACCAAATGTGGTTTCATATTGATGACTAGTTGGTGCATTTCTCAAATTGAGAATGGTACTTTATAATAGGACTTAAATTCGGTCAATTGGAAGATTTTTTTTTTTTTTAAAAAAAGGTAGTAGTTGGCAAATTTATTATGTTCATTTTAATAGCAATGATGATTTTCTCCTCAAAAAATTAGATAAAGTGTTTAAAGTATTTGATTTCACTAAAATCAATGACAATGATGCACTGAGAATTGTTTTGTTCTTCTTTGTAGGTAGGATTTTGTGTGTAAGATCTAATGAAAGGTAAATCAATAAATTTATATTGTATGCCATTGTTGATTTATAATGTTTTAACAACTTTTCTAGATGAACACATTTATAGAATATTATTTATAATCAAATGAATAGTTTGTTGAATGGAAAAAATTGAAAAATTTAATAAAGTAGCAAGTAAGCAGCACAAACATGAGACTTATAATTTGTATGTCTTTTGTTATAGTGTGCAGGTACTTAAAATATAAATACAAAATAATTATACATAAATATAATATATTGTTTTATGTTATACTTTTTTTTTGCAGGCTTATATTTTTAAAGCAACGGGAGGAATTACATTAAAGTATGCCACCTCAACAAAAATGAATCAACCTTGCTACCTTAAATGGACAAATTCTAAAACCATATAATGTTCATAACTATTAAAAAAATTTAGAACACCTACTATAAATATAGTTATAGCACATAATTTTGTGTATACATTTCTACACAATTATGTAAAGTTAATTTTATCAGTTGCTCGGACAAGTGGAGTCAAAACAAGTTTTGAAAAAGACTAGTGAAAAAAAAAAACAAAGAACCATATTATTAATCTATAAGGAGATACTGCACGAAGATTTAGACTTGGATCGATGTGGTAGGAAAAGTTTATAATATAAATTGACTACTTGCAACTCATTATACTGAATTGAAAATCTATAAATTAGTTCATGAAAATTAAGTAACTTGTGAAAAAAACAAAAACATAATGACACCACATTGCCATCAAATGACCACCATCAATTACCTATAAATGACTTTATGCCACATAACCCACCTGCTAATTTTTACGAACTAGAGGACTTAGATATTATTGAGGTTAGATATTTTTGGTAATTTACATTTGATTTAGAGTATAAAATAACTTAGGATGTTGCCACTAGGGTAATTTTTTTCTTACAATCGAGGGTAATTTTATGACTTAGGAGCAGTAGTACCGTGGAGAAATCACGGTGAGTCAGCTTATTATATTTCTGAAAAATTTCTTTTGATATAATTTTGTGTGACAATAAGAGCAATCTACACGTATGGCTGGGAGATGACATAAGTGTCTTTAATCATTGAATTTGTTGAATCTATTATCTTTCTAATCTTCTACAAATGATTTGACAATATGTCTATGTGCAATATCTAATGCTTTATCTCAGCGTTGCATATATGCAAATATATATATATATATATATATATATATTTAAAGCCTCACTATTAATTAACAAGTACATGATGAGATTGTCCAAAATTTTCATTTTACTATTACATTATGGTTAGGTTCATTTGGAAGCATCGTGAAATATAAAAAAAAAATGTAGTATTTCATAAATAAGTTATCAAGGTATTAATGGCTATGAATATGGTTGGGATGACATATTTTTAAGCCTTAGACAAATCATATGCAGACAAATTATTATTATTTATTTATTTTCTTTATTTAATAATATTTACTTTATAATTACGGTTCAATAAATTTGATATACAGGTCTACATTCCAATGATTCTTAAGAAATAACACTAGTTATTAACTAAAGTGAATCTTAATGAAAAGTATATATGATTTTTTGACTCCTTAATTAGCATTTACAAGGACGAAGAATGTTTTAAGAGATTGTTGCCTCAAATTTTTCCTTCTGTATTGGCTAGCAAGTGTAGATTTTTATAAAACACATAAGGAAAAGTGAATTAATGCATGTTAGCTATGCAAGTGATGAAAAGGTTTACTATAACAAGTCCCTCATGGTGATGATGGTGAGTGCTTATGCTAATATTTATGTCTTATTTAATGCTAAACTGTAGAACTATTTTTAGTAGTGGCCTTGGAGAATTTCTAAAAAAAGAATATTGTTTTATACCTCTTTATGGGGTTTATTATGTAGAAATGCCTAGTCTTGAACATTGATAGAGTCTTCGTCATATATTGATTTTGAACTGTTATGTACTTATTTAATATTTTGACTTTGCACTATGGTAGGAAAAAATAGAAGGACTTGGGGAAAATGGTGCCGATTTTGAATCGAGCGTCGGAAATATTTTTTATATTTTCTAATGTTAAAAATAGTGAAAAATCATAAAATAAATATGCAAATATGTCAAAATGAGTTCAAACTTTCTGCAAGAGCATCCTTGGCCTCAAAAGAATTTTTCCATTCTTGCATTCCATAAGATAATCAACATAAATTTTCAATAATTTGTCATAACACATCTTAAGCACAATTATTGATTCTATTAAACTTAAAAAAAAATAAAATAAATATAATTACATTACTGAAACAACAATTGCATTTCTTTAAAAATACAATTAACTACAAACAGTTAACATTAAAAATTTAATTACGATGAGGTGCCCCACGTTCAGGCGATATATGTCATCACCTAAGTGATGAAGACCATCACCCACAAGAGTTGAACAACTCTTGCGCAATGGTGACCACTGATTGCATGAAGTGTCTGCATGTTTTCCATCATCTGCAAGAGTTGCCTACTTGCAAGCAATGAAGACCATCATGGACGATGGTTTCCATCGCCTATAGTCTAGATTTCGTCTATAATCTCTTGAAACACAAAAATTCACTAGATTTTACTTTTATAAACTTACACAATCAAATATCTACCCACATTTAATAAGAATTGATAAAGATATCTGTTTTTACAAAATAGGGGTGGGTAAACGGTTCGATTTTTGCCGAACTGAACCAAACCGAACTGAAATATTCGGTTCGGTTCCAGAAGTAAAAACCTAATAGTTTGAAAACTTAAGAACCGATCAGTTTGTGTTCAGTTCGGTTTTAAATCGAGCCAAACCGACAAACCGATCGGTTCGGTCAAATATAATAAAAAAATTTTAATTTAAAATATAAAATATAAATTCTAAAATCTAAAACCAAAATCCTAATTTCTTGAACCGAATCGAACCAAATTTTAAAACCGAACCAAACCGAACTGAATTGTTTCGGTTCGGCTCAGTTCGGTTAAAAAATTCGGTTCAATTCGATTTGAATTCTTGAGAACCAATCTGTTTCGATCCGAACCGAACCAAAAAATGCCCACCCCTACTACAAAACTCATACATAAAACTCACTTAATCTTTCAATTTTAATTTTAAAAACACTAACTTTAATTCTTTCCTATTCTGTTTTTTTATTCGTTGTGGTTGATTAATTTTGTCTTTAGTGCTAAGTAACAATTGTTATTTAATGCATGTGAAATGAGAAGTAAAATTTGAGGAGTTTCGTAGAGTTTGTGTTTAGTTGTTGTAGACAGTTTTGTAGAATAAAGTGTTACTAAATTGATTTAGTTGGTTTGTTTTAAAGGCAATTTGGTCTAAATTGAGTGTACATGGGTAGTATGATTAAAAAAACTCTGTTATATGACTAATTTAAACAATAAATTTTATAAAAATGATTAGATGATAGATTTCCCAAACATTTATCCTTTATATAAGGAAGTTGATTGGTCTAATTTCAATTCTCTTCCTAATTCCTGCTGGATTATAGCAAATCCACAATTTGACTAAATTTAATTAATTACTCCGATTTTTTTTTTTAAATTGACTCATTTGATCAAAGTATCAAACGGTAAGAAGTCAACATTAACTCAAAGTTGGCAAATATTTCTCTCTTGCCATAATTGAATCTCAAACTCAAGATAAGAATTATTAGAGTTTACAGTTTTGACGTGGAATTGGAAGCATTGTAAACCAAACTTCTCAAATTCTCACAATTACACAGAATAAGACAGATCCATGCCAATCCTCAAGAAAGAAATAAAGGACATTTTAGTTAGTTTCTGGTGGTTTTGGATGAGAAGAAAGCAACAGTACCAACAAACGGCGCATTGATGTATGTAGCTGGTTCTGATTGCTGATAATTATTACGATCATCGGCAAAATTGTCTCTATTATCGGGCCCACCTAATATGGCTCCAGTGAGAACATTTGGATTGGGTGAGCTAGAATAGAGGTACTGGAATCCGTTGTTGCAGGCAATGTGTTCAGGATGTGCTTGGATGGACGGTAGAGATGAACCCCTGTGATGAACATGTTGCGGATACCTCTCTCCGAAGCCCACCATGTAAGACATTTTAGCTGGATTATCGCCTAATATGTAGTCCACTTGCTTCTTTGCTAGGGCTACGAGGTTTTCTGCTTTTACAGTCGACGACCCGCATGTTGCAACTCCTCCATTTGAGCTAAGGTACTTGGCATATGTTAAGAGGAGAAAAGCTGTGGTTGTTACATATTGAAGATTGCTCTCACTTGCTTTGTAGTAAAGGCCCCCTACAAAAATATTGTGTTATATGCACTTCACTTGCTAATTCCTAGAAGAGAAGAAGCAGAGTAAAGAAAAGAGCAATTAATGGCTGGCTGACCAGACCTGCGGTGTACTGAGCTTGGAAACTAGATGATCCTGGAATCAGAGAGCATATGTAGTTGTCCGAGTGTGCTTTATATAATTGAAATTCTTGTGTGTTTTTCTCCAAGAAGCCCTATGTGGCAAATATCGGAAACTTAATTAAGGTTCTGTTAGAGCTTTAAAATATTGCAAGAGGGGCGGGCAGGCAGGCAGGCAGGAGCATTGGAAGTAAAGCAAACCTTGGAAAGAAGGACTTTCGTCCCTGCTCGCTTGTCGTCCCAACTGAAGGAATAGTCATCATCATCAGCCCCCAATATGCGGCCGTTGGATTGGATATAAGCCAAGTATGAGCTGTTCTGTGAAGCTCTATGTAGCCATGAGGCACCCCAGAGGAGCTCATCCTAAATATAATTAAGAATTGGGATCAATATTTGTGGTTGACTTCAAGTAATGCAATTAGTAATATGTGTGAGATGCCTTACAAGGTATCCTGAATACGAGCAGTAAAATGGGCAGACTACTGAGTTGAGCGAGTCACTGTAAGAACCTCTGTATCTGTCTGCAAAATCAAATACCTGCATCCCACACAATCCATTTCTTAATGAATGGAAGTAATAAAATGTTTGACAAACAAAAACGATGTAGTTTGTCATGGATGTTCACCTTTATGGCCGTTTTAAGCAATTCGGTGGAATAAGAAGGGTCGGAGTCTTTAAACACTACTGAAGCTGCAGCCAGTGCTGCCGCTGTCTCTGCTGCTACATCAGAACCTGGGTTCTGTTTTGAGACTTTGTACACATTTCGTGGTGTGTCCATATCTTCAGGTCTCTCCCAGCAGTGGTGATCCATGTTTGGATCCCCTACCTGTTGCATCAAGTACCACATCATATATAATGTTGCGCTCTTTTGCACAAAACTGTAATAGACAATCCCCTTTTGTTCGTGTCACCAATGTAAAACTTGTTATTTGCTGAATGAGACACCAAGGATTGATGTTCTCTGTTTTGAGTTTGTTTTTTGGTGGTTAGTTTTAAACAAAACATCAGAGCATTTTGTTTAGCTCACCTGGACGTATAAGGTACCGGGGGTGGCAGTAGCTGCCTTTAAAAGATAATCTGTGCTCCAACGGATGGCAGCTTTGGCATGCTCAAGCTGGTTCTGCATTGAGCTTCCAAATTCAATCACACTCCAGGACAACAATGTAGTTGTGAAAGCCATTGGCAGGCCAAACTTGACGTTGTCACCAGCATCATAATATCCGCCCACTAGATCAACCTGAAGTCAAAACCCAAGTAACTCCTCAGTCAACATAAATAAAATTATTCAGTTAAGCATGATAAACCATGTAATACTGTATACATGATAAGAGGAACCATCAGACAGCCCGGAATTTCCCCTCCATGTAAGCTGCTGGTTAGGCGGCAATCTTCCAGACCGCTGTCCCTCAAAGAAGAGAATGGACTTCTCAAGAGCCTCAGAGTAATCTTGAAAAGTGAAGGCAGAGCACAATAAGCTAAGTGCACAAAGAGTTAGGCTAAGAATCTGCAATGTTAGTGAAAATTTAGTAACAGGAGCCATTTTCTTTTTGTAGTATTGACAGTACCATGCAAAGATTATAAGAGTAACAAATAATATTTCTAGCAGTAGAGGCCTTGGTGGGTGTGAAATATATTCATGTGAGATGACGCCATTTATAGGCAAAGCAGGCAAGAATGATGCTGCTCACGGGATCAACTGCGTAAATTTAGACATTTGCTGCCGGGTCAATATTCAAAATTTATCCATAATATAAGCTATAGGAGCCTTAAAGTCTATGATACAAAGACGATAAAGACAAGCGTGTATATTGTTTAATTCTCACTACTTGTCACTATTGCTTCTCGTGTGTTAAAAGTTTTACACAATTGATAAAAGAGGCAAAATTCCCCGTTGATTATCCAAAAAAAAAAAAAAAGGTCTTAAAACTGCGTAAATTAAGAGAGGAAATTAAGGTTTAGGCTTTGATTTCAGCATTGGATGCCGTGATTAATGTTGGAGCACAGTGTGGTTGGATTTTGTAGAAACATAATTTGTCTATAGCAAAATGAAGTCACGGACTTCGTCTCACGCGAAATGAAATGAATTGAGGCCTTTTCAGATAGAATTGGAGATTGTGCGGTTAGCAACTTGTATGAACAGACTCTCATAACAGTTTTGTTAGTTAAAGGTAGGTCTGTGGTCCCACTATAATCTCTGATTATCATGTGATAGAGATTCACATGAAATGAATGGTAAAAAAAAATCAGATTTTCTTCATCTTCTTGCATTAACGCGCCTTGATTCTTGGCCAACTTTCCAGAGACCAGTAGATAAACATCTCTGCATTTTGTACAGAAGCAAATGTACGAACATTTGCCTCGCCATTATTAGCTTTGATAAGATTATAAAGTATGCAATGAGCAACTTTCTCTTGAAACGGCCTATTGATCTACTCGATCAAAATTGAATTTATGGAAAAGATTTTGTTTTATTTTATCTTGAATTATTTGATAAGATGGGTTGATTCTGTTGAGAAAATCCTTTCGAGGCAACATGCCAAAAATGGGAAACTAACAGAATTTATATTTGTTTGTTTTTTTTTTAATTACATATTTGTTTGTTAACTGAGACTTTCCGCATTCGCTGCATTTTGTGAAGAAAATGAACGATCCCGCTAATTATCAAATCGATACATTTTCTGCTACATAAAGGCCAGAACTAGCTTGCTGATTTTCCACATATCAACACAGTAAAAGGCGTGATTGTTTGGAATATTTGCTTATGTCTCAAATTCATAAATTGCCACTGAATTGACACCAAATTTATAATCCTGATTGATCGGGAAAGTCACCGTACTGTTACACTTATTTAACCTGAATTTAATTTACAGATACTCTTCAAGATATACCAAGATGCCACTAAAACATATGAAGAATCTACTTCATTCAATGATGTTTTGCAGTTATTCTGCTTCAAAGTACCGGTGCAATAAATTCACAACCGATCTTTACTTACAATTCAACAACCAAGTACTGCGACCAGTTTTCAGTGTATTTTCTGGTTGATAATTGATAATGTTCTTTTTTACAAAGTAGCAAACTGCAGCCCATAAGTGGCGCAATTGATGCTTTAGAGTAATCACAATGACTTTGTGTATGGCATTTGCATTATTTCTCATATCCAGTTCCGTAATATCTGCTGTCATCAAGGGCTTATGGAGAAACCAATTATCAGTTTATCTAAAATTCACAAAAAAAAAGAGGGATTCTTTTAGTGTCGCCTAATTTCAATTTGTAATGATGTATACCTATGTTACACATTATGGGGCAAGCCGTCCAAGACAGATTGCATGTGGAGATGTATGACTGGAAGCTAAATGAGCCCGGAATGGGAACTTGTCATGCTTGTAACTTGGGACAGACAGGGGAGCTGAAGTTCGCTACTGAACCTGCTGATTAAGCAATGGTTAGAAAGCAAGAAATTGTACATTAGTTACAGTTTTTCAGAAACTTACATATGTCTGTGAAACAAGGCTGGGTGGACACTGGATCCTCTTCGAATGAGGGTGGAACCTGGCCGTATACCATTTCACAACTCATATCTTCAAAATCTGAGGACAAACAGTGTTTTGTTTGTAAACGAACAGATGATTATTCATATGTAATTTGTAAACATTACCATAAATTGATTAGTATTGCAGTATCAATGTTAAATTACAGCGCAAGCAAAGAGAATAAGGAGACATACTGGGTATCATGGTTAGTGGAAGACCAAATTCACTGGTGAAGAAATCTTGAGTGGGAAACTTGCACATATTTACACACATTCCAACACAACCACTGTTCTCCAGGTACCTTAACCGGTTGTCAAAAATTGCAATTAGCATTTCAACTATACTATAAATAAATAAATAAAATCTGTTAATTATTTGTTGCATGCCATAAACCTAACCCCAAATATCTGCTGCATATATGGAAAGCAAAAGAAATCCGAAAGACCAAATTAACTGTCTATGCAAATGCTACAACCTCTTTCTACCTGCACTTCTTTATATGAACTCCACTTCTTTGCTTTTCCCCATTTATCTCCACTTCCACAACCTACCAAGTACTCACCCATTAGAATACAAAGAAAAAAACAATTGTTACTATTATTATTTTATTTTCTATTTGCAAAATACACCAAATAAAGAAGCAAAATGAAGCAATGCATATCAGATTGTGGGCAAAAGAAATTAGCAGCTTACCTCAGAAGGTCCAACTAGCCAGTGGAAGAAAGGCACTGTCAATGCAGCGTTGAATTCAGCAGCCCACTTTGTTGGCGGAAATAATTTCCTGAACTGCATAAATAACAACTACTTAATTAATTATTCATTTATCAACCATTTAAAAACAAATTGCACCACAAAAAAGAAAAAGAAGAAGAACAAAATTGATTGAAATCCTTAAGAGTTAAGATGCAACAATTGTGCACCTGAGCTGGAGCTCCAGGAGGGAGCATGGACAAAAGCACTTCCCTAACAACTTCTTGCTGCTGCTTGCGAGACCTTCCTTGCATTACTCTCTTTGACACGTCAACAAAACTCTCATAATCATAATCAAAATCAAACCAGCGCTTCTTCTTAGTCTCAGTTTCGGATTTCGCTGGAGATGCAAACTTTTCCATCTTGCGAGCAAATAATGTCATGAATGCCTTTTCAAAGAACCCATCGTCGTACTTTGTTTTCTGCCCCACAGGAGCAGGCTCCCCCGATGGCTCTGCTATCCCACACCGGATAATCTTACTAGTGCTTTGTCTGCGCAATGAAATCTGATACGGAGGTGTAGGAAACCTGACTACTTGCGGACTTAGAACCACCATGGACATTACACAGATTTTCAATTTCAGTAAAAACAATGTGCTAGTTAGAATTGTTTAAAGTTGATCCCAGAAGGCTAAAGAGCAGATGCCTGCTTATGTCTCCTGCTTTAGCTTCCATTAAACAAAATTCTGTCCATACATACATTTCCGGGAGGAGATTATCTGCTTCTTGGTTTATTTTTGATTGATTGAATATCCAAATTGACCCCCACTTTATATTTGTTCGTATATGCATGCAGGCTACGATTTAAAGTTCTGTGGAGGGTAACATAGGAATTCCGCGGCAGAAATTTACAAATAAGAGCTGTGTGGTCGGGCCAAACCTGCAATGTGGGTCTCAAATTGATTTCAGAATTTGAGGCAATGATATGTGCCACGCTTGAATTTCAGCAGTTAATTGGATTCTAAGAATACTACTATTATAGAATGGAGAGGCCTAGATCTAAGTTTAGTGGACATAATTGGATAGGTGATATTTGACCACACGGACGTATGATCGGCACTCTGACACCTCTAATTTTAATTTTCTAGAGTTTTGACAACGGCCAATTGAAACGGTACACCGAATAAATTAGCCATTGGCTTCGGAAGGTTTCTCTACTGCCGTGGGCGGCCAGACAACAAAGTAGATGGGTATAATTGGGATTCTCAGAGGCCTTTTGGCGCCTCTATAATAAATTTTTCGTAAAGCCTCTCAATGAAATTACTTAAATAATTAAGGACAAATAAATTCTTTTCTTCTTTTCAATGGAAAATTTAATTAAACACTTAAAAAATAATTCTTTTAACAAAATGTTTACACCCATTAGACTTCATTATTTATATTTATATTGTACGTTTTGTTTTATTTTATTTTATTTATTTTTTTGAGAAACTTATAACAGTTTTGGAGATATAAAATATGTAATAAGAAGATAATAATTTAAGACTTTAGGATTTATATGCATATTATAAATAAAAACTTAAAAAGCAATACTCTCTTTGTTTTATGGCAAGATGGTTAATTTCAATTTATGGGTTTATATTTTATAAATTAAGCTCAGGTATCGAAGGAAAAAAATATTAAAACGGGTGTTCTAAGAATTTTAAAGGGTGTCAAAAGCTAGAGAACGGAGGAATTTCAAATTTGAAAATTACAATTCATTTCATACGTTAGGTTTGTACACGTCAGCATATTCATAGATTTTCTAATCATACTATTTTATAAATTTTCTTGTTGATGATTTCATATTCTTTTATTATGATGAATAATGGTGAAAATAAATAAAGTTAATTGATAAGTGAGAGTTGTTGAGATAAAATAAGGGAGTTAAATATTATTATTATTGAATGCTTATAAAGAGTTTACTGTTGACTCAAAAGTAATTTTTGACGACTCCTTCATTGTTTGACAAGCAATGACTAAGTCATACAAAATAAATAATTTCAGGTTATTGTAAATTACAAATGCTGTAACTTAGTAAAACTCATGCTTATGATATTGATGATATTTGACCCCATAATTTATCTCATCAGCCTTTTATAATCGCTTTTATGTTAATTGTTATTTTATACTTATATAAATAATAAACTTTCCAAAAATCATAAATAGTTTTAACCATACCAACTTTTAGAACTTTTAAGGAAATCATATTTTATAAATCCTGATTTTTATTACACTTTTTAAATTGTTATCTTTTTTTTTTTAATAATGATAAGGCAGTGCGTCTTATATAAAAACTCTTAGTAATGAAATTAACGCAAAAGAAAATAGATAATGTAGCGCGATGGATAAGTAGAATGACATTTCTAATATTTTATTAAATATAAAAGTGCCTAAAATACATAAATAAACGAAATTCACATTGATTATGAGAAATCTTGCGAATGTAGTGAATTAGATCTCGTTGATTCAAAAAAAATCAAGAAATAACAAGAATATAACTCAAACTTATAGTTAATTCTATCGAAAATAATTAATAAACAAATATGAAGTCTCCGACAAAAGGCTACAAAAGAGTTATTTATTATATTGATTATGACTTACCTTAATTGGACTAAAAAACCTACCACAATAATACTCATAGCTTATGTGCCTTGCATAATATATGAATAGAATTTAACTTCTTTATTTTCTTTATTTATTAACCATGCTTTAAAGGAGATTAGATTATTAAAAAAATCATAATTCAAATTTGAAATACAAATCTTACTTATACAGTAAAACTCTATACATGAAAATAAATTAAATTAAATATTTGTAAATTGAATCAACTTTAAATTAATTACGGGCCCATTTAAGATTATTTTTGAAATGATTAAAAGTGATTTTAAAAAAGTAAAAATTAATTTTTATATTTGATAAATTTTTTTAGAAATAACTTTTGGTAAAATCATTCATCCTATAATAGATTTTAAAAAGCAAGAAATGAATAGTTTTTAAAAATTTAATTTTGAGAACTAAATTCATACTTTATATAAATTCATGTATGTCATCGTATATATTATAAAAATTTAAAATTATCTTTATTAATTAATAAATAAAATCATTAACTTTTAAAGAGATTATTATTATTATCAATTATATTGAGATAACATAATAAAAAAATAAAATTAATAGTATAAAATGTTTATTTTATTTATCAATTATTTTATATAGACAATAAAATATATTTTATAGTAGTTTAATATTAAAATTTATTAAATACATACGATTACTTTTAAAAATCGTAGAACTTTTAAAAATAAATTTTATGAAATATTTAATTCATTCTTTTTACAGTTAATTATTTTTATAGTATAATTAATAACAATTATTTTAAAAATTACAATATTATTAAATTAACACTAAGACTTCTTGAGCTTCTGGCGTTTTATCAAATAATATATACTTTACTTTTGCACTGATGGGAGAAAGTAATTCGCAGCGCTTAATAACTGACGATGAAGCAGTAAGTTGAAGTTTTTTCACTACCAAAATCATTCTTTGCGATGGAGGTAAATTTTGTACACCTTTTGTTTGTTAATGGAAAGGAAAATGATATTTGCGGGTCAAACCCCAAAAACAAACAAAACGATGTCGTTATACTTGAAGTCAAATGCTCCTCTTTTCCCCATCCACTCACATCCAACATCACGCACGCATACCCAACAACCATCAGCGTCACAGCCACAATCACGCCTACCGTCAAACGACATCCCTTAGCCATTCACAAAACAGCAGCCATTCACTCCATAGAGCACGAATCCATCACATGGACACGAACGATACTTGCTAGATACAATAAAACTTTTTATTGGAGTCTTAAGGCAAAAATGATGGGGAAGAAAAATCATAGAAGCTGCTTGCGTCTTTGTTGAAGAGACTGGAATCAGTGACAAACTTTCGGCTGAAAACTTTCCTGTAGAAAGAGAAGAGACCTTGCAAACATGTCTGCAATTCTAGAAGCAAATTGTATTTTCAAACTGGAACAACAAGGTTAATTGACGTGAAATCCTAAGATACAGATTAAATAAATTTTTTTACTCTGCACAAAGAAGTAACTACTACTAAAGCATTGGCATTCGCCGGACTTTTTGGGCTAAGAGCTCTCGGCGCAGCAAACTCCAGTACTTCATACAAATATGCTATGGATGTTTTACACTAAAATAAACTGCTGGTACCAACCAAAATCATTTATAATGTGATCCAAGAATTTTTTTTTTTTTTTTTTTTAAGAGGAAAATTACTCTTATTTCTAGAGAAAAAATTAAGTTGTGCAATTGCATGCATACTCGAACTTATTCCCGGAAGCCAACGGGGCATCTACTCCTGCTTTTATATAAAATCATGGGCTACCTATTGAGCACTAACCGTTACAGATAGCTGTAATGCAGAGCATTCAGAGCTGGAATTCACACATGCAAACAGAGAACAGCACGAACAAATATTAAGGCGTGATTCGCTGATTTTAATTGAAAATTTTAAAAATCAAGACCATGGCAAGGCCATACACATGCAGACTGAATGACCTCAACAGTTTCGATTCGTTGAATGTAAGTCAACTTTTGCCACATTATTATACTCAGAAGAGAAACTTCAAGAATTGACCAACTGCAATAAATTTAACCACATTTCTCTTAACGTTAATCAGAAGCACCGGGAAGCGTACATATGTGTCAAAGACTATGATTTCTGTGCTTCATTATATTTTACATTCACTGTGTTGGTAAGTTGTCACAACGAGCAGTTTAGGCACTGGGCTCTGTCCATATAAAATGAATTGAATGAGCTAAGAAGGATGGGGGTTAACTTTTTTAAACAATTAATAGCTGTTTCTGAAATCTTCTTCAAATTTCAAAGAGTTGACTTTGCGTCTTTTTAACTTTTAGCCGCGGTGATAAATGTGAGCTACCGTTTGACAAATTAAAATTTTAATGTGAGCTTGAATTTGATTTGTCAGAGAAATATAAAATTTTAATTACAACGGTTTGGGAAAATGGGTCCTGAGTCTATTTTTTTTCCAACATATTTCGAAGAAGGAAAGTTATCATTATTTTATTTATTTATTTTTATTATATATATATATATATCTAATTACAATTAAAATTTAATATATTTTTTATATTATTTTTATTTTTAATTAATTATTTTAACACTAAAATAATTATTTTACCCATAAATAAATTAAAATATTATTTTATTCTATATTTTTTAAAAAATATAATTATAAGAATATCCCTAAATTTAATAAAATAAATAAATCACAAAATTTAAGATGTTAATTTTTTATAATTATAATTTATTTAAAAATTAGCATGTTAATTTTTTAATTTTTTTGTAATTTTAATTTTATTTAATTCTTGTAATTAAATTAAGTGTAGGGAAGTTTACAAAAATTAGCATGAAGAGAAAAACTCCTTATAATTATTATAAACTTTCATATAATTAAAATTAAGAAACTTCTCTATACAAATTAAATGAAATTATAAAAAAAAAATTAAAATGATAATTTTTAAATAAAATTATAATTATAAAAAATTAACATATTTAAATTTTAAGATTTATTTATTTTATTAAATTTAGAGGTAATCTTATAATTATAATTATTTTATTTTTTAAAATTTTATAAAATAAAATAATTTTTAATATATTTAAAGGTAAAATAATCATTTTATAGTGTGAAAGTGGTTGATTGATATAAGTTAAAAAATAAAGGTGGTGCAAAGAATATGTCAAAATTTTGTGGTGGTTAAATATACATGTGATTCAAGAAGTCTCAACTTGTGTTGTAACATCATTTTTTTTTTTTTTAATAAAGAAATAAGGGCGGGTAAGTCCAAATATAAATTTAATCCCTCTTTCTACCCCTAAAAATCGAACCTGAGCTGTCACGGCTCTACGGCTAGTATGGTGACCAATCCAACCACGCCCTTAGGAGCGTGTTATAACATAATTGATTTAAGGCTTTATTTGATATAGATTTTTAAATTGATATTCTTCAAGTGGAGTTTTTACCATCAAAGTTTTAGTTATTTGGTTGTTAATGAGAACTTTTTAAAATTTAATTGTTTGGTTATCAATGAAAGTATTTATTAAAAATGATAAAATTATGTTGTTAGAATTTTTTTTTAAAAGTTACATTATGAAATAAATTTAATAAGATTGTAAAATAAACACATATTATTTTAGACAATTTAAATATTTAAAAGAGCTCTACAATTTCTACTTGGTTGGGATCTATATGAGCCACTACATTAAGGAGTTTTTTATTAAACGCCTGAAATATGAAAATTTATTAATTTAAGATATTTTCTAAAATTTTCTTGTTTATTTTTTATAATTTATATCTATTTTTAGATATTCACATTTGAATAGAAAAAGTAAATTTTTGTTACTTTTATCTTAATGAAAAAAAGTATGAATGAAAACAAAATATTATATTATAAAAATATCTATATAAAATATATTTATTTCCTAAACTATAAAATCTAATTATTATTTTTATTTGCAATGACATAAATGTTAAATAATCATGTTTAAGATGTTTTTATTTATAAAAATAAAGAAGATGTCATTTATATTCAAATATTAAAAAAAAAATATGTCATTTAGATATTCGAATTTAGATCCATACAAATTTCAGACAAAAAACTAAATGCTACCTAAATTTCATACAAATTCATTTACTAAACAAACCTCCTAATAAAATTTGAAAATTAAAATTTTATTCCATTAACCCACTTTAATACCAAATATGGCCTCAGATCACTAAAACTATCTATACAGCCCACTGATTTCATTCATGTTCAGCCAATCTCTTAGTTTTAAAACATTCTATTCATTTATCGATATCAAGCAACCAAACACGTATTTGTAATGGAATTGTTCTCACAAATTGAAAAAAATTAAAATTCGTCTAAAAATTATGCTTCAATTTTTTGACTGTGCAAGTTCAAAATGATTACCCATATATCCTTTTTACCGTCAATTTCTTAGCATAATAATAGATAGTAAACGAAATTGAAGTACCCGTACAAAGTAAATTTGATTATTCATATGTTTTTCTTAGAAGAGTCCTTGGTCTAGAAATCATATAAGGATTTTTTGCCAAACCATTGTTTTTTTTTTTCCACCCAACTGCTGGTTTTTTCTTGTATTCTAACCCATCTTGCTCCAGTAATTCGCCTACTTTATCATCGTCGAGATTTGAAGGTGCTACATAGGTGGTAGTTAAAAGATGGCCGTGTAGGAATAAAATATTTTTTTTCGTTTTATTGACTTTTTATATTAGTAATTTAAGTTTGGAGTATTTTAATAACAAAAATATGTATTAAAAAGTGGGTGTGGAGACGGTGATTTTAAATATCTTACAAATTCTATTTTAAACAATATAAAATTTAAATTTATTTTTAATTGAGCCAAAATAGTTTTTATAATCTCCAAAGCTCCACTCAAGTTTACAACCAAAACACAAAAGAATAAAAAAAATTAAAAGAGCTTCTAGCATTGTTAATCACTTTTGGACAATGGCGAATCTTAAAAAAAAAATAAGTTATTGGAGGTTAAATTAGATAATAATAAAGTATAAAAATTAAAATTTTGAATATATAAAATATTTATAATTATTCTTGATGTATTTTTATATTTTAAAAATATTATGCACTCATTATTAATATAATTAAATGTACTATTGTTTATATAAATAACTAAATTATCATTTATCAAACTCTGAAACAGCAGAGAGAATCGGATTTGAATATCTGATTATATATGCTTGTTGCTGTCTTAATTAATTAGAAACTCAACCCTTGAGCTTTGCTTAAGACTTGTGTTTAGTTTGAGGGTACTAATATTCTCTTACATGGAAGATGACGATGAATATTTAGACGTGTGACAGAATTATGTAGCTTCTTATAAATAATATTAACATTATAAATTAATTAGACAATATTACGTACACTGTCGCTCGGCATATACTGACGTCACCAACCCACTAGATCATTTTTCTGACTATCCATATAAATTGAAATGTGTCATTTTCAACTCCAAGTACTATATATTGACGGGAAAACTGCCTTGATCGGTGGGATGTGATTTATTTCATGTGCCTGCCTGCCTTCTTAATTTCCTAACCAAATAGCTGACTACATCATTAATGGCTTCAGAATTCCTTCAGAAGTTGCCTTGTTTCTTTTGTTGCTCTCCACATGTTTCTACAGAAGTTGAAGACATCTTTAAATAACTTAAAAGAAAAAAAATCAAGGAGAGGGCTGAAAAAATTCCTTTGGGTGTAGTCCACTCTTCTATATATATATATATATTGTTAAGGAAAACACAAAAAAACTTAAAAACCGTAGTTTCATAATAGTTCTAAGATCAAATTAACATCTCCAAATATTAAAATATAATTTAAAAATGAAAGATGCACTCTACTTATAATTTAATATTATTTTAGTTCAATAAAACTGTATTTTAATACGGGTGGTCTTGCGAATGATTCTTGGAGAATCGATCTGCATGGAAAGGACCGATTTCTTGAGGTGACTTGCGAGGCAATTTAAAGTAATATATGTATAGCTCAGTTAATATATAGGTGAAAATTTTGTGAATAAGTAAGTCATCACCAAATAATTAAATTTAATTTATTAGGACTGTTAAGTGTTAACGACTACTTTGGTTGTATATGAGGCAGAAACCTGTGGGTTATATTTTAATTAGTTTCTGGCCTTGCCTATAATGTCGGATATTGTTCGGTTAGTAAATCGCCCGGTGGGCCAGCCGCGGGAAGGCTGGAAGTCGATGCCATAAGGAGGCGAATTAGCTTTTGAAAGAGTGAAAATGCATTCATTGTTTCCTGCATCAATCAAAGAATCTCCAAACACAAATGAGATGAAACAAAAACACGGTGAAAATTGATTAAATGAGGAAACCAAAAGAATTATTGAAATGCAACTTAGAAACATTAAGGATCTCTAATTTACTGAAGAATATTATCAATTTTTGAGACTCCACGGTCCTCATTCCTAACAAGATAAATTTTGATATTTTTTAAGATATAAGAGTAAGAATGGGAGAAATAATTTCCAAAATCTTAATAAAATGGATTTAATTTTGTACTCCCCACCTCAATCCTCACATATATAAACACATACATTTTTTAGTTATCATTTATCTAAATATTTTATTTTATTTTTATACGATTCAAAATATTGTTCTAATATGTGGAGATGTTTTTGTACTTTTAATAAATTAAGTACTTAGCAGTATGTTAGTAATAGTTTTATTTGAGTCATTTTAATTTTTATTTCACTAAAATTATATATAAAAATCTAATATAAATAGGTAAATGGGAACAAAGTGGAGATAAGTAAAACTAGTCTCTATGAGAGGATTCACATCCCAACCCACTAATGGTATATTTACTAATTGAGAATAAGAATAAAGATAAGAGAATGTAATTCATTAACCTGTTTACTTCTAAAATAAGAAAAAAATTGAGAATGAAAATTGAGGAGGCTCCATAAATTTGGAAATGTGGAATGAAAATCCCATTCTCAAAGTATGTAGGAACGAGAATATGAAATAAAAATTGAAATTTGTATCATTAGTAAAAAAAAAAAAATTTATTTTTATCCCATTGAGTAATAACAATAATAATAATAATTACTTTTATCAAAATAATTATCACTAATTTTTATTATAATAATAATAATAACAGCAATAATTCTTATTATTATTGTTGTTGTTGTTATTAACAATCATTATTTTTAATAATAATAATAATAATCACAATTATTATAACAACAACAACAACAGTAATAATAATAATAATAATAATAATAAAAGTCAATTTAGAAACTCACACCAATCCATTATAATTTTAAACTGAATTAAACACATAAAAAAAATACAATTTATCTTGATTTTGAATTCTATATTTTAAATAAATAATTATTTTAATTTTTATTCTTTATTTTGATTCCAACCTATTCTAATCGATAAATGCACTATAAATTTATTAAGGAATAGAGAGAGGAATGGAGGTGGAATTCTAAATATAGTGGGAAATGGAGGAAGCCCCACTTAAATTAAAGTAAAGCATTTACTTAAGTACTTGAGTACTTACTCATGACCTGGACAGAAGATTGTATTCTTGCCATGAAGTTACCAAATATTTTTCACAATTTCAAAGAGAAAGATGATTATAACTAATAAAATATCTTATTATATATGTAAGATTTCACAATTGTATTCTTTAATCATAATTTATTATCATTGAGAAAATAATTACTTTAAATTCGTATTTGGTGGATTTACGTTAAAATCAGATTAACTGCGAATTGCTAAAGTTAGCCATTGTAATTTCATTTATCTTTCAATTACTGCTAGTCCATTTATGATTCAGCATTTTGTAGGCTCGGCCACAAAATAAAATGTTACATATCAGGCATGAATTGTATACAGCCCTGTAAATGAATCTGTCAAACATTCAAACATATCACAATTTTCAAGCACACATTATTGTTCTTTAAAAGGCAAGTAGAATGGAACAAAGCATTGAACTTTTTCACCACAGTTGCTTTCGTGTCACATGGAATGCGAATTTTGCTGGCCCCAAATTTGACATGTCCTTAATATTCATCCGACTGATCATGACAAATAAATTGACGGATAATTATTTTTTCCCCAAATGAACATGAGCATATGAATATATGTCGTGGAACAAAAATTATGAATAATAATAATTGGTTCTATTTTTCATGATTTGATTGAGAATATGAGACCGTTGCCTACGAAAAAGTCAACAAGCTTATTTAATGGATAATTTATTCATATATGGTAAAATCACCTATATACAAGATGAATTGGATACGCAACGCCTGAATTGATTTAATGGAAAATAATACCCCACTGTTTTAACACAGACAATTAAACGCGCGCCTACTGTTCAATAAAGAGTATTCAGACCGTATTCATAATTAATGAATTTCATTTATTAAATATTAAAGATAAGTTATTATATTACATTAATTTCGATAGACATTAGATTAATATAAATCTTAGTGAGCATTATAATCCCTCTTAGTTTGTATATCCAAGCAAACAAAGTGTACTAATGAAATAGAATGACTGTCTTTTTCTGAAATGATAAGGATAGATGTCTATTTTGAAAAGGATAATAAGTCTACTGACCAAATGGAATTTTTTATCTTCATTTTTGCAATGGTAAATATCAATGGTTTAAGGGTGGAGTTATTTGCACACTAAAAATTGCTTTGAATACTCCATTATTTTATACTCTTATGTATAAAATTTAAAAAATAAAGTTTTACTTTCTAAGCTCTGCTTTTCCTTGTGTGGATCCTATTTTAATAAAAACTTGATGATTCGATCCGTCTACACATCTTGTTTTTACTGCTATATCGAGAGTTACTCTACATATTGTTTGATGTAAAATAAATAGTATTTTTTTTTTGTTAAATCTTTTTCAAGGCTCGATAGATAATTTGATAAACCAATGATTTTTTTCCATGTTTCATAATACATTTAACCAACATTAGGCGATTTTTCAATTTCTTTCCCCTTTTAAAAAAGCTACCAACCATAGGGAAAATGTAATTTCCACCACGACAACAAATACATCTGATATAATTTGAGAATACAACTTATTGTTGTGCCCAAAATTTTAATTTTGATTCGAATCATTAGCAGCAATACACAAAATATGTGATTGTCTTTATATGATTTCCAATGAGATTATAAAATAAGGAAATTAGAAGGAATCCATTATAATTTTTAAATAGAGTTCTCTGGAGAATAAACTCTAGTACGAGGAAGGTAGAGTAGAAATAATATGATAAAGTCATCAAAATGAGCGAACACACTTAATAAAAAAATATTGATTTTATTTTTCTTTCCCAATTCTTTTCTTTCTTTTTTTCTTGTGGCACGGCTGCTTCGCAAATGTTTTTAACAAAACATTCATCCAAATCAAATAACAATGATTCGAAACATTTTTTTTTTATACTATTTCGGAAATCTAAGGACTCAATCGTATAGATATGGAAAATATAGGATTTCCAATCCTAGCTATAAAATGTCAAAAGTACCTTATTTAAACTAATTAAATACTCAAAGCACCAACCAAACTACTTAGCGCATCCAAAATGAATTAATAATAATTTAGTATATAAAACAATGGAATCAAATTCTTTGACATAAGTTTTAATTTTTAGTTTTTATCTATTAAAAAAATATGTTCAATATTGATTTTTACACTCTTATTTTTTAACCTAACAATTTAGAAAAATAGCCTTTTGGGAAAAAGAAGAAGAAGAAGAAAAAGAAGGCTAAAAAAAGGAAGAAGAAGTAGAAGACAAAGAAGGAGGTGATTACAAATTTTTTTTTAAAATGGAGGTGCAAAAATATTTTAAAATATATTGAAAATAATGATTTGCTCCTTGTTTAACTAAATATTGTTTAAGAGTTGAAAATAAGATTTTAAGGTTTATATATGGCAAGGGAGTTATATTTTGAATAGTGAGTGTGCTATATTATTGTTCAAAATTATATTGTGTTAGTTTATACGATAAAGTTTTTATTAGTAATTCATATGATGAATATATTTGTAATAAAATAATTTATTAAAATAAGAGAATTCAAAGTAATTAGTAATTGAATTAATTATAAGCTCTAAGTAACTTTTACATAAGCTATCTAGTAATTAAAGAGGTAGGCACGGTGCTTCTCTAATGAAAAAGGAAAAAAATTAAACTGCTATAAAAGATTTCGCTAAATAATTACTGAACCCATGTGTTCTGATACTTGAGTTCATCTCTTGTGTCCTATGATATATATTTATATGAAGCATATACATGGCCTATGTCAAACATTATTTATTTGGTGTCTGAGCCTGTATATATTTTGGTAACACGTTGTGACAGACCTCACTTAATCATCAGTGATGACCTTAATTATTGGGCCTAAATGGATATTTTTAGAGCGATGAAAACTTGATAACTTGATTTAATGAGTTAGCTGATCTTTCTTATATTAAATTGAACCCTTAAATAAACGCTCAGAATGTAAACGTCGTTGTTTATATCGACGATATTTTCTTCATTTTTCCTAGCTATAGGTGCAACGTATATGTCAATCTTTTCCTTTGCCTGAAAATTATGTAAAATCAAACAAAGCACATGCATCTTGAAATTAACTCGTAAGACCTTGTCAGAGAGACGGTGGTAAGTTTTATTGCATAAGGGCAATATGATATTGATATGGGACTCGTGTTATGACAGCGTTGCAATAAATTTACTAAAACGTTTGGCGAACTGTTCAGTTTGAAAAATATTGCTTAGCATTAATGGGTTAGGCAACTTCTCAGTAAGATGATGAGTTGTAACCTAGTGGATGAGAAAACAAAATGGACCTAAAAATTTCCAAGAAGCAGGAAACTGCATGTAATTGAATTTTTTAATTTTGATTTATTTATTTTTTTATATTTATATTTTCTTTAATGTGTAGCTAGGCTATGGAGAATTGTTTCATCATCAGGGAGTTCAACCACCACCAACCTTTTTTGCCTTGGCCAACAAACGGTGTTCAATGATTTAATGAATTCATTTATCTTCTCTTTTACTGTTAGCGAGTAGTCTCAAGCTCCCTCTCTCTCTCTCAATTAAGTTTGAAGAGAAGCTTACCCACACGCTAACATTATATGAATCTTCTTAATTCTGTGTTGAGGTGCAAGAAAGCTACTCATGCTGGGCTGTTAATAATTTGAACGAACCTCCATTTTCAGAATACCGAATACTCCAAAACCCCTTTATCTTCTTTTGGCTTTCCATTTTTGGTGTAACATTTTCATGTTATACTAAGAAAAAAAGTGCAGCTGGTTATAGCGTTAAAGGTATTCCAATGACATTTTGAACTCTATTAATTGTTTCCTCAGGATAACCCTCTCCCTATCCTTCTCTCAATCCCTTAATTATATCTCTTGTATTTATTTTGTGGCTTTTTAGTTTACTTTGAAGAAATGGAGCCTGTAATGTGCAAAACCAAATTGGTTCTATCATTAACAGGCAGTTTTGTGAACAAGGCCGTGAGTTTCATTGTGTTTTCTTTTCTTGATCTTGTTGATTTTCTCTTGTGTATTGTTTACAAAGTTGCGGATTTCTTCATTGAGGCTGAATGGAAGCCTTGTTATTGCTCTTCAGCAAAAGAGGCCATCACTAGCAGCGGCAAAATCTTGGTTTCCGAACAAGGCAAATCAAAAATAGTTTGCCTCACTTCTAGTAAGTTACAGCTAGAAGAGATTTCGGATACTCTCTATACCCGGCCTTCGCTTGTGTCCGAGGTCTCAAAGCTAACTGTTAATGAGCTAAAGAGGCTTAAAGTGGATGGCAATGTCGCACAATCTTGTGAGAAGATCAAAAAAGGAACGATGAGGTCAACGTTCACCGTTAATTCTACCATTATTGAAATGTTACAAGGTAAGATCGGAGGGCAGCAATCACATCCAATTCCAAGATGGTCTGATTGTGATTGTAAATTTTGCACTTGTTGGAGCTCTTCTAGCAGAGATACTCTCTTTGTTAAGACTCAAGGACCATCAGGTAATTATAGTTAATTAATGATCATTATAAATCTTTATATGTATATGAATGACTGTGCGTACGTATGTATGTAAAGTAATTAATTCACAAATTATTTTAAGCTGATGATTTTAATTATTTGAATGCATGTTTGTGTGTGTGTGTGTTATATGTACATGTCAGATAAGGCACGTGAAGATGTGTTGTTCATTCACGGATTCATTTCATCTTCAGCATTTTGGACTGAAACATTATTCCCAAACTTCTCAAGTGCTTCAAAATCGACTTATCGATTATTCGCCATCGATCTGTTAGGGTTTGGGAGGAGCCCTAAGCCAACAGATTCCCTTTACACCGTGAGAGAGCATTTGGACATGATTGAAAAGTCAGTAATTGAACCAAACAAAGTTAAATCCTTCCACATTGTTGCTCACTCTTTAGGCTGCATATTAGCTCTTGCACTGGCTGTTAAACACCCTGGATCAGTCAAGTCCCTAACTCTCCTAGCACCTGTAAGTTATTCTATTTTTAATATTTTTCAACTTTTTTTAATTACTTAAGTAGTAATTTTATTATTTTAATCTGATTATCGATCTATACATGAAGTTTTATTTACCAAATTAAAATTAATGAAATTGAATACATGGGTTGGTTGCAGCCATATTATCCGGTACCAAAAGCAGCACAAGCCACGCAGTATGTGATGAGAAAGGTCGCACCAAGACGCGTGTGGCCACTAATAGCTTTTGGTGCATCAATGGCTTGTTGGTACGAACACATCTCTCGGACAATTTGCTTGCTGATTTGCAAGAACCATCGGGTGTGGGAGTTTCTTGCCAAACTTGTCACAAGAAACAGGTAATAAATTCATCTACCCCTAGCTATATCAAACCTGTCAACTCGATAATCAATTATATATAAAATATACTTCTGCTGACTGCTGGTCCAAAGTGTTGCTCATGACCCATTTTCTGTATTTCTTTGAAAAACCTTTTGATTTAAGCTTCGATAAATTTTGGATGCTTTTGGTGCGCTTCCCCCTCTACCTTGTCCAAATACAAAAAAATTGGTACTTTACAAATGGCCGACATGCGGGAGCCAAATCGTTATGATGTACTACTAGAGAAGCAGCTGTTCCTAGCTAGCGCTTTCCAATTGAAGTTAACCTCCCCCCAGAAAAATAATAATATTATTATTATTATTACAAATAAATATTATTTTTTTTCTTCTAAATATTCTTTCATTTGAGGTTGATTATTGAGGTGACATTGGTAATCAAGTTGATATCAATCAGCAGGGACACGCGTGGTTCATTGTAGGCCACCTACATTATTTAATATTGGGAAATTTGCAAAATTTTGGTTTGACGTAGGATTTCGGTTGAGAATTTTCTGACAGCTACACGAAAAATGCATTTTAATTACTACACTAACCACCAACAAAGAAGAATATTAAGTGTGTGATAGAAAATAGAAAGTGGTCAAATGTTGCTATGCCTTAGGTCCAACCAAGATGCAGAAGGTTGTTTAATGCTGAAATTAATTTTCAATTCCATTTCTCTATACCCAATTGGCTCTGCTACATTAAATTTCATTTGTACTAGGCATTTTGATAGAGACTTCCATCTACCATTTCTGTTTATTTTAATGAAATTTGGTGAAATATATTTAACAGGATCAGGACTTTCTTGCTTGAAGGATTCTTTTGCCACACACATAATGCTGCATGGCACACATTGCACAACATCATTTGTGGCACCGCAAACAAGCTTGATGGGTACTTGGATGCCGTCCACAATCACGTGAAATGTGATGTTAACATATTTCACGGCGAAGATGATGAGCTTATTCCGGTGGAGTGTAGCTACAATGTTCAAAGAAAAATTCCTCGTGCTCGAGTTAAGGTTATCAAAAAGAAAGATCATATTACAATTGTTGTGGGAAGACAAAAGACTTTTGCTCGGGAACTTGAAGAGATATGGGGGAGCTCAAATGGCCATGAACCTTCGGAGAATCACCATTAATATATATATTAAGCAATTAAAATGGATAAAGATAGCCTGAGATAATAATTACCAGGTTTTCTACCTCTAGCTAATATAGCTACTTCAAGTGTGAAATGCCATGTGAAGAATTTGATAAGAAGATTGTCAAATTAAATTAAACAATGCGTTATATAATTTTTTTTAATTTTTTCTTTTTCTTATAATGAGTTTCTTACCCTGTTCCGATCAATACACGTTGAGGCATTAAAATCTATCCACGTTGATATATATACGGAACGAATGGAAGAATCACAGCTCCGTCATCATAAAAGTAATTTCGCCACTTAATAGCCATTAATATTTGCCTCTCACCCTCTCATACATACCATGTAGGAGACTTTCAAATTTCAATTCATTATTTCTTTAATTTTCCTTTTACAGTGTGTTGGCAAGTAGGCCACTCTTTGCAAAATTAGTCATTACATTTGATTGAAATTCTTAGCAAATTTATATTTCTAAACATGTACCATGAGCAATGAACGGAGAGTGATAATTTCGCATATATTATGGAAATAATAGTAGCTAAAATGCAAGGTGTTTGATAAGTTTGCAAAGGTGCTCGACAAAATGTATCAATGAAGTATTTGTGGCGGAAACTGAGCCATTTGGATTCTGCAAGGATGCAGGAGGATTTCGAGTGATTATCAAGCTAAGAATGAATCAAAGGGTCATGATGTATTGTTAGTTTTGCTTGTTAGCCAAGACTGACATAGGTTCTATATATGGTGATAAGAATAGACAGACCGTAATATTTTGTAGTGTTGTGTAAATCAAATCTCAGCCTTTGATCCTAGATTTTGTGAGTCACTGCAGCAGTGTATCATTAATATAAATTGCAATGTAAAATAAAGTCTGACTCGCATTGGAATATATCATCTTTCTTGTGCTTGCTGGCATCTCATTTTCTTGAAGTTCATTCACATTTTAAAACACAGTCTACAATAAATTTCTTTTTTGATCCATTAATGTAATGTAGAAATTTTACAGCAACTGGGGGATTTTTATTTTTTAGATATTTTATATCCAATTAACTTGACAATGATGTAATTTAATTATTATGTAAATAACAAACGCACTATATATGTAAATTTTCATTATATTCCATCTGCTTTTAAAGAATAGGAGCCACATTGATTTTGATACCTTAATTGTTAATATCTGTAGTCTAAGGAATCTAAAAAAATCCTAGCCTTTGTCTAATTGTCTTCTTATACATTTCTGACTCTCCCTTTTATCATTTTTAGTAAATGATCATGTTATTGATATACAATATCAATCTTTTGAAAAACACTTTATTATATTATTCTCTTTGAACTCCTGTTTTAAGGTAGGACTGTGGCACCCACCCAACTTTGATTACATAAAAGTTAACGTTTTTTCATATCCATACCAGAACCTTAATTGTGCAGAGGAAACTTCAAATCTTCAATTTTCACACGTACATTTTTACTCGTATGGGTGCTGTTGGCCAACCTATAGAACCTAACAGCTTATTCATTAATATTATTGTGGGAGCTACCCTCACGCTTTGTTTTCATGCAGGTTGGTGACATAAATAAACCTAACATTTGCTAGCTGTTCGCATTGTCAGTTTTCATTCTTTCCCAACTTTGCTTGTCCAATTTACGTTCTAAATCTTCCTCTAGACGAAGTTGTCAAAGATAGTCTTAATTTGGTGTTCTTATAACATTACTTCTTATCTATTTACTGTTAGTTTCAATAGTATCACAATTAATGAAAATATATATACCCAATAAAAAGTGAACAAAAAAGGAGCAATACTTTAAATAGCCAATATCACTATATATATATATATATATATATATATATATATATATATATATATATATATATATATATATATATATATATATATATATATATATATATATATATATGAGATTATTGCTCAAGATTACACTCATATTACATGATATTATAACTAATATTTACAAATTATATTATGATTGGAACTAATTTATATTAATTTATTTGAGGTACTGCCCAAATTTGAACTCTCACTAATATTTGAGAAATGTCTACTCCTCACATTATTTAAAACTAGTTTACATTAATTTATATGAGGTACTACTCAGATATATTTGAGACTAGTTTACATTAATTTGTATGAGCCACTATTCAGATTTAAACCTTCACTAATATTCATTGTCTAATTTGAAACCTCACTAATATTCACACTATTTGAGTAAGAAAACAGACTGTCTTCACTCAATAATTGAAGAATAAAATATTCCCGCAATGTATTTGTGGGAATTCGAACTGGTGCCCTCACCGCATGGCGGCATATCACTTTTCTTAATGTTATCTATTAGTTCAGAGTACAAACATGTTTTGGGTAGCTTATATTATTTTACCGATAACTTCCAGCCGGTCGTCATCATCACACTGACCACATTCCTATTATTATTTTTCCTCATTCAAGGCCTGTCTGCTGTATAAAATATGCTAGAGCATTTGCCTATTTCGTATAATCACTTGCTGTAAGATATAAAATAATGAAATTTGTAAGTATAATTATTAAAATTTAATAAATTTGAGTTAAAATTATATTATTCTAATAGATTCATTTTTAAAATTTATTAAATAAATTATGAATTATTTTTTTCAAATAAATATTAACCAATAAAAATATACCAGCTGATGTTAAAATTATATATATATATAATTTTTTTTTCATCAAAAGCCCAATTAATCCGTTTGCGACTGCTGCCGAGAAGCTAGAGGCCCTCGGTTGCTCGCTCCTTTCAACGTATGTTTAAGCGAAATCTCTACATTACTTTTAATCCTTTTTGAAAAGCTTTATTAATCTTTATAATAAAGTTCACATAAATCTCTCAAAATACAAAGATGAAAATGTGGATTTCCCTTCCGGAAATATTGGGTTCCAGAAGAGTTTGGAATTTTAGATTAAAAGTGAGGGAGGTTGGAGACTATTTTTTTTTTTTCTAATTTTGGGAAATTTTCATTTGTCTCCCTCAATTATGTCCAACTCACACACACTGCTAGACTTTACGTCCAAATTCTCACTGACACCGGACCAAATGTTTGACCGTTAAATGAGGTGGCAATTGAGATCGCACACGTAAACATAAGAGAAATTGAATGATTTTTTTGTTTTTTATAGCTTTTTTTACGTAATACTATAACTGATATTTATAAATTAGATTATAATTAGAACTAGTTTACATTAATTTATATGATTCATTGTCCAGATTTAAATTCTCACTAATATTTGAGAAATATTTACTCCTCATATTTGAATAAAAAAGTAAACTGTCTTCATTCAATATTTAAAAAAGAAAATACCCTCACAATGCACTTGTGAGGATTCAAAGGATTAAAAAAAAAAACATGAATATTATTTGTCATGTCTTATTTTGTGGCAACTTATAACCGAATGTCATCACTAGGTCAACATTTTGAAATTGAAATATTAACTAAAATCACATTAATTCTCTCTCTCTCTCTCTCTCTCTTAAAGAAATATCTTTTATCCTTATTTTCACTTGAATTTGAGGGTCATTTCATAAAGTCATGATTAAAATCATGGTATCAATACTGTAATTAAACATAGATTGTATAAATAAAATATAAGATAAACAAATTTAAGATAAAACTTGTAAATCAATATTAAATATAAAACAAAATATAAACTATGTAAATAAAACATAAGAGTTGTAAATGGAAGATAGAATAAGTAAATAAACAAAGGAGTGGTAAATGATGTATTACTAATATATAAAAGCAAAATTTTAGGCGCAACATAAAACTTGTAAAATAATATTAAGTGTAAAAAAAAATATTTATTGTGAAAATGAAACATAAAACTTGTAAATAGATGATAAAACAAGTAAATCAATATAAGAGCGGTAAATTAATGTAATCTTGGTAAATAAAGTAAAAATTTATTGATGTAACAAAAAACTTATAAATCAATATTAAATGTAAAATAAAACATAAATTATATAAATAGAACATAAGACTTTTCAATGAAATGTAAAATAATTAAATTAACATATAAATGATAAATTGATATATCATTGGTTAAAAAAAAATAAAAACTTATCAAAATAATATAAAACTTGTAAATTATTAGCAAGTGTAAAATAAAATATAAATTAAGTAAATAAATAAATAAAATATAAGACCTGCAAATAGAATATACAACTAGTAAATTAACATAAAAGTGATAAAATGATATATTATTGGTAAACAAAATATTAACTTATAGACGTAACATAAAATTTATAAATAAACATTTAGTATAAAATAACATATAAATTATATAAATGAAATAGAATACTTTTAAATGAAATGTAAATAAGAAAATATTGTAAGAGATATTGAAAAAAATAAAGACTTATAAATGTAAAATTAAAAATTCATTAATCATTATAATAATAATTACCTTATATATTTACTGTTTTTATTTCTAAATTGAATAATAATAATTTTGTGCTTATGTAATACATGTGATGATATATGTAAAAATTTATTAAGGATAAAACTTATTCTTAAAATTAAATTTTAAATTTTTTTTCATATTTTCTAAAATTATGTGTAAAATAAGTGATTTTGCATCATTCTAAACTTCCTTAATAGCAACTCCAAATGATCTTTTAGTATAAGTAAGAAATAAAGTGTGAAACTATATGAAATATGTATAAAGCAAAATATTAGATATAATTTTATTGATATTTTATATATGTCTAGTAATATAAGAATGTCTTTTTATTTTATTTTGGCTTGATTCACATCAAGAAAAATAATTTTACTTAATTAACTATTTAACCTGTACAATAAGCAAATATTATGATAGAAAATAAAAAAAAAAGTTTATAAATGTCCTGGCAAGAATATAGAATTTATAGTTAAATTCATTTAATAAAACGTGTTCCAATTGTTTTCAATACAAATTTTTGGTTTTCAATTGATGAATAATTTTTTTCTTTTCTTAAATAAATTAAATAAAAAACTATTTTTAATTAAAATTTAATGTTATTTTATAAGTTTTATGTTATTTTATAAGTGTTTGTTTTGTTTGTAATTTTAAAATATCAATTTACCAATCTTATATTAATTTACTTATTTTTACATTTTTATTTTATAGTCTTATGTGTAATTTTGTCTATCACAGTATTGGTATTGTAATTTTAATCACGACATCATAGAATTTTATTGAATTTAATGAGCTCGTGATTTGTATACAAACAAGGGCAAAATCATTTTGTAGGCAAAGATGGGAAAAATTTAGCAAAAATTTTTATTTTTTTTTAATTTTTAGCAAAATGCTACTATTGTAATTTCACAAAAATATTGCTGATATAATTTCACAAAATTGCCACTACAGCATTATAAGTTTGCTATTTGTTTTAGAAACCGGCCACGGTCATTTTTCTTAATTTTTTGCTCCTCACTCCATCTTGTTTTAGAAATCAACTTCTCTATCTCATAAAATTGTGATGACAAGTTATTTATCACTCATTTAACTTTTAACTATTTGAATTTGGGTTTGATTATCGTAGCCTAAAGGTATCAAGTCCAGAGTCTAAGCACTATCAGATCATTAAAAAATTAATAAAAATCAATAAAATAATATCATCTAATGATGTCTTGGGGTATGGTACCTTAAAGTTAATAATTTTTCTTGTAAAAAAAAGTTAATTCACAAGATAATTTTCAAACTCGAAAGTGTTAGTTTAATGTTAGGGTTTAATCTTTATAAAAAAAAAAAAGATGATAGAGTTTAATTCAATTATTTTATTTTCAAATATTTTTTTATTAACTTGGAAAAAATTTAGTCCAACCTAATCTCGCACCCTTGCGTACAGATCACATATTTAGGAATTATTGCATTGAATTTTCTCTATGTTAGAAGCACCCAGCTTAACTTCTAAGAAAAGAAAGGTAAAAAAAAAATACCATTAATTGTTTTATAAGATTCTGCATTTTGGCCTTGAAATGGAGGAAAATCTCCTATAGTCATTCTTCAAGTGGCGAAGTATGAAAATTGAAAATACCCATTGGATCTCCCCCATATATGTTATGCATTTATGAAAATTGTGTTACATATGCACAAATCAATTGTATTTTATTTAAGATACAATAGAAGAATTTTACCTCGAGTGCATTACGAAGACTTGTGGAGCTCTTATAACAAGTGCAAAGAAATTTTAAAACAAGAGTAGAAGGATCAAAGAAGATGGAACAATGGAAATGTGGTTGATTTGGTAAAAAAAAAAAAATAGCAAAATATTCAATGAATCAACTTTATCTCTAGAGTAAAGAAGAGATGGCAGACAAGAGTACAAACTTAGAGGAGTTGAAAACTATGATGTAGCAAAATCTTCACTATGAGGATGGACGAAGAAATTTACTAGAAGTAAAGGCCAAAGGCAAATTGGCTGAGATAATGTGACAAAAATACTAAATTCCTCCATACTAAAGCTTTATCAAGAAAGAGGAAGAATAAAATTTGGGTAATTTTGGATGAAAATGGTAAATGGATAGAAGAATAAAATGATGTGGAAATGATGTTTTGTAACTATTTTGCAAATTTATTCACAACAGCCAGCCTCTTTCAACATAAAATAGAAGCAGCCTTATGTGATATGCATGTGAAAGTGATAAAGGAAATGAATGAGAAGCTAGACAGACCATTCACTGAAGAATAAATTTCAGCAGCTTTGGCCCAAATGTGTCCAACTAAGGCTTTGAATCCAGATGGCTTTCCAACGACCTTCTTTAAAAAACAATGGAAATTAATGAGCGAAGGTGTTTAAACAACCTGTCTTCACATCCTCAATGAAGAAGGTAATATTACTCCTTTAAATCATACATACATTGTAGTGATTCCCAATATTGAGAAACCTAGACAAGTTATATAATTTAGGCCTATTAACTTATGTAATGCGATTTATAGAATTGTAATAAAAACTATAACTAGTAAACTCAAACATATGTTGCATCATAATATATCACTGATAACTCTATGAAATGAGAGTTATCAGGATATATCTAAACCTAAACTTGTATTGCTTCGAGAGTAAATGGTGAAGTTTTATTATATTTAATAACATTTTACATATACGTGTATTTAGTTATAGTTGTAATAAAATAATAAGTTGAAGATCATTTCATGCCCTATTTTGTATGACCCAAAAGTTTATGCATTTATGAGAGATGCTCTAATCATGGGTTTGTAGAAAAAGATAAAAGATTGGTCTACATGTGAACAAAATCAAGTCTAAATAAGAGAGAATACTAGAAGAATTACTACAGTAATTCGAGAGCAAAACAGATAGACAGAAACTATCCAGCTTGTCATGCGTCAACAGACAGTCTCTGCTGCAGCTATTATTGCACTGCCATTGTCAGCAGCAGACAAAATAATAGCAGGCAGCACATAAAATATCATGTGATCCTAATTTCAAGATATAAAATGACTTTTTTTTAGGAAGCACATCATCTTTTATCATATCCATTAAAGTAGTCATCACCACAATCATCTTCCATCATTCTATACTTACTGTCATTACATACAAAAGAACACATCAAAGGAGAATATCCAGAGCTTGAACTGAAAGAGATACTTAGAAAAAAAAAAAAGGAAAGAGCTTGAAGATAACAAAAGTGACACTTGCTTTTATTTGTATCTCTTATTTACTTTTATATTTTTTGCATATATTTTCTTATTGATGATGTATTTTATGGCAAATACATTTGTGCTTACTAATTTAAAGCTCAATATGAGCTAAATTTAAAAGTAGTTGGATTTTAAACAAGCTTAATAGTGATTTAACTTATATATGTATGTTGCTCGGTATTCGCTATGGCATTTTATTCTAATTTTACATATTGCAAATCTTTATTTTAGTTTACCACCAATTAAGTAGATACAAGCTAAAAAAAGAGCCTCAAAAAGGCTTGACTTAGTAGAACAAGTTAGATTAATACATGATTTTAGGTTGAGTTTCCCAAGTTGAGGGTAATCTATATTTGAATTAGCTTATACTTAGTCTAAAACTAGTGATGAACCGGACATAGGGATTCATCTTGTAGGATAAATAGAATATAGAACATGTAATGTTATGTATTAGGTTAGTTTAATAACTAGTGCCTATTAAATTACATATAAATATAAGATATCTGATAGGTAATAGCTGAGGATTTAATAGGATTCTGCCTATTGCTATAGTAAATGATATAGCAACTAAATTAAAATTGTAAAAATATCAAAAATCATTAAGTGTGTTTAGGATCTAACTACCCTTTGGCCTGAATTTACTTTTGTGTTTGATGTTAGCTTTCCTTTTATTGCATCTTGTTTATCGCACTTTTGATATAGTTAGGTGCTTAATCACATCTTTTAAAATTTTATTTTATTATCTCTTTAAAATTGTACTATAAAATTATTGTAGCAATTCCCAATATATCAATCCTTATGAAGACGATCTTGAATACTCATCATTATATTACTTGTTGTGCCCACTTACATACTGACACTATATTACACATTTTAACAAGTATGAACCAACAACAATCACCAACTCATAGTGCTTTCATTCCAATTACACAAGATAAAGCAAAATAAGGGGAAGAAAAATTGTTTGATGGCTCTAAAACTTTATATAAGTAAAGCATATGATAAGATAAAATGGTACTTTTTACACAACACTGTGTAAAAACTAGGCTTTCACCAAAATGGATAGATATGATAATTAAATGCATCTCAACAACATCATTTTCAATTATTATCAATCGAGTGGCAAAGAGTATGGTTCGCCCGCAAAAAGGCTTGAAGTACGATTGTCCTCTATCTGTTTACCTTTTTATCTTATATGCAGAAGTTTTTTCAAACTTATTCATGCAGGCAGAATCAAAACAGCTGATCAATGGTCTAAAGTTTAGTAGAAAATTGTCAATCACACATCTTCTCTTTCACAAAGGCTGTAACTACAAATTGTACAAATTTAAAGACAGTTTTTTACTATTACACAACTGTTTCATGTCAAATCTTCAATTATGAGAAGTCCTTAATGTTCTTCAGTGGAAACACTCAAGTTGAACAGATTTCTACAATTAAAAGTATTTGTCAGTGACATGACTCAAAAGTGTTTTATAACTCTCAAGTATAAGAGTTTCTTGTTATAATATAGCTCGGTAAGTCTGAGGTTGATTCACAAAGAAAAGATTTATTTTATTTATTGTAATCTATCTAAGAAAATAAAAAAATTAAAATATATGAAACATAATTTGAGTAAAGCTATAGAATTAAATTAATTAGGATTATGGATCCACTCTTAGTAGTAAATATAATTTAATAAATTTTTTTATAAAATTTATTTATTGCCCAAAGATTAATTGCATAAATTATTATTATTTTCCTATTAATTTTGTTATGGATTAAGTATTTAGTGTGCCAAAATTTAATTTGTTTACAATAAGTCAAAATACCACTTTACTATATTTTATACTAAGATATTAAGAATTTATTGTACAAAACTCTCTTGTTTGTCTACAACAAATCAAAATTTTTAAATATAAAATAGGGATAATATTAATTAGAAAATAATTTAATTTATATAATTAAAAATAAAATTTGATTAAATTATATTTTTCTACTAAGAGTTTCACCTTACTCTAACTTATTATTATTCAGCTTACCATAATCAAAATAAAAATAATTATTAATATTAAATTATACATAAAAATAGAAATAACTAAAATTAAAAATAAAACTAAATTTATTTATCAATTTACTAAATATTACAAAGAGAGATAAGAAGAAGAAATTGTGGAGAAAGAAGTAAAGAAAAATGTGTAAAGAAGTGAAATAATTTATGATTAATTTACATCACATACATAAACAAAGCCAATTAAATCATGACCTTATATTTATTCCACTAACCAAACATAAATCTGATACAATTCACTCATAATTATCATACTTAACATGGTAAAAACTTATAATTTTACAAAAAAACGTACTTAACATAACAAAAACTTATAATTTTACAACAAAAGTCGTGCACCTCTTTGATAATGGCTTAATATTTTTGGACCGCCAGGATTTTATTCGTTAATTTGTTAAAAGCCTCAAATTATGTGAAATTATTATTTTTACCTAATAAACATACAAAAATATACAAAATCAAATATTTAAAAATATAGTTAGAAATTTATAATATATTACATAATTATAAATATAAATTATAATAAAAACACAAAATAATATTTTTATTTCTTAGAAAACATATAATTTTAACATTAATCAGTTAGCTCCAAGTTGTGTTTAGACGTGAGAAATATCTTCCTTTGCTATCTATAGTGGGAAGAAAGAAGATGAATTTTTTCAATGACATCAAGCTCAAAGTTTTGAGCAAGATACCGAGTTGGAAATTAAATTGTTTTCAAGTAGTAGAAGAGAAGTGCTTATCAAAGCTGTTTCTTAAGCAGTACTTGCTTATGCCATGATTTTTTTAAAATATTCCTATGGGTGTATATGCAAGATTGTGGTGGGGTTCAAAAGAAGATCAGAAAAGCATTCAATGGGCCAAATGGAAGAAAATGTGCAAAGCTAAAGGTCGATGGGGTATGGGATTCAAGGAATTTTTAGTTTTAACTAAGCTTTGGTGGCAAAGTAAGACTAGAGGCTCATTCAGTTTTCTAATTCACTAATGGCAAAAGTTTTACAGGCCCAATACTTTAAGAAATCAAATTTTTTGAATGCCAAGTTATAATGCAAGTCATCTTACATATGAAGGAGCATTTTTTGGGCTAGACATGTGCTTTATAATGGCTTGAGATCCAGAATAATAAATGGAGAGTAACTGCAAATCTACAAAAGTAATTGGATTCCTAGATCAACTATTTTTAAGATACTGTTACAACAATACTATCTTTAGAGACTATAGTATCAGCTTTGATTGATAAAGATTAAAGAGCATAAGTGGAATAAAAAAATTTTATTCATCAACATTTATGCCTAAAGATACAGATGAGGTCATAAAGAGTCCACTCCCAAAAATTCCAAGACTTGATCAGCTTATTTGGTCTTTTGATAAACATAACAATTACTTAAAGAGTGGATACCAAGTTGCACTTAAACTAAAGACGCCATACTGTCTAAGCCCTTCAAAGTCAAGTCTAACAGACTGGAATACAATCGAGAAGCTTGAATTACCAGAAAAAAAATAAATAAATAAAGATTTTTATGTAGAGAGTTGCTCAAAACCTCCTTCCAACAATTGAGAATTTATGGAAAAAGAGAATCCTGCAGCAGCTATAGTGTTAACAGTGTGGCGGGCAAAGAGAAAATATTGGACATGCCTTTATAACCTGCAAAGCTTATCAAAAGATCTGGAAACTCACAGTTTTTTCAACTGAGATGCAAGGCCTTGCAAACCAAGACTTATTGAGTGTTTTGCAAAGACTTAGCAAAAAAAAAAAAAGCAAATCAGAGTTGGAACTTTTTATTGCTTTGTGTTGGACTAATTGGCATTCAACGAATCTTTTTAACTTTGAAGGGAAGAAGGAAGATTCATAAATATCAGTGGCTAGAGCTGAATCAACATTAAAATCATATAGGAAAATCAAATACCCCCCAAAAACAAGCTATCTTAAGTTAGGAACTTCCAACACACCAGACATGAAAGCCTTCTGCATCAGGTTTCTTTAAGGTGAATGTGGATACATTAACAAAATTTAAAGAAGAAATCAGCTTTCAATGGGTATGTATGTAGCTTTGGAAAAAGTTGAAGCAACAAATTTGAGACTTGAAATTGCAGAGAAGGCTGATTGTGTGCCATTAATAGTTAAAATTGATCGTCAATAGATTTTTTAGTTAGCAACTAAAGGGAAATGCAGTAAATCTGAAATATACTGGACCATTGCTGATGTAAAAAAGATGTTAAAGAGGCTAAGTTACAATATAGTACATTTCAAGGCTATGTAATGGCACTGCCCATTCTTTAGCCAAAATGGCTTTAAATATTGTAGAACCTGTATTATGGGTTGGAACTTGTCCAACTCATCTATTGTATTTCTTAAATAATTTGAATCAATAAAAGTTGAGCTTTCTTCAAAAAACAAAGAAAAAACCTTTATTTTCTTTAACTAGATGGTTAATTGGTTATGTACTATTATGGTGTGAATGAAGTGTGATGGAAGAATTTTTATAAGAATTATAATAAGTTACAACATAAGTAATTTATAACTCATCAAACTCATGTAAAAACTAATAATATGAGTGGAGCCAACACTTGTAAATAAATGGGATGGATTATAAGTTACTCTTAAAATAACTTAGTAAAAATCATTTCGTAAATCTTGAGATTTTCTCAAGTCAAGGGACACTGTAAAAATTTAACCTTTAAAAAAAAATGAAAAAAGAAAGTAAAATGATTTGAATCTTTGAGGGCATATGTTGGGCTCCGTGCGTGTTTAGTCCAATCTTTCAATTTCGGGCTGTATTTATGATTTACAAATGAGTAAGGATTTTAACACCCCTCCAAATTCTCTATAACCCTCATTTTAGTTTTTAGTTTTTAAATTATTCTCAATTTAATTTATAAAATAGAAACTCATATATTAAGATTAATTGTTTTCCTTCTAAAAAATAATTTATTTTAATTCTTTATTTATAAAATATATAAAAATCCTAAAATTTTAAATTTTTTTATTATACAATTTTTATCTCAATAACTGTAAATTCTTATAATTGCCTTTCAAAAAAATTTCAATTAAAATTTAAGATATAATTATAAATTATGGAACGAGGTGAATATAAAAAAATTACTAAAAGAATGATTTATTAAGTGTTTAATTGAATTCTCAGAATAAGAAATAAATCAAAATTTTTTTGATAAATTTATGTAACATCAGTCAACTGGGGGCATTATAATAAAGTTAGACGGATGTCAAAAGGCTTTCTCTTTTACAGAAAGAGTTAATCGGGTATTTATAAGGATTGTAAAAGTGTTAATTGGGTATTTATAACGAAATAGCGGGTCCGTAAAGAACAGAGCTAAATACACCCCTGATACAATCTATATAGACCGTGTATCCGACTGATGTGATGTAGACTATGGCATTTCTCCCCCCACTTTAGTTGAATTTGGACCTACGTAATTTCGTTACCTTGACTTGATTTGACCCATGCTCCATTCCTCTTAACACAGTTATCATCAAGATTCTTGCACTGTAACTTCCTCTCTGGACTCTCTTGCATGCGCATTAATCATTTTATAGCAAATGTAAGTACTCAAACAAAAACAAACAATATAATCGAATGTGGTGATGACTGACAGACGAAAATTCTGAATTCACCCGCAAAATAAAATAAAATAAATCAAATTCAACATGATAATTATAAGCTGCTACAAAACAAAAGGAAGGAGAATCTGAATAACAGAAAAAGAAAAAAGACAGATGCAGTTAATAAGCAAGATCTAGTAGTAAACTAAACTAGTTCTGCATTCTTTGGAAAATAGCACTTCTTATAACCTCTTCACTAATCAATCCTTCGGGAATCCTGACGACAACATCCTGAAGCATAATCTCTCTCACGCTTGATACACTGGCATGATGAACATGAAACTCAAGATCTCTGAGCACATCCATCAATTTAGCTGCCGGATAATTAATATCTGGGCATTGAACACGTATCATGGCTTCTGATCCTACAATCTTCACATCGACGTCCATAATATTAATATTAATGCCAAGATGATGAGTGGTCGAAGACGACGTTGGCATCATGATTGTAGAGCCGGTGCTTTGATTGTTGTCATAAACGTTATATACCACCTTTGATTTTCTAGCCTGTTCACGGAGTTTCGCCTCAAGTTCATCAACCTTGGCCTTGAGCTCTTTGATGTAGGCAACTGCATCAGCGAGCAAAGAAGCTTTGTCCATTTTGGAAACGTTTGGAACCACAGAACGGAGAGCATAGAAGCGATGATTAAGCCTCTCACGGCGCTGCCTCTCTGCTTCCACGTGGTTGAGAGGAGACTCTCTTGCGCTTGTTGGCTTTCTTCCTCGTTTTTTGGATGTAACATTAATGTCAGTAAATCCTGAAACAAAATGGCCGTCTGAATCAGAAGGCCCCGAATCCGAAGATGAGCGGCCAAAACCAGCAGCTAGTTGTTCTTTCTTAATTACATCGCCGGCTACTTCTCGGGACTGCTGCTTCGAATTCTCTTCAAGGGACCACTCTTTTTGATGATGATGGTGGTGCTGGTGGTGGTGGGGGGCGCCCGCACCTGAGAACATTCCAATGTCTAGAAGAGGAGGAACATTATTATTATTATTTCTGGTGGTGGGATTGGGAAGTTGAAGCTGACTCTCAGAATTAACATTGACTTGCTTTGTAAGCATAGTAGCAATGACAGGGCCAAAGAGAGATTTGGCTAGTTGCACTAAGCTCCAATCTTCTTTGATCAAATCTGAAGAGCCCAATTCAACAACCCCACAAGCAGTTGACACACAGACCAAAGTCTGAATCCCATGCATACGAGCTTCTTTAACTCTTTCACACTCGTACAGTTGGAGCTCATGGTCACCAGTTAACCAAACATAATCACCAGAGCTAAACACCCTGCCAAGAACACTACCATCACCAATTGCAAATGAACGGGTGACCGACACTGTGTAATACCATTCCCCGTCAGTAACATCCCCATCCACCATTCTATCCAAGTCCATATCTTCTCCGAAATGAACTTGAACCTCTTTGCTCACCTTCTTCCTCTCCAAAAAGAAGCCGAATTTGGGCTCGGAGCCTGCGCCTTGTTTGCTTGCCGCCGCCCTTGTAGCAAAATCTTTGCTCCCTCGGAAATAACCATCACCCCATGATAAAACAAGGCGGCCGTTCACATCTTTCAGTGGTTGCCAGAAGATGGAATAGACCCACCACTCAGGCCGGTTTTGAACAATGAATTGAAGTCTCTGTTGAAGAGTTGGTGAGGTTTCTTGACAAAACGGCATGGGATAAGACGAAGAAGACGAAGACACAATCTCTTCCATGGCTTCAAAAAAGCAAAAATATAATTGATTAATGTCAATTAACTAACTGAATATTCCAGCAGAAGAGAAGAAAAGAAGAAATTTACAAAGTGAGTGATGAGCTAGTGATTTCTTTCGGAGCAAAACAATATAACTTTCTTGGCATTAAAGGGAACTCAATTCTTCCTCTGTGTTACTTTTGGGCACTAATTAAGCCTTTCCACTGTTGGAGGCACCTTTATAACGTGACCGATGAATTGAACGTACAGGATCAGCCTCAATGACTTCAAAGTGATTAATTATATGTAGTCTAATTGCAAGTCCAAATGTTAATGGTCTCGTCAATGGCTAATTCTAGAATGTATTCTATTGCATACACGTTTTCATGCTGTTCTCAATTAGCTAGCCAGCTTTTGCTTTTCCTTTTAACGTAAATAGTCACGAATTAAACTGAGTCTCCATGTCTCATACTTGATACGCCCTTTTTTTTTTGGTCTAATCTAGTTAAGGCAGCTCTTGTCTGATTAGAAGAGCTAACTGAACATCTACATAATAATCTCAATGTTTCTTTCTTCACATTTGTTTTGGAAATAAATCAAAAGTCAAAATAGGTGTGCATCCTCATCAGGAAAGTTTACTATCAATATGCTCGTTAAACTTAGCTAAAAACATTAAGAACCGATAAAATGAACCAATGAATTAACTTGTATCATCCCTAATATATTATTTTATTTAATTACCTAAAATTTTAAATATCTTTATATATATATATATATATATATATATATATATATATATATATATATATATATATATATGAATGCAATCTATGTTGCGTAAGGGTACATGTGGCAATCTCTCATTGAGAGGAACTGGACCCACGACAAAGCTCTCCAATAGAAGCTCGCCAGACGTACCAACGCGTGCTATAATGTGCACCACAGCACACACTGGATCAAGCTATCTTATATAGATATGAAGAGCATTTCTTATTATTAATCAACCTCTTATATATTGCTTGTCCATATATACCGATTAATAAAAGATAATTGATGCCTTTGTTTAAGATCTATTATTTACTGCCTGTTCCTAAAAAAATCATGAATTATTTTAAATAATTAATAAAGTAAAGAAAGGTCATATTTAATGTTGTGAAACAATGAATTATTGAATGAAGCTAGGATCGAACTTTGAAAACGTTATCACATTCACATGCATAAATATCGTGAGGCCAATTTCAATCCAAATATATCTTACATGACAGGACGACAAATGAATATTTGAAGCAAAACTCAAAAGTCCTACAAAGTAGCTAGGTTGTCCTAATACAGACCAGTAGCTGAATCAATCTTGCTTTAGTAGACATATATATTTGAAGGGACTGCCCCTATGTGGCCATTGAGACCACACTCACCTCTCTTTTGATTCAACGGTCAAACGACGACAGTTACTTTCAAATTATTTTCATCTAGAAAACGAAAGGGGACCATGCTAAATACCTCCTATATCATCAATATATTATTACGAATATATCTTAAGAATTGCGTTGGGAATGAAGAACTTGGATACGTAGTTTAGTTTTATAATTTCTTTACTAATGATGAGGCTTTAATTGATAAGTTAATGTAAACGATCAAGCTTTGTTAATTTAAATTATTAGCAAATTTTGTCTTATTAGTGTAATAAATTTTTTTATTAATATGTGTCTTCAGAACACATATTTGAAATCTTATCGATAATAATATAATTAAGAAGATATATACTAATATTTTTCGGTGTAGAAGTTTCTATCCAACTTTTATTATTTTAACGGTTTACATGCACTTGATTGTCACATCTTTTTATAAGAAAATTAATATTTGTGGTATATTCTTTACCACATCATTCTGGTCCCTAAAAAATAGTCGGTCGATTTAGCCTCTAAAAGTAAGAAGTTAAAAGTTCAATAATTTGGGTGAGATAGTATGAGCTGCATTGCAACTAAAATGTCGTTTAACGGTTTACAGACAGTTGATTGTCAATATCTATTTATAATAAAATTTTAATTTTTATATAATTTAGATCACGTCTCTTTGGTTCACTAAGAGACAGCTCAGTGAGTTTAACCTCTTCTAGATTCTATACAAGTAAGTCAAGAATTTGATAATTTAGGATGAGGTGGGGTAAGGTGCATGATAATTAAAATAATAATAATAATAATATTCTACTTGTTTTTAATTAAAATTTTGTAACATATGTAGCATCTATCTTGCAATATTAAGATATGGAATCGTCACTCGGCCGGGTCGCTATTCCTATTGTAGAATTTTATAATGACTATGAGAATTGAGAAAGAAATAATTAACCATAATATTCTAGTGTGTTGAAAATAAGATCTCTTTGGTTCTAACTTATACACGTACTTTATGAGTGATTTGGATTAATTTTCTTCATTGTTCGAGAAGGTTATGGGATTCCCTTTTTCCGTTACTGTAAAATTGCTTTGCAAATGAAATAGAAGAAGTTGAAATTTTGTATACATACACACGGTTGGCTCTTAATAATATCTCACAAAAATAATAACCGTGACACAAATTTTCCATCAATGGAATGAAAACACGAGGGATCGGTTAACTCTTTTCCATTTCTTCAAAATTCTAATCATTTGAATTTTCAATTCACATGAACTTTGCCAGAAAATTTTGGCCTACGCGGTGTTTATATCGACGACGGCTTTACTATATATAAAAGCTCAAAACATGCATGCAATTTCAAGATCATAATTCAGCACGAATAACATGAAATTAAGAGTTTCATTTCCTCTATTAGTATTGTGACCATGCAAGAAAGAAATTATTATCCCAAAAACAGCTCATATTTAGCAGGAAATGGCAATCTCGCCGGCCTCCGCGTAAGTACATGTACAAAGTTGAAAATTTTGAAGAGTGATTTGAATGACTATTGATAGTACTTAAATTAAAAGGTCAAAAAAGTATCATTAATATTTGCAAATCTTATTGCTGTACATGCCTGGTTGTAAATTTTAAATTCTTTTTCGCTATGTGTGGACCACCATGGGACCCATAAACGTACGTCAAAATTCATTATAGGTTGTCTAATACCAGCCTTAGTATTGTCAACAATGCCATAATATATTTTAATTTTGCAATGGCTTGTATTGAAATTTGAAACCCAGCTGAAAGTCTCAGAATAGTTCCCTTCCGTTGTTTGCATATTTGGGGTTGGTGTGGACTCTGAAATAATCAATTATATGAAAATTTTATTTCTAAATTGTGTTTGAGTTATTCAAGTGTTTATCAAATATGTGTTTAAAGAAAAACTATTTTATCAAACATAGTTTATTTGAGGGATTTTTTTTTAAACCCAATACATTAGCAATCATTAAAGAATTGATTATTGGATATTATTTGGGAATAGATTCTCAAAAATTTTATTATTTAATAATTTACCACAATCCCAAACTTTCAATTATAATTATAAAATATTTTTATAAAGAGTAATGTAACTTATACATAGAACACATGGTTTATGTCCTAATTGACATGTCATTTCATTTGTCATCCATTAATCAAATTGTAAAATCAACATTGTAGAAATGAATAATAGAAGTCAATTAATACCTTTTTAATTTTTAAAATTATTTATGACAATATCTATTTAAAAGAGAATGACATGTCCATCCCTCTTTACTTTTTTTTTTTTATTTACCACTTGAATCCCCAAAAAAAAAATTAATATCTCAATTCATCTGAGGTGTTCAAACAATAATAGAATAATATATATAGTACCGAATGTTAAATGTGAATTTTTCTCATACAAATTAATTATTTAAGGCCTTTTTCAAATTAAAATTAATTAATTTACTTGTTAAAATATTATTGCTTTGTCCAACAAATAAATTCATGTTATAAAAATTATACATATAAATTTAAACAAAGAATTTATAGCTACATCATTGTACTTTCTATGTAAATGGAACTTTTAATTTTGTCTATTTTCTATGACATTTCTTTTTCACAGGAAAACGATACTTTGACAGAAATGGTAGAAATGTGAAAAGAGTTAAATGCCCTCTATTGTAATATGAGTTCCTACTTTTGCTTCGTGGGCATTTTTGGTAGTGACATTGTATTTTTACTTTATTATCCTACCTTATAATAATAGAACATTAGACATTTCAGTTATATCAATTTTTCTGTCAATTTTGTAACCATATTTTTCTGTCAAAATAGCAATACTAGTAAAAATAACATTATAAAAAGCACACTGTTATTATCGAATGCAATGGTGGTTGAAAAATGTCGAGGTCTAAGTGCCTAACCGCCCACTCCATTCCCGATTATAGATTCTGATTTTGTCTATGATGTATGATCAAACGTGTCTTCTTTCTTTTACTTTTTCTTTTTTTTTTCTTATTCTTAATTCAACTCAATTTTAGGAAGTACATCCATTAAAGGAGGGAAAAAATATAAAGCGATATTATAAATTGTTGTGTTTGAATCGTAAAAATTGGTCACGGTTCCTTTCCAGGGCTGAATGAACGTTTTGATATCTGATATAGCTTAGTATTTATGAAACATACATGAATACAAAAGAACTATCAGTATCACAAACAACTATTTATTCACTGTAAACATGTGCAAAATTTCCATAGTTTGCTAAAAGAAATTATTGAAACCAGGCGATCTTTCTCTTTCTCTCTCTTTCTTTTTTTTTTCTTAATTATTATGCATCCATTGCCTGCAAAATCAGTGGAGAATAAGCCGATTGAATGTATAATTGTTTCTCAGATTCATTGCATGGTCTAATGATATATTATGATAACATCAAAGCTGTCAATCATTCCATTAAATGAAACCAGAGGCCACTGCCACGTGATATTTATACAGAAGAAGAAACACACATGATTTTTATGGGCGGCTTTCAATCAAAAAATATTTTCACGACAAATTACTCTGCAATATATATATGTATTGAAATATTTATGAAAGTGCCTATACTTAAATTTTTAATTTAATTTATAAATCTAGCATAGTTAACATTTTGCTCACTTTAGTAACTAAAAAGAGCAATCTAATGAGGGTATGGATTTGAGCCTCCTTCTTAAAGAATAAGGACCATTATAATTCCTCTCCCAAATGAAAATTAGATAAAGGTATGTAACTCTCCCACTAATGTGAGTAAAGTATATATTCATCCAATCATTGTAAAGGTAAAAATTTAAATTATGTCATAATAGCTTGATCCAATCTAGTCTCAATAGATCTCTTGGTGTAAACATTATTAAACTTCTTATTATAATATGCATATCAATGTTTAAAAAAAAAATTAGAAAGAGCATTTTGGACATTATACTCTTAGGTAAGGTAGAATTATTTATTTTTTAAAATTTAAAGAGGTCTGAATTTGATTGAAGTCTGAATAAGCTAGATACAAATGCTTGAATGACATGTTTATTTTTATTTTTAATATATAAATTAAAGTGGTATTTTGTTTGTTTTTATAAATAAAAAATAATTATTATTTAATATTTATATCCTTATAAATTAAAACAGAAAAAGAGATTAGATTTTATAGTTTATGAAATAAATAAATTTATTAGATATCTTTTTTGGGATATAAATTATTTATTTTCCATTCAGATCTCTTTTCTATTTAGATAAAAATATAAAAAAAATTACTTTTTCTATTTAAATATAAATATTTGAAAATCAGACATAAGTTATAAAAATTAAACAAATAAATTTTAAAAATTTTAAAATTAATAAAATTTTAGATTTCAATATTTAATAGATAATTGTTGTCTGTTTCAATTTTGATTGATAAGGTACTCTTTGATAGATTGGTGTCATTGGTCTGTGTTCATCGTGCAAGATCGCAATTGTTGTATATTTCAATTTCGATTGATATGGTATTCTTTGATGGATTGTCGTCATTGGTCTGTGTCTATCGTGCAAGATCGCAATAAGGAAGTGCAATCGACTTTCCATTTTATTTATGGATATAAATGTCCAAATTTTTTTAACTAATACAAAAAGCAAGTGGGCTATTTTTATAAATTGATCTTAATTTTAATCATTCTCGCAAATTTTATCTTTATAAATTTTGTTTTATTAATTGTCACGTATTCACATTGCATTGATTCCAATAATTCTATAAGGTCTATAATGATGTTGGACCCGAAATATGGTTTGTGATTAGATTTTTGTGTGCTTTCAAAGCAACTTAAGGACAATTTTAGTTAAACTTTTTGGTGAGTTTTCCTATCGAGTTTTTGAACAAAATTTTAAAAAAATTAAAATAATGATTTAAAAAGTATGAAATATTTTCACTAGGTAAGAATTTTTTTAACGCGTACTTACTCTTCTCATGAACTATGTAAAAATAAAAACATTAAAGTGATTTAATTTGATACAATCTTAATTTTATAGGCTTCGGCCTAGTTGGGGACCACGGCAGATCAAGAATCTAGCCCCGTGAGATAGTCAAATTATTCGTGCTCTTGAGAGTGAAAGAAGAAAAACCGACTACATCTAGAGGACTAGAAGTATATCATGTCAAGGTAAAGTAAGCAATATATAGTATTTAGTAGATATTTTCAGATATTTAACTATGATTGTTGTAGAGATAGGTCTTTAAATATAATGTTGGTTCTTTCCTAAAGTTTAATATTTGTAGGCTTAAATGGTTTTTCTAATAAGAGTCGTGTCAATTAACTTTTTTTCGAATAAGAGTCGTGTCAATTAACTTTTTTTCTGATAAGAGTCATGTCAATTAACTTCTGTTTTAAATCTTGTTTATTTGCGGGCTTATGTCTTAATCTGTTGAAATTACTGCCTTAAAATTCACAGGACTTTAAAAAATTATATTAATGTTTCACACAAGTGCGTCTATTGAGACTTTATATCATTACTGTGCCTTTATGTATTTGTCTATCTCTTTTGATATCCACATTACCTTAAGACTGGTTATTGAGATTCGTCTTTAAAACAATTATTGGTAAATTGTGTTGGATTCTTAAAATCCACACGACGTAAAAATTAGATCCACGCCCACGCCCACGCCCACGCCCACGCCCACGCCCAGTCTCTTGAAATCTACATGACAGCAATCCATGCGAGAGGGCCTATTAAGACTTCTTAATGATATTATTATTTGTTAAGCCCCAAAAAATTGAATTCATGTTTTACACAACGGGGCTTATTGAAGCTGGCTTTTAACATTATTGTTGGATGACTTGGGTCATTACCTATCTGCTTAAGCATTGAAGCACCCAAGACTCCCTCCAAATAATTCATGTAACAAGTGTTTTATTTGATTAATGCTTTTAAGTAAAGAAAAATATCATTGTTTAAAAATAATTAGGAAACACTGATAGTGTGTTAGGAAACATTGTAGTAGTGTGTAATAACTGTAATATTAATAATGTTAATTCCCTTAAATTAGATTTATTAATAAGGATTCGACTATATTGGAACATTTTCATAATAGAACACTCATTCATAATTATTAGATTAAAATTATAACATATTATTTATTATTTATTATTTTATGTATGTAGTTATAATTTATTATTTGCGGTGGAATAAATTCACAATAGCCGTTGTCCATTAATAAATCTTGTATGTTCCAATTAAGAAAGAAGGCTGTGGGGTTGGGATGGTAATTAATTAACTTGAATGTTAAGTAAAGATGATACTATCAAAGTGCTGCAGCGATTGATTGACTAATAAGTTGCTAAACATTTTTGACTGTACAACATTTTGGAAAAATGAGAATAACACTTGTTCTTTAGAGAAATTAGGAAAAACCTCTATTATAATTTAAAATATGTTCAAATCCCCATGCTGTTACAAGAATGTTAGTTTTATATATTATTTTACTATTCTATCTCTAATTTTGATATTTGTCATAAAATAAATTATTTGAGAATATTATTAAGCAAGATAACTTATATCAATGACTAAATTTATTTAGTAATGAATTGCAAAGTATGGAGAAAAATTATAAGTAGGAAAAATGTCATAAATATTCTTAATAATTGTAGTATTTATTTAAATGAATATAAAAATTTTATATATTTTATTTACTTATTTATCTGACACATAATCACTCGTTTCATCGAAAATGAATATATAGGTTGGGTCATACCATACATATTTTGTTGTTTATCACTATTGTTATTGATTCTTGCTTACTTGCTTATGCTAATTAAGCAATCTTAATTATTTATTTCTCATCAAACAGTAGCAGGTGTGTGAGATATATATTTTATTAGTAGTTGCTCATATATCTCTTTCATATGGTAATTTTTTTTTTTTAATGTATCATATATTATTCATTTCAAGTCAATTATGGGTGAATTTATTGTCTAGTCCAATTAATTAGTCAGCCTTTATTTGCATGTATATTTGGATCTTTCATTCGATTGTCTTCTTTTATGTTTTGAGAGGAATATTAGAATCTTATATTTCATACACTTAGGGCATGTCTTGGTACCATACGCCAGTTTATACAACTATTAGAGATATTTATGATATTTATAGTACTTATAATTACATATAAGTAATTTTGCTTAAAAAATCTTAAAATATTTAAATTTTATGACTAACATCAAGATTAGGGGTATTTATGATATTTTTCATATTTTATGGCTAATATATAAAACTATTACCTGTATAATTACAAGGAATTTGAACCTATTTTAAAACTTTAGCAAAGTTTCACTTAATTTCTCCAAACAACGGAGATATAATCCTCATATTCCCCAACATTTTCTTCTACCTCAATCAATATTTATTTATTAATCACATCTTTTTTTTTTTATCATTATCAAGAAGATAATGCAAGATCAATCTTATAATCTTCCCCTTAAATTTTCAAAACTATTTCCATGATTTCATTATTGGAGCGATCGGCTCATATATTTTTAAAGGTCTTTCCTATAGTTTTTAAATCTGGACACCGCACCCAATCATTAAATTGACTAATAAGTTAAAGCTTCCACTCCATAGATGAAATTTCAATAAACGGTTCGTGAATCATCTACTTATTGATTATCGACTTTTTTTGAGTTGCACACAATTTCTCGATTTCTCTTAAGTTTCTTTTTGAAAGTTGAAAATTTACTAAACTTATCGACTTATCGAACTAACTTTTCATTGATGTATTTTTTATCGAGATCCGATCCAAAAATCCCGATGCCATTTTCTTATTACTGAATTGAATGGGCTTCTTCCATTTTGATATTTATAAATTAATCCCGCAGGTTATTTTTAATACGTAATTGATATGCTGGCTATGTCATCAGAATACATTTATATGAGCATTGAAAGGTACCTTTTCTTTTGTCATATTCGGGAGATTTAGAAGAACCTGAGAGAGTAATTTTCAGCAGTTAATTAGGATCAAGATTTCTTATGATAAAATACAGCATATGATTGGTAATTAGTTTATAAATACGAATATAATAAATAAATAAATAATATACATATTAAAAAATTCTTTCAAATTGTAGATATGTTCAGATTATAAAAGAATCTTTATGCAATTAAGTCATCGTTCACACAACTTTTTCCTAGTCGGAGCCAAAAATGTTTAATTTGATAATAAGGAAAAAGTTATGGGAAAAGGCAAAGGCATATTTTAAAGAGTCAAAGATCATGTCGGTGTTAGGTCTCCAAAGTTTCACTCTTATAATTGCTATCACTAATTCCACGAGGACTATGATCCATCCACAGCAAATATATATAAGAACTACTATTAAAGCTTTAACAATTTAGAGATCAAACTCGATGCAAAATTAGCAATTTAGTGCATACAGTTAGAGCCATGCGCAAGCGAATTGGAGGTCGTCATTATATATGCATGTCCGGTGATCCTAGTATGTTTTTACTTTCTCATCTATTTAGCTTCTAGCTAGAAGAATGAACACAAATGAGAAAAAGAAATAAGGTAAAAAAGAAACTCTCGATCTGCTCATACATACTCAATTTAATCCGAGTACAAACAAGAACCACAAAAATAGTGGACATAATAACATCACTTCATTTGGACCCACACAGCTTTACTAGGAACACCATCATTGACCAAAAATAACTTGTAATAAGCCGGTGGAGCCAATGCTGCGGTTGGTGGGGCATAACATTGAACAACATAGTCGCCGGCGATATTAGACTTTTCCACATCTCCACGTAAATCCAAAACTAGCAATCTCTGATTCATAGCAAATGAATGTGTAGTAAATGATGGCGCCACCATCGTGACATAAATCTCCCCCAAATCACCTGATCTCAGCCTAAACCGCAGTGAAAAATTTTCCGTATACTTTAGTAACGCCCCTGGCTTTACTGTACTGATTGATGGCCTGGACTTATTTGACATCAAATTAAAATACGGTGGATAAAATGCCTCAACACTGAGCTCAGTTGGATAAAGTGCTGAGAAATTGTAATTAACATTAGGGTTACTGCCACCGACCAAAACACGGCCATCTGATAACAAATGAGCAGTTGAATGATACAAACGTGGGATCAAAGAAGGACTTAAAATCTGAAACCTGTTAATTTTTGGACAATAAATAACAGGATTTAAAACAGGTTCCCTTGCAACACCCCAGCTAGCTGTGCCTTTAGCGGCACCATTTATGATTAGTACGTCTCCTGTTGGCAGCAATATCATGTCACCCATCACTCTATTGAATGGCATTTCCTCCATTCCCATTTTGGATTTTGGGCGGTTATTGTTTACCGACCACAAGATTTTGCTGCCGGAAGAAAGATTTGTGCCTCATCAGCATTTTCATTTGAATCCGGTAACGTCCCGCCTCAGATTAAGACTTGAGCATGAACAACTGGTTTGTTATTATTATTAATATCAATATTAGTGCTTGAGAGATTCACTGGAAGAAGAACCGAAGAGCCTGTGCTGGGATAGTTCCGAGAAATGCCACCAGGCATCACCGGATAATTCTTCATCACTTTGTTGTTTACGTAGTCAAGTAAAATTGCTCGGTCGTTCGCGAAGATGAAGAGATTTCCATCAGTAGATAAATGTACAAAGGGGTATAAATTGTTTGGAATCTTGGCTGAGTGCATGGTTTCTTTAAGAAATGGAAGTTGATAAAGTATTTTACGATCATCAGAATCCGAACTTTTGGGAATGAATTCATACGTAAACTGAAATCTTCCGCCAACAACAATGATTTTCCCATTTGGTAAAATTTGATTAGAAGCGTACCATCTTGGTGAAATGAGGCCGTTTTTATGATCTTCTTCCCAATCACAATCTGAGCACGGCTTCAAGTATCGAACCACTCGCTTGCCTAGCCTGTAGCCACCGGTTTGAACCAAGACCCCATTAGCCAACAATGCACCAGAAGAGCACCAAGTATCTGTCTGTATAGTCAGCGGTCGAACTTTTCGAGTGATAGGATCAAACTCAACAGCGTGAGCATAGCAATCACTTGTTTCCAATTCCCCACCTTTTATGCACTTCCCTTGCGGTAGAGTAACGTTTGATGGACCAAAATGCGATCTATCAAATGCAATAATGCGATCATTTGGTAACAATGCCATGTGCATTGCTGAAACTCCAATGCTTCTCTTAAACAACTTCCATTTCCCTTCAAGGGCCTGGCTCCCAATTGCCAAATTTGAGAAACAACATATTGCTATAAGGAGGAACACCGAAATTTTTATCTTCATGGTTGCTTTCATGAGTTTGACCATTACTTTTTACACATAGATGTGTCCATGAAGTGTGGTGTTATATACGGTATTAGATATACTATAATATTGAATTAATTTATATATAAGCGATGAAAGCTCATAATTATTTTTTCTTTTTGGGTGGGGGGATTGGTTGGGAAGTTTGGCATTACCATTTTTGTGACAGAATTATGGCATTGAAGTTTTGTTTTTCAATGGTAGCTTAGGTTGGTGGGTGAATGAATGATACATAAAGGACTGATGCTTATTTGCTCTAATTGCATCGCATGGCTATTTCAGGTTCCGGAATCTACAGTGCTCCAAATTGCAAATGCTCGAACGACCAGGATTTGATTGATTCTCAGTGCCCTTTATGGCTTTGTTGGTAGATGGAATCTTTTAATGCCATGGCATTGGGCCTGGACTTTACATAGAGCATGGAGTAAATGTGTTAAAAAAAATTTTAAATGTGATTTTATTATTTATTTAAAGAGTTACCTTAATAAAAAAAAAAATTAAACACTCTTTATGACTTTGATAGTAGATGAAATTTTTTAATGCACTGGATGGTATTGGGCCTGGTCTTTGTATGGAGTGTGGACTGAAAGCATTAACAAAACACTTTTCAAATGATATTTTATTATTTATTTTAAGAGTTAAATTAATAAAAAGAGTTTATTTTTACCTCATTATTCTTGAAAAGAGAGAAATGTTATAATTGCTATATTTTTAATGGAAGAAAATTTTTTTACTAAAATAATATAAACTTATTTTTATTATAATAATAGTAATAATAATTATTATATTATTATTTATTATCATTATATTAATAATAGTAATTATTATTGTTATAATAGTAATAATATTATAATTAGTTATAACAATAATAATTACTATTATTAAATAATGATTATTGTTAGTTCGCGTAACATGTGTAAATGTGCAATATTGTGTCAATGTACAAGTGAATACAACAATAATATAATAATGAGTATTCAGATCGTCTTCGCATGAATTGATGTATTTAGACTTGTTATAATAACATTGACAATACAATTTTAGTTAAACAATAAAACAAAAATAAATGAAAAGATTAATGACCAAGTGGAATTAAAAGTGCAATAAATAAAATTTAACGTCGAACACAATAGTGTACTCAATGACAAAAGAGTAGTTAGATTCTAAATGCACTTAATGATTACTTTTCACTTAATGTTCGATTGCTACAACATTTACTACAACACTTGACAAAATCCCTTATACATCATCAGCTGTCGCCTGTTAGATATCATATATCTAAAAATAACCTAATAGTGACAAGTTATTAAACTAATATTTATATATAATATTACACGTTTTATGTTTCATTTACCCTATAAGGTGAATCTTTATGTTTAGTTTATCATTAATCTTAGATTAAGTATAGATATATTCAAAATGAGATTAACTCAAATTGGGAAACCTAATTTAAGACCATATATTGTCTTGGCTAGTTTTATTAGATCAGACTTTTGTGAGACTCTTCCCTAGCTTATATTTATTAAATGGGTAGTCAATCGAAATAAAGATTTGCAATAAATAAAACAAAGACAAAATGATACACAAATACTAAGCAACACACATATATGAGTCATATAACCATCAAGTTCATTTAAAATCAAACTACTTAAAAGTTTAGCTCATGATGAGATTTAAAACATTATCAATACAAGAGTTTGTCATTAAATACATCATCAAAAAGAGAAATTTTAAGCAAACAAACACAAAGATAAAGTTGAGATACAACAAGGAAAAAAGTGTCACGCTTTAATATTGGAGTATCCTTTTTTCTTCTTCACGTTCTCCTCTATTGCAGCCCTAAAAATCTTATTTGATTCTTGATTTCTTGAGTGATAGCAGTGGATGATAATGAGTGACTGTGGTTGGTGTAAAGATGTGTTGAAGATTGGTTAAAGATGATAATAGAGGTGGTGATGAAGATAACAATGAAGGTCGGTTGAAGATGATTGTGGATGGAGGTGGTGATGAAGATGATAATGACGGTCGGTTGAAGATGATTATGGATGGAGTGTGATGAAGATGATAATGATGATTAATTCTTCAAAATGTGTCATTTTATATCTTAGAATTAGGATAACCCTAAGAGGAAATTGGGACACTTATCATCCATTGCTAACCTATGATCACATCATATTTTATTTACTATCTGCTACTGTTTTGTTTGTTACTGACAATGGCAATGTAGTAAAGACTGTCACTGACGCTTGATAGGTTGGACAAATTTTGTCTAACGAGTTAAGTATAAAGTAGATGGATCAATTGAGAGATACAAGGTCAGATTGGTTGCCAAAGGGTACACCCAGACCTATGGTATCGATTATCTTAAGACATTTGCTCTGGTTGCGAAAATGAACATCGTAAGGATTTTGTTGTCCTTAGCAGCTAACTATCGCTGGGAACTAGAGCAATTTGATGTAAAAAATACATTTCTACATAGGGACTTAGAGGAAGAGATCTATATGGACATTTCACCAGGATATGAGAATAACTTATCTGGGCATAAGGTGTGTAAGTATTGTATGGGCTTAAACAATCACCACGGGCATGGTTTGGGAGATTTACTAGAGCTATGATTACTATGAGATACAGATAAAGCTAAGGGGACCATATATTATTCATCAAACACTCGGTTTCAGGGGAAGTTACAGCTCTTCTTGTCTACGTGGATGATATAATTGTGACAGGTGATGATGATAGAGAAAGACAACTACTGAGTCAAAGTTTGGCTAAAGAATTCGAGATCAAAGCCTTAGGATGATTAAAGTATTTTCTTGGAATTGAAGTAGCTCATTCCAAGAAAGGTATATTCATCTCCCAATAGAAGTATGTGTTGGATATGCTGAAAGAAACTGGCAAGACATCATGCAAGCTGGTTAGTACCCTTATTGACCTGAACCTCAAACTTGGACTAACAGAAGAGGATGCTGCAGTAGACAGAGAAATGTATCAACGTCTGGTAGGGTGACTCATCTATTTATCCCACACTAGACCAGATATAGCACATGCTATTAGTGTAGTTAGTCAATTTATGCATAGTCCGAAGGAGGTTCATCTGTAAGCAACGCATAGGATTTCTACAATATCTCAAAGGAATGTCGGGAAAAGGAATTCTATTTAGGAGGAATGAAGGCTTAGCACTCGAAGCATATACAGATGCTGATTATGCTGGATCAATTATTGATAGAAGGTCAACCTTTAAGTATTGTACCTTTCTTGGAGGGAATCCCATAACTTGGAAAAGTAAGAAACAGAACGTAGTAGCAAGATCGAATGTATAAGCAGAATTTTGAGCGATGGCTCAAGGCGTATGTGAATTGCTTTGGGTAAAGATTATTTTGGAGGATTTGAAAGTTGAGTAGGATGCACCTATGAGATTATACTGTGATAACAAGTCAGCTATTAGCATTGCTCACAATTCAGTACAACATGACCGAACCAAGCATATTGAAATTGACAAGCACTTCATAAAAGAGAAGCTGGATAGTGGTTTAATTTGTACACCTTATGTGTCTACACTAGGGCAGCTTGCGGATGTACTTACAAAAGGGTTGGGTTGTTCAACATTTGACAGCATTGTATCCAAGCTGGAAATAGAGAATGCCTATTCACCAGCTTGAGGGGGAGCGTTGGAAAACCGTGTATAGGTATGTAAATAAGGAAAGAATTATTAGCGGGTAATTTTCTAATATTAGGCTAAGTAGTTACTTGATTTGTTAAAATCCCATAAATTGTAGGATTCGGCCAGCTGGGGTTAGTTAAGGTTAACATGTATATAAGAAACAATTTATATATTATTCAATAACAAAAAAAATATTTATATTTTCTGTCAATACTCAATAGATCCTTGCTGCGTTTTGAGTGGCCGTCTTCTTCCTGCCCCCCCCCCCCTCGGGTTCTATCAATAGTAATTTTATTCATGTGATTTGTTTAGCTGAAGATGTCAATGGAGTCCTCAGCCCTTTGCAACCATCTCATACATCAGGGGCAACGACTTCTTGAGTAGGCAAGAAAAATTTTATTTTTTTCTTACTTGAGCTCTCTTGCACTTTTTTTCACCATACTGACTTGACCTCGGAGTGCTGTCATTGGCCGTTATACGGTGAACTATCGTTGGCCACTGTTGGCATCACCCCGTAGGGGCCAGCCTTTCTTTTCTCAGGTCCTACTGTCCAGTTCACCTAGAAAACTCAAGGATCATCTTTTACAAGGTCCCTCACAGCAAAGCTTCCTCCTTCACAGCTCCTGTTCACCCTCTTGGCGGCTCGGAAAGCAACTTCCTAAAATGTTTTTGTTCATCCATGGCTTGACCAAAAATGAACTAAAGGTATTTATTACAACCAAAAGAAATCCAATCTTAATTTAAGATGCAAATACTCATAACTGTGTTCTATTAATAGATAGTTTTTTTTCTTAATATTATTTACATTACAATTTAAAACTAGATATATTTAGTCTCTAGAAATAGATAGCCAAAGCCCAACATAGATAGCCTCCAAGTAGAATGGAGCTTCTAAGACCTTTAAAATTCTTAGACAATAGTTAATTTTGAAAATAAAAAACCTTGAGAATAACCAATCCGTGGGAAAGGAAAATAGACAGATTATTTAAAAAAAACACAATTAGATGAGAAGTCAAAAACAAGAAAAAATGACTTGCTTATATGTTCAAAGAATTTATAGAGAAAATAAATAATATAATAAATGGGTGTGTTAAAGAGTTTGAAGAGACTAGAGAGAAATAGTAGATGTGTTTAATTAGAATTATATGTTTGTCCGTTAATGCGACTACATCAAAGAAAGGTGTGTTATTAGGATAATAAAAGAGTGCTAATAGCACTCTTCCCTAAAGAAATTTACAATTGTAGCCCAACATGGGAAATCTAACAAAATAAACTATCACAGCTATTAGGGAGATTCTAACCCTCCATCGGAAAGAAAATAAACTCTTACAACTATTAGGGAGATTTGAACCCACCACCTGAAGTTTAAGAGGAGATGGTAAATCAAGTGGAGGCTTTGAGTCTCTCGAGTGACAGTGGAAGTTTATTATTTGATTTTTTATATTGAACAATTAAGGGGAGAAGGGGCTCACTACCAAACCAAGGGAATGTTGGATATTAATAAATGGTTAGATATACACATTCCTTCAAATATTTCTTAGACCAACTCAACTATAAAATTAGAGAAGATTTTGGCTAATTTATATTTATAATCATTATATCTATTATATTATGTATTGGGTAGAGCTATATGAACTGACAATTTTTCCTCCACAGATTCTTATGGCAGTGTTGAAGCAGCTTGAACCGAGATTGATGTCTTTCTCAGCTTGTTTCTACCTTTCTACTTCAATCCTTATGTTCGCTTCGCCTATCTTCTTGGTAAACCCATAATATAAATTCAAAAAATAACATTTTATTCTATAAACCCTATTACAAGTTTTTTAAAAGTAAAACCCTACATTATTTACAATTACAATTACAATTAGTTGCCTTCTTTTCCCTTCTTCCTCTCTACTTTTTTTCTTTCTTTCCTCTTAAAGATTTAAATTACGGAGATTAGAATTGGGGTTGGCTACCTTTAATCTTGCTAACTTCTATTGCGAGCAAACTCAAGAACCAATTTACATGTGCGTTTAAAATCAAATCGACATTTACTGTTATCGTTATTGGCCTTCCTCACGAATTTTCACTATGGTGCAATACTAGTAGTCTAGTATTCATATCAAGTTGGAGTTGCACAAAAAAAGTACTTGCATAATCTTCACTTAAAATCATAATGATAAAATGAAATTCTTTATTGTGAATTGATTTAGTAAGTGATTGTTTTACCAATTTTCGGGTGAATTTAGAAAGCTGTAGTTTATGCAAATTTTTTGTTCAATGTCACCACAAAAAATAAAAGGTCCTTAAAAGTAATTTTGTTATAGGTTATTTTGGTAATAAAGACTTTTATAAATAGGTGTAAAGAGTGTGTTTGTAGGTTTAAACAGTCTCATTCATATAAAAATTAGTGAGAAACTGAATACGGGTCAGTTTGAGATTGTAGTGACTGGTTCAATAAGTTATTGATTAAAAACTATCTCGGTGTTTGATAAATTGTACTGTTGTGGTTGCTTATGAGTTTGAAAAGTATAGTACATGTACTTGGTAAATTTTATTATGAAAGTGTTGTTTTATTATATATTAACTAAAATGGACATAAGTTTAAATTGCCTTTTATTTTTAGAGTATGTTTAATAAATTGTTTGGAAATGTCTTTTTTAAAAAAAAATACAGAAAGTGAAAAAAATTCAATTAAATAAAATCTAATGAACTTTATTGTTACAAAAAATATAATAAAATTCAGATTTATACATAATTCAAATAAAATAGAAAGTAATATTTATTACATTCACATTAAATTAATATTATAGAGAATATACAGTAATTGTGGCGGTAATTTAATTGTAGTGATAATATGATATTTAATTATTTATATATTAGGTTTATGAAAAAGTAACATATAATAATTTTTTTTGTTAAGATTCTGAGGTTAAAATAAAAATTTCAAAAAAATTTAATAATTTATTTAATATGCTGATTATAAAAAGTAATTATCGATCTGCTTTTAAAAGTTACTGTTAAAATAAAAAAATTATGAAATAAATTATTTTTATAAAATTTACCAAATATTATTTTAATAAAAAAATTAAGAAGAAATAGTTTGTTAAGTTTTAATAACATAATTGATCTTATGTTCTCTCTGTCATACTTAGTTCTTATTTGAGATCGAGATTAGAACTTATATAATTTCATTAAAAATTTCTTTTTAATAACAGTCTAACTAAAGAGACAGTGTCCTAAAGAAAATGGTAAATTCAAATCCTAACATAATAGACATAATCATATAGACTAATAAATTAATTCTGGCGCGTCGATGATTCTTAGAAGCTAAATAAAGTTAAGATGAACAGAAAACCTCAGCCAGCTAATAAGCAGCATAATTATTATTAGATGAATTAACAATAAAATATAAGATATACTATTTATCAATGTAACTCACAAACCAGAAGAAATAAAATTAAAGGTCAAAAAAGGGCAATATAACCTAGGGTAGGTTATCAAAGTCAAGAACAGTGACCATAGAAAAATAAACTAACGCCTAACGACTAAAATCTATAATTGGGATAACGTATCCTATCATGATGAAAAAGAAGACTACAAATTTCATGAAAAAGTAATCCGCCAAAGTAAAGAAGTGAGACCAACATCTAAATTAGCAAGCTTATCGGCAATCACATTGTTCTCACGAAAAAAACAAGAGAAATTGAGCTTCATAGGTGATAATATAATCCACAGAAATGGAGCTTCATATATGATATAATATAATCCACAGAAATGGACGACAATTAATCCAAACAAAACTCTATTACCAACCGGCTCCACCTGTAATACAACGCTGCATCACAGACGGCGGTATTTGAACTTTTTATTTAAAGTTCATAAACCGTTAGATTTCTTGTGATGCCATCCGACGGTTGAGACATTTTATAATTAAATCTGGCTACCGAAACAGGCGGTGAACAATTGATGGATGGCAAATATCAACGGTAATCATCATTAGCTACCTGTACTTTACATAAATTCAAAAGATAGCTATTCAAATTAAAAAATTATCAAAGACCCCCCTCACTTCAACACAAACAATGTTAAATTGGAAGCGTTATTTTAAAAAAAATTAGGAAACGTCAAAGTTATCCATCAAATTATATTAATATTAATTTAACAAAGTTAATTTTGTATGCAAATATAAAGCATCATCATATGGAATATTAATTTGACATTTTAAGTAATACGCGATAAATATAAGTTACCATAATTTCGAATATTAATATGATATTTTGAGTAATATGCATAAAACTTCTTATGCAAATTATCTCATACAAATTAAAGTACTGTTAAAAATTATTTCATGTAGCCTTGAATGTTTATTACATATATAATACATATTGTAGATATGAAATTGTGATTAATGTTATAAGAACACTCAACATTAGGTTTCATTTAGGAGGGTGAAAAAAATGCCTAAATGAAAACTCATTTAGCAAATTTTATTTTTAACTTATTTCAAACACTACCATTAAGTGATAATAGGAATAATAAAATTAGTATTGAAAATCGCAATCTTATCCACATCTCATCAAAATGGAGGTGGTTTGAAAATTGCGGATCTTGTGATTGCTTCTTATTTTCTATTTAATTATTTGACTTTTAAGCCAAATTTGGTGCAATTCATGATTGTATAAGTAATGAATATTGGTATTGAATAAATAAAGATATTTTCAACACTGGTTTTTAGTTTATATAACTTACAAAAATTGATTGTAATTTTGACTAATAAAAAAGTTAAAAATTATAGTGTTGAAATTTTCTATAAGAGAAATTTATTTTTAATATTTAATATATTTTCTTTTTCCTTGATTGCAGTGATTTTCTAATGTGTCTATAAAATTATTATTTAATTTGAGTTGCATTTATTGTGTTTAACGTACTTGGTAAAGTTAAATTAATGGTGGCTTAATAGAATTGGATTTAAGTCAATGTTGCTTTGTCAATCTTGAGCTAGAGATCAAGTGATGAGAAATTAAATAAATAATTTTGAAAACTAAAAATAATGATGCAAATTTTATGTTGCACAATTGTTTTATTTTTAAAAAAAATCTAAGTACAGTTAATTAAAATAATAAAATGAGCGTTAATATGTAAAAGATCAAAAGCTCAAAGTATACATACAATTAAAATAAAGATATACCATGAAGTAACAAATATGTGCGAAAAATAAGCGGACTTATACGGATCGATAGTATTGAAAAAAATTAATGGTTACAACAATGATTTTCTAAAATTTTGTTTAAAAAATATCTTAAAGTAAATGAAAAATTCAAAATTAAGGGTTGCAACAATCATTTTTTCAAAATTTTGTTGAAAAAAAATCGTAAAGTAATTGATAAATTCAATAAAAGAGTAAGTATGGATATAAAAATAAACTTGAAATATCCACTTAAAATATTTGAATTCAATAAAAAGAAAAAAATTATAGAAATTAAAAAAAAGGTAAAAACAAGAGTAGAAGAGTCAACCAAAAAAGTTAGAACGGCTTATAATATTTTTTAAATTCTAATGGAAATTAAGAATCTGAAAAGTGAACATGAAATATTTATTTAAATTATTAAAATTCAATGAAAAGTGTAAGAATATAAAATTAAAAAATTGGTAAAAGAGCCAACCCACAAGTCGGAATGACTTAAACAATAATTTAAAAAATTTCAACAAAAAATAAGGACATGAAAAATGAACTTATAACTTTTACCTAAAATGTTGAAATATAATAAAAAGAGAGTGAGTATAGAACAAAAGAATAGTGTGAAAAATAGTGGAAGAATTCAACTTAAAATTAGTACGGCTTACCAAAAATTTGATAAATTATAACGAGAAGTGTGGATCTAAAAAATCAACTTAGAACATCTATGTAAAATGTTGGAACTTATGAAACAAGTAAGAGTTTGTATAAAAGAAATGATGATAAAGTTCATGATCATATTTCCTTAAGTAATGAAATCAATATCAAATAAATAAAGATATTTCAACAATTTTTTTTAATTTTTATAACTTATAAATACCAGTTGTGATAGCTTAATAATACACAAATAAAAATAGACTTTATTGTTGATTTTTCAAAATTATATTGTAAGTTTATATTTGTAAAAAAAAGAGGGGTCAAACATAATTTACCTTAATAATTAATTTTTTATTATAATAAAATGCCACTCGAACCAGCTAGAATAGGGGCATGTAGTGAAAACATTTGAAATATATATATATATATATATATAGGGAGCTAAGGGTCAAACCAGTGCACACGTGGCCTAGTGATGGTGCTTATAAGATTAAAGTAGCACCTCTACTACCGAACTTAAGCTTTTAGTAGAATGGCATGCGCCTTATGGTATCGTGAGCCGGTCCCGGGTTCGATTCCCTGGTAAGCTCCAGACGCTGCGTAAAAATCCAAGCAAGATCGGCAGTGCACGTGGGTCATGTGTGCCAGGATTGCGGCCCCATGTGCTCGAAAGGGAACTGCCGGCTAAGGGTCCCCAAGTAACTCGATTTGTGGGGAAGGGAGCTAAGGGTCAAACCGTGCACACGTGGCTCTAGTGATGGTGCTTATAAGATTAAAGTAGCACCCTACTACCGAACTAAGCTTTTAGTAGAATGGCATGCGCCTTATCCCATGATAAGATTTACGCCTCGATGAACCTGGTTTGGGGAAGGGAGCTAAGGGGTCAAACCGTGCACACGTGGCCTAGTGATGGTGCTTATAAGATTAAAGTAGCACCCCTACTACCAGCTTAAGCTTTTAGTAGAATGGCATGCGCCTTATCCCGCAATAAGGATTTCTGCAATTGCTTTGTCAGAAGTTCCTGATTGGGTTTTATAGGCATTAGCTGCCATTGTCATTTGTTGTAATAGACCAAGTATATTATACTCAGACATTCCATCTATGTTCCATTCATAGACAGAAGATGCATTAAACCGTGATTGGCTTATTGCACTAGGCCTATTATCAACAGCTAAGTCAGGAGGAGAATAAGAAGCAACAGGGAGTGCTAATTCCCAATGAATTTTATTTGTATTAGAGTTCGACTCAAATTCTTCTTCAAATGCTTCTGCATCCGAAGTGGCTATAGAAGATTGATCATAATCTAATACTCCAATTTTATTACTAGATCGAGGAGTGTCGTGAACAATTTCAACTTTTTAGAGGAAGAGGATGAGATTTCTATCTCATTTAATCTTTCTCTAATGGCTTTAATAAAGTCTGATTTTGATTCTCGAACAAGCTTTTGACTATCTTTCGAAACCCGGAAAGGCTCGAATATAGGTTTCTTAAGCTTTTGTCGACTTTATTGGCTTTAAAGTAGAAATAGGAGAAACAAGAATGGTTGATCGTTGGATTTGATTTTCTATCCTATTCAACTGCTTTTCCTATAGTATTAAGATTAGTATTACGTAAATTATTCCGTTGGATAATACTATCTAAATCTTTATCATGGTCATTTACCTTATGAATTTTGTAAGGTGAAGCTTTAATTTGAGTCGGAGGATCACCATGATCAATGGTTATACTCCCAAGAGGTGGATGTTCGATTCAATGATTCTATCACTATCGTAAAGATTCCATTCGTGAGTTTTCTTTCTAGTAGTAATAGGGTTTGATTCTTTAAAGGGATAAGAAATGTTGTTTTCAAAAGCATACATTTCAAACCAATCAAAAAATAAAATGTGAACTTTATGTAAATTTACAAATTCATAATATTCTTCTTGAATCTGCTTTCTTTGATTTAAAAATGATTAAAAACCAAAGTCTTTTTCTTTATTCAAGTCGAATAGAAATCTTTGCTAAAAGGGCTTTATCCACTTCGAAATCCTTTTCTATGACACTTATTATGTTTTCTCGTAATGCTAGAAAATGTAGGAGATGTTGGAGGAGAAAGTTCCTTCTCTTCCTTACTTTGTTCACGCTGACTACCGGTGTAAATCGGGTGAGGAACACTAGTAGAGTAATCAATGTAATCTAATCGAAGAACTAGGAATATCCGACGTGGAGAACCTAGGTTGGTCTTTACATGGTAGATTAATGACGTAAGGGACTTTAGAGAATTTCCTACTTGTAGAGGAATCATCGGAAATGTAGTCTTTATCCGAGAACCTATATGAGTTTGTCCTTCTAAAAGATAGTTTTACTTTGCCATCTCGAATATTGAGTCACATTTTGCAACTCGAATTTGGCTCAAGTTGTTTTGGAACAACTGGTTCGATGGCTCCCTCAAGGATCCATTCCTCGTGAAGGTTTATGTCTTTCCACCGGATGGGTCTAGGAATAATCGTGTTAGCTTTGGACAAGTCGACCTGCAAGAGAAGAGTTTCATCTCTTTTGATCTGAGTTTATGTTACGTGATTAAACGCAGAATGCATTGCTTTATAGGAGATTTTATAAATTAGGGCAACATGGATCGATCCTTCAATCATGTGATAATCGTGGGTCTTAATCAAGAATCATGCTTTTGAGGATATTTTTGTCTCTAAGTGAGACCGTGATGTTTGGATAACAATCAAACGAAATAGACCTTTACGGAGACTCGATTCAATACTCACTAAGTAAAGAATCATCAAAAGAGATGAATCGGCCATCTCTAAGAACCGCTAAGATGGAAGTGTCAAGGCCTTCTTTAGTAAGGGCTTTATTCCAACTTGATTAAACCAATATGCACATAATTAAATTTCTTTTCTTTTAAGTGCTTTAAAGAGTGTTCTAAAACAAATGAATTGTTTCAAAAGGCTTTGAAAGAGTGATGTCACGTTCTTCGCTTTTATAACATAATCTGCCTTTAAAAATCAAGTTTTTTGTTTTATAAATTGTGTCTTTAGAAATCTTTGGTAATTCCTAACAATCAATGGCTTTATTAAAATTTTCAATTATAAAATCTTCGTAATTCACAACATTCTTTGAAACATTAGTCCTTTCGTAAGAAGAACTAGAGAAAACATTAGTCCTTTATTGCGGGTTTCTTGGTCAACTTAAAGGATGGTGTATGTTTATGCTTTTATTTTAATTTCGTGTGGTTGTTGAATTCTTTATCGGTAGTAAGTCCCGCTCTAGGATAAGAAGTTTTCCGCTTTAAGGCTGTAGAAACCATACCGTAGACATCCATATAGGTTCAATTAAAAGTTTTAAATCGCATGGATTCTCTACTCAGAGCATCTTCTTTCTCTAGTTCTTCTTCCGAAAGGACTAATGTTTCAAAGAATGTTGTGAATTTCAAGATTTTATAATTGAAGATTTTAATAAAGCTATTGATTGTTGGAATTACCAAAGATTTCTAAAGACACAATTTATAAAACAAAAAACTTGATTTTTAAAGACAGATTATGTTATAAAACTCAAGAACGTGACATCACTCTTTCAAAGCCTTTTGAAACAATTCATTTGTTTTCGTAACACTTTTAAAGCACTTAAAAGAAAAGAAATTTAATTATGTGCATATTGGTTTAATCCAAGTTCGAATAAAGCCCCTTACTAAAGAAGCGCCTAGACACTTCCATCTTAGCGGTTCTAAGAGATGGCCGATTCATCTCTTTTGATGATTCTTTACTTAGCAAGATTGAATCGAGTCTCCAGAAGGTCCTATTTCGTTTGATTGTTATCCAAACATCACAGCCTCACTTAGAGACAAAAATATCCTCAAAAGCATGATTCTTCGGACTAAGACCCACAATTATCACATGATCGAAGGATCAATCCTCGCTGCTCTAATTTACAAAATTTCCTATAAAGCAATGCATTCTCGCTTAATACGCAACATAAACCCAACCAAAAAGAGATGAAACTCTTCTCTTGCAGATCGACTTGTCCAAAGCTAACACAGCTTATTCCTAGACCCATCCAAAGGAAAGACATAAACCTTCCCGAGGAATGGATCCTCGAGGAGCCATCGAACCTAGTTGTTCCAAAACAACTCGAGCCAAATTCAGTAGTTGCAAAATGTGACTCAATATTCAGATGGCAAAGTAAAACTATCTTTGTAAGGACAAACTCATATAGGTTCTCGATAAAGACTCGCTTCCAAGATTCCTTCTACAAGTAGGAAATTCTCTAAAGTCCCTTCCACATCAATCTACCATGTAAAGACCAACCCAGGTTCTCCACATCCGATATTCCTAGTTCTTCAATCTGCTCTGCTGATTACTCTACTAGTGTTCCTCACCCAATTTACACCAAGAGCCAACGTGAACAAAGTAAGGAAGAGAAAGAACTTTCTCCTCCAATATCTCCTACATTTTCTCACTGTTACGTAAAACATAATAAGTGTCCTAGAAAAGGATTTCAAGTGGATAAAGCCCTTTTACGCAAAGATTTCTATTCCGACTTGAATAAAGAAAAAGACTTTGGTTTTTAATCATTTTTAAATCAAAGAAAACAGATTCAAGAAGAATATTATGAATTTGTAAATTTACATAAAGTTCACATTTTATTTTTTGATTGGTTTGAAATGTATGCTTTTGAAAACAACATTTCTTATCCCTTTAAAGAATCAAACCCTATTACTACTAGAAAGAAAACTCCCGAATGGAATCTTTCCGATAGTGATAGAATCATCGAATCGTAACATCCACTTCTTGAGAGTATAACCATTGATCATGGTGATCCTCCAACTCAAATTAAAGCTTCACCTTACAAAATTCATAAGGTAAATGACTATGATAAAGATTTAGATAAGTATTATCCAATGTAATAATTTCGTAATACTACTCTAAATACTATAGGAAAACAACTGAATAGAATGAGAATCAAATCCAACAACAACCATTATCGCTTTCTCCTATTTCTACTTTAAAGCCAATAAAGTCCGACAAAAGCTTAAGAAACCTATATTCGAGCCTTTCCGTGTTTCGAAGATAGTCAAAAGCTTGTTCAAGAATCAAAATCGACTTTATTAAAGCTCATTAGAGAAAGATTAAATGAAATAGAAATCTCATCCTCTTCCTCTAAAAAGTCGAAATTGTTCCTCGACACTCCTCAATCTAGTAATAAAATCGAGTATTAGATTATGATCAATCTTCTATAGCCACTTCAGATGCGTACATTTGAAGAAGAATTTGAGCCGACTCCTAATACAAATAAAATTCATCGGGAATTAGCACCTCGCTGCTTCTTATTCTCCTCCCGACTTAACCGCTGATAATAGGCTCAGTGCAATAAACCAATCACTGCTTAATGCATCTTCCGCTCTATGAATGGAATATGATGGAATGTCCGAGTACAATATACTTGGTCTATTACAACAAATGACAATGGCAACTAATGCCTATAAAACCCAATCAGAACTTCGACAAAGCAATTGCAGTAAATCCTTATCATGGGTTTTATCGGTCAACTTAAAGGATGGCGGGACCATCTCCTCACCAAACCACAAAGAATCGACATCTTGAATGCAATTCGCATGTATGAGGAAGGAATCCCCATTCTGATGAATATAATGTACCAATTCAAGATGTCACAGCAACTTTAATTTTGACCATTTCCCTTCATTTCATAGGTGACCCTTCTCACCTACGTGATAAAATGCCGAGTTACTACATAATCTAAGATGTAGGAAGCTTAGTGAATTTCAAAGTTATAAAACTACTTTCTTTACCCGACTCTTTCTAAGGGATGATGCAAATCATGTTACTTGAAAGAAAAATTTCTAGTCGGTTTACCTACACTTTTAGGTGAAAAGTTAGAAATACCATTAAAGCTCTTAATGATAATCGTGTCCCTTATGACAAACTCACCTATGGTGAATTAGTCAGCTTCATAATAAAGAAGGTCTAAAGATTTGTCAAGATTTGAAATTACGTAAACGTTTTAAACGGGAGCTTAGAAAATCTAAGCAAGAATTAGGAAGTTTCAGTAAATGCTTAATCTACGACCCTTTCAAAGCCTCTACATCTAAAGATCAGAATGGTAAGTGTTCCTCAAGACTTACAAAAACATTACAAATCCTACAAATCTAGAAGTCATAAGTACTGCATAACCTTCAAAAGAATTAAGAGAATCTTTTATAAGAAACCTTCAAACCTTATAAAAAGACTCGCTTTCTAAAAAGAAAAGTTTTAAAGCTCCTTTAAAATCATCTTCTAAAACACCTTTCAACTATAAAGAAGCTACTTGTTATAAGTGTGGAAGAAAAGGCCATACCGCAAGATTTTGCAGAATGAACACAAAGCTTCATGAACTTGGTCTCGATGATGAAACACTTTCAAAGTTAGCCCCACTTTTAGTTCAATCTTCCGACTCGAGTCTTCTATGACAGGAGACAAGTGAACCTTTACAAGTTGATGAGTTAATTGACTCGATACTTCGATTCAAGTGATAGTGATTCCGAATCCCTATTTTTAAAGAAAATCAATGTTTTAACTAAAGAACATGAAACTTATCTTGATGTTAGTTAAACATATTTCCGATCCAGCTTTACAAAAGAATATCTTGATAAGCTTTTGAAAACCTTTGATCGTAACAACAAAGTCGAATCTTCCAAAACTCCTGCTTTAAAGAAAATGCCTATGACCTCACCGAAATCTTGAATAAAAAGAAAGAAAAGAAAACAACTCCTAATATTCAAGATCTTCAAAAGGAGATTAAGGAAATTAAATCCGAAATAAAAGAATTAAAAGAAAAACAAAACTCGATTCTGAATTATCCAATTTTTGCTAAAACAATTGAAGATAATTCAGATAATGATGAAGATAAAGAAATAAAATTTGATGGTGATAATCAAAACCTTGAAAACATAAAAAATTACCTAATGATTTTTTGTTTGTTTTGAAACAAATCACTACAAGAAATATTTGATT